>JARHVA010000730.1:2015000-2352500 GCA_037957365.1 Torreya grandis | reverse complement strand
ATTCAACCCCTAACCCCTTTTTCCCCATTTAATACATTTATTTCTCCTTTTCATCGAGATAGGGTTTTAAATGAATAAAAAGGCACATAATGGTTTTAATAGTGAATCAAAATAATTTGATTATACACATAAGACCTATAGGCAAAGGTGCATATAAGAAAATTTATATATAAGTAAAAAAAGCCCTAATATATGTTGGTGTACCCTATAAACAATAGTGTAATATGGTCTTGTCCAAATAATGTGGCTTTGTCCCAAAATAATGTGTATCTCTATTCCTAATCCACAATTCCATCACAAAACCCTACAATCAGTTTTGTATTCACTATTGTAGTCTTACGACCTAAGTTCTAGCCAAGTCATCTATTTCTAAGAACATTCCCATTTTAGCATATTTATAAAAGTAGTAAGCTTAAAATCAATCATGTGTTTTTATTTTATAACTTAAATATTACTATTTACTCAATTATTTTTCTTAATTAGATTACTATTTTCTTAATATCCAATTTTGATAAAACATATCAGTGAACTAGATTTAGTTTTTGAATATTTCAAGCCCTTGTTTTCTTGAGGTTTTCTTTATAAAATTTCATTCCTAAGGATCAAAATAAATTTTTGATTTCCTTATTATGTTGGACTATTTTGTAACATTAGTTTGTCTCTTCCCTTGTTAACATTTTAGTTGTTGGAAAATTTAAAATGGTTAAACATGAATCCATTCCTCCTCATCTCTTTAATGAATTCTTATGCATTCCTTGTAATTAAAATAAATAAAGTAGTAACTATCAAGATTGTGTGCTAGATGTTGATGAATAAGATGACTATGTGTATAATTATGATAATGACTATTTTTATAATGAATAATACTATTCAAGTGATGATCAATGTCTTAAATATAGTATATAGATATTTAATGATCTTATCATACCTCTTATATTATTTCTCTAAAAATACATGTGAAATAAACTAAAAAATATGATTCCAAATGAACCCTTTATTGGTGATGCATCTTTTGATGATACTCATAGGTTATCAAAATCTTTTTCAATGTCTCTATTTAACATTTCACAATATAAAACAAAGAAAATTAAGATTCCATTGCATAATGAAAATTAAAATTATGTATCTCATGAATTTCATCCTAGTTACATTAATGTTCCTTTTACATATGATGATACTTTAAAAAAATTAGAAAGTATAGATGTGTATCCTACTCACTCTTGTCAAAATAGAAATATTATTATTCTAATTGTTTAATCTGAAATTGAAAATGATAACTATCATAATTTAAATTAAAATGATGACAATTATTGTGAAAATAATGAAGTGGAGAATGTTTTTATTAATCCTAGTATAGTTTCTTCTTTACCTTCCCCTCATGTTAATGATTGTACATTACATTATAAACCAAATGACAATTGACTTAATGATAATGTTAGTTAATATGGTTATGATGTTCTTAATTCCCCTTTAAAAGATAAAATGTGTGAATATGTTTATTTTATGGATGAGAAAAATAGTTTTATTACTTATATAATAATATAATGTAATACACATTTTCAAACTAATGATATATTAAATGCAAATGAATCACCCAAGCCTTCCATTATAAAGGAATAATTTATTCTTAGGTCTTATTCTCCTATATAAAATAGTGTACCAATGGATAAAATTAATAATAAAAATTAATTATTAAATGAGCCACTTAAATATATTAATATGCCTTCACAAGAGGTTCTTTATTTAATATATGTTTTTCGTGCTTTACAACATAAAGTACATCAACTCAATTTAGAAAGTAAGGCATACCATTCTTTCATTGAATCAAATTGTATATATGGTAACCCTATAGTGTGAAATATCTTGTACATACCATTATCACATGATTTTTAGACCAACATTTTATAAGTTAAATTGAAGTGGGTATCATTATTTACATAACATATATTACATAAAATTTATAAATGGTTAAAATGGTAGTATGATATTATTACATTTATGTCCAAGGAATTTAGAGAGTGATGCATTGAATTGGTTTCATCATTCTTATATTAATGGGTATTTACATACATAAGTTGAGTTAGAGGATGTATTTGTAATGAATTTTATTTATAATAAAGTAATCAAAGTTACAAATGAGATATTACAATATCGACATTAGGGAAACCTAGATCTAATTCAAGATTATATATTGTGATTTAAGATTCATGTGCAAGAATTAATTTATCAACCAATATATTTAGAGAGATGGTACATCTTTTTTTAGGGTCTCATTTGCCACCTTAATGAAATTTTTTTCTATCAAACATATAAGTAATTTCAAACTCTTTGATATGAGAATATTAAAGTAGAGGATAAATTGGGGTTTGTTAAAATGAATAAAGAGGTAGATTTTCATATTGTGTTGTTACCACCAGAGTCACCTCAAAAATTTGAGGAGCCTAATCCACCTCTTCCTAAGTCAAATATTCAACAAAAAAATAAGTTAAGGTACTAAATAGAGGTAAATAATCTATTTTTCCATCAACATATAGTAACTAAATCACCTTATGTTACAAAATATCCCATTCACTTTTATTCATTCAGAGACATGCCTCATTATATTCATCAAATGTTATTGGATAGGAGGATGATTACACTTCCCCCTAATATTTATCATCCACCACATAAATTGGATAGAATAATAAATAAAATTATAAACCTTATTGATACTATCATTCCATTAATATTCAATGGGATAATTATTTTTATGCACTTAAAAAAATATTGAGTAGCATGTTGAAATAGTTATTATCACATTTTCTAATGGGACATCTAGTTTTCATTCTCCTAATTCCATGAGACCATATTCTACCAGGACTAAGTTATCCCATGAGCTTGTTATGAATTAAATAATGGTCACTCATCATATATTTAGACATAAATATAGAGAAAAAGTAATGATAGATCAATTGTATAACTATAAATCTAAACCAATATTTAGTAGAGTTGTAATATAAGGAAATAATAATCAATCAACATTGGCAGTGTGACAATGGATAAATATTTTTTGATAGATGATAAATAACTTAAAACTATAGTTAATCATAACAAAATAATTATACAACTAAAGTACAATGATTCAAATATGTAGAATGATAAGTATAGTTCATATTTTTTATTCTCCTTATATTGGTTAAATGATTATGCATGGTACATATATTTATTTACATAATTATGAGACACACATTGAAATTATATTTTATAATTATAAAAATTATCATATAAAATAATATAAAAACATACATTTAAAATTAACATGTACTAAATCTATAAGATAAAAACAAAACAAAAAAAAGAATATTTCAAAAATAAACTAAAAATTAGGACCTATGCATGATATGTGTAGTTCATTTACATTAGCTCATTTTTACTTCATTATACGTATTTTTTATCTATATATAGTTTCATATATAATATGAATCACAAGTTTAATTTAGTGAGTTATAGACCATATAAGTTGACACTTTCATATATAGTTGTAGGTGGTAATACTATCTCAAACCCAAAACATTTACTCAATAAAAATCACATTAATCCATATAGTAACATATTGTTGTATTTTACCATTATAGTGGAATTATCTTAGTGAAAAAATGATATAATTTATCATATTTAAAATATTAATATTAATTCTATATCTTGTATTCATCACAACCAGTTTAATTGGGACATATTTTACTCATGTTTTATCACTCTATGACTATACATTTTGTTCCTAATATAATATAATACATTGTACCAATATTTAAATATTTTTTCACTTAATTTAAAATTTATTTCTCACCATATACTTTATTTTATGAATATAGTAATGTTAAAAATTGATTATGTACATCAATTTTAATTTTTCATACATGCTTCTCATGTTTTCTTGTTTGCTTCATGCTTTGTGTGTATTCATTTATCTAGATTTTGGACATTTTAACATGGATATAATACCTATTTTGTGTTTTTATTCATTTGAGTGGAATTTTAAAATGTCCCTTATATACATCCCCTTAGCCTTATTTCATGATTTATCTACTTTTGCATGTACTCTTTGTGTATGTGTCATGGCCATGACTTTTGTTTGTTATTGTTTTCTCATTTTTTGATGCCATGATATAACATGCATCTCCATAGTTTGATGATGCCATTATAAATATCATGCATTTTTTATGAGTATTTATATATCATTTTTAATTACTTAGTATAGGATCATTTATTCTTTGCATTGATAAGTGCAAGCATCTATCTAGACATGACATCATGTATGCTTGGTTCTACATGTATCTTACATTAATATTTTTTCTCATATTATAAGTATGCTGTTGTGATCTATAATTTTATCATTATTAATCCATATTTATATATTTATATATTTATATAATATCATATACATACCCTTTTTTATTTTGAGATAAGTTATTTCATAGGATTCAAAACTCACCTCAAAAGATGGGGCATACAAAAACGCTTTTATTAGAGACTAAGTTGTAATACTCCACTGCATAGATAAAAAAAATTACTTCTTGAAATTGATCAAAATGAATACTATTTTTTTCTCATAAATTATATTCAGACAACACTACACATTTGGACAAAAAATTAGGTTGTAGTTTTCCAAAATAGTTCACTTTCATCCTAGTAATTGGAAACATTTTTAAAGAATTCTTAAAGACATACTCAGAGTAAAAAATAATTTTTTGTGTTTACTTATAAATAATTTTAAAATTTATACATAATATTACCATAAATTTTTCTAAGATTTGGGGTATCATGCATGACATGTGTTCTAAATTTTTACACATGTTTTTTCTATCATTTATCAGTATCAATATTCTCAAATATTGTATTGGAGGCATGTGCACAACACATGATCAACTTATTTCTTGAATTTTCATTAGTTTCCATAAAGGAAATGACAATTAATGTCATTATTTATGTTTTATACATCATACTCACTTCATATTATTTTTTAACTAGGTATATCACTAGTTATACACTTAAATTAATCTTATTCCATATGCAATGGTTGATTTAGCTTTTTTCACTAGAATTAAACTAGAATAATCTATTGGAATCCATACAAGAATTATAATATAATATATTACCTTGAGTTATATGATGAAAAATATAAATAAATCTTGATTTTTTAAATGCATTCACTTACCAATGAGGATTAGGGGATGCACAATCCAATCCAAGTGTTTCAATACAAAAATATCCAAGGGTTCCACCGTTTCTAGTCACTAGTTTTGAAATGGAAACACAACACTTCACACACATGAAAATTTGTATCCATTCCTTGTTTTCCATATAATTTTATTATCTTTATTTTCATATTTTATTCTAAGGACTAATTTATACATGTTTCATTATAGGTTTACATGAATAACAATTAAGTGTGCAATCCAAATCCAAGCCTACTCAACACAGTTAAAATTATACCAATTAGGTATAACTCTCTTCCTTTTAATATATTAAGCTAAATTTTGATTAATTATTATAATTAAATGGGGGGGGGTATTTATTCACTAAAATTAACATTTAATTCTAAAATAATTCACTTGTTACCACTCCTTATGGATACCTAACCTATGCTCAAATTCATGGTTCTAAACCATTATTTCCCTACTTCCATGTGGATTAACATATATTTTTAGGAAAATATGAAACTAAATATTCCTATTCATCATTCTAAGCATCTTATAATCACTATGGGATGAATTAACACTTCAATTTTAGCTATATCTATGCCTTAGATGAAACCACTCCTTTAGGATATTCCTATTGGCTGATCATGTCTGAATCTACCAATTTTTTCTCCCATAAATTAAATACTAACTACAAAAATTTGAATTCATCATAAAAAGTCATCCCACTTTTTTATAAATTCTCATTCTAGGAAATTACAAAAGTACACTATATAATAACATTTTATATTCATATAGAAAGAGGAAACCACTATTGAAAATTATAGATTTATCTAACTACTCATTAAGATTAAATAATATATTCTTCCAAATTATGAGTCCTAATAGCCTAAGTAGCGTTGAGTTAGGTATGAATACAAAAACAAGGTCACAAGTCACTATTCAAGCACATAAATATACTTTTATGACACCAAAATATATTATTTCACACATACCACCATATCATGAAAAAACTACATGGATTTTTATTCCTCTTTAGAGTATAAATGCACAACACAAAAGGTTTCAAGGTCAAGAACAAATTCATCCCCTAACCAGCTTTCCCTAATTAATACATTTATTCCTCCTTATCATTGATCTAGTGTTTCAAGTGAATAATAAGGCACATAGTAGCTACCATAATTAATAAAATAAATTTGATCATACAAAAAAAATGTATAGGTGAAGGCACATCTGATATAATTCACACAAAGGTAAAAAACCTAATAGATGTTGGTTCACCTAATAGATAATGGCTATCTGTGATAGTGTAGTGGTAAAAACTTAGTAGAGGAAAATGTAATAGGGGAAAACATAGTGGAGGAAAATGTAAAAAGGGAAAACATAGCATGACAACATGTAGCATAGACATATTATTGTAGGAGAAGATGTCATAAGTAAAAAACATAGTAGAATTGAGACTGTAATGAAAATGTAGTGAGAAGCATAATACACCAAATTTGAAAAAAATAAATAGATAAAAATATAATTTCATGAATTTAGATATGTAATTAAAATTTTTGTGTGATGCCTCATAAATATTACATGTGATTATCTAGTGAATAAATTACTACTACTCTTTTTATTTTTGTGGAAGTGTGCCTGTAGTTTTTCTTCTTCAGGGATCCTTGAAGTCCTACTACATACTATTCCATGGTGATATCAGTGAGGCTTTATCTATATTGCAAAGATTTTATAAATTTTGATAGTTTTTGGTGATGGAATGTGAGGATATAGTTGAATCATATTTTACACCATTATATGGAATTATTAGTGTCAGGTAGACTGCTGGAAATAAATTCAAAATAGTTCAATAGGTCAATTTTAAATCTACCTCTTCTTTGGTTTGTATGGTGAAATGTGTGACCAATCCAAGTTTTCTCATAGTAATATATGTTTGATTGAATCTCACATTTTATTTCTTCATATGGGCCTTCAAGTTTAAATTATGGATATTTGTAAAATTCTTGGAGTGCTTTAAGCAAATGCTCTACTAGAATGTATTCTAGTGCATCTAACTGGTATAATTAGAAATCAAAATTTTTAACTCTTTCATAGATTTTTTTGGGCCAATCTACTTGTATTTTTCATCAATGGCATTGAGTGAGGTGGAATAAACATCCTATCTAAATAATGTTTGGGAAGGTAATCTAAAAATATTTAATTGTAGTTGTTTTGAATTCTATCATGAGAGTTGTTGGTTGTAGGAAGTTGTTCATGTCTTTCAATGCTCTAGAAACTCTCATGTACATTTTCTTTTTTAAATTTGGAATTAGAATATATATAATATGTATCATTGTATGATTCAAAAAATATTGATGGTGTATATTTGATCAAAAAATGGTGGTGTACATTTGAATTTGTCATATGTAAACTAGTTTGGAGTGGCATCTATTGCTTCTAGAATTTTTTGTGTGCCAAAAATTATAAAAGAAATTTTTCAAGGCCACTATCAAACAACAATAAGTCTTCACAAGATATGGTTTTATTGAATTGATATAGTATTTCTATATTTCTAGAGATTATGGATTCACGGTTATTTTTTCCCTTATGGTATGACAAGTTGTTCTTTTAATATTTGTAATGGGTGGGAGTTGACTTGAAACTACATTTGATGCCATGTACATATTTACAACAATAATGTATCTTTTAGGTTTGATGCTTGTAGATGATTGCTATTTAAAATCTATAAGTATTTTCTTAGATTTTACCTTTGTAACATTTGTAGTGTGATTATGTTCTTGGGTGACTATAATAGTATCTCATTTTATGTGCAAGTGTCCTTTACATTTTGTCATCCCATTGGCATACTTTTTGCATCTCTAGATGAATTTTTTATGAGTATTGCATTCTAATGTATGTGTGGCCTTGGTGAAGTAATATGTTTTTTCCTTTATGGATTTCTATAAATTCTAGTGGCATGATTAGTGTGGCTTTTCACAAAATTTACTGTGTTTTGTTTGTGCCCTTCAAATAATTTACTATAATTTGTTTATGTTTTATTATTTTTGGGAAAATAAGGTTTAATTTCCTAATTAGTAAAGAGGTCTATTATAATATAGAAAATATGTGAATATAATATGTCTAAATTAACCTATTGATTTGCTATGATTTGATCAATTAATTAATAAAAATAACAAACAATGGGATATAAAGTAAACTTACCTGATTTTTAGACTAAGATGGAGGATTCTTGAACTACAAATTACTGATTTGACTAGATAAAATGTCAAAAACATGACCCAAAAGTCTATTTTCTACCTAGATAATAGTGCTCAAAATTGGACACTTTGGAGTCCATTACTATAGTCCTATTTTTGGTGTTATAGTCCTTTTGATCTACTTATTTTAAGCTTTATGGGTTCTATTCTAATACTTCGAGAGGCTCTATGTCTAGAATCTTAGGTCTCAATCATTTGTGAAGTTATGTGTGAAACTAATTCTATCCTCTAGGGTCTTGCTTCCTACTTAGGCTTGACAAGTGGTCTTTAATCAACTAGAAAAGGGGTTAGTGTGTATTATGCACTGCACATATGATCACACCCCATGTGTGGGCTTGCTACCTACATACCAATACTTTGAGGAGGGATCAAGGCCAATGTAGTTATCCTAAATTAAATGTGTATTATGAAATATTTTGTATGAAATGAAAGTATTATGAGAATTTGGGAAAGCTTAAGTTGACTCATGACTTGTGTGGGAGCTTGAGTAGGCTAAAAATAGTAGTGGTTCACTGTATGTAGAGAATAGGAATATTTTCTTGAGTGTGCTTAGTATATTTATAGATTGTGCCTTTTGAATGACTTCCAACCCTTATAAATAACCCCTGAATATGATTTTATAGGAAAACTAATGATCTTGGGTTAGATGACTTCATGTTAGGTTGACAAGGAAAAAGTTAAGGATTTAGGGAAATTTGGCCATTTGAGGCTAAGAGTGACTTGGATAATAAATCTAAGAATTAGACACCCTAGGGTCCAACACTATAGCCCAACTTATGGCACTATTATCCAAGTTGATAGGGACCATAAGGGATAGGTATGTTCCTAGGAGAGGAGTCTGGGGTAGCTTGGGTTGATTTAGGAAGGTTTTAGGTGACAAGGAAGTAGTGAAAACATGTTGAGTGAGTTGTGTAAGAAAGCAAGAAAGACCTATGGTTTGGATGTCACAAGTCATGCTCAAGTTGTATAAATTGCATTTTTATGTGATTAAATTTGTACCCCCTTTATTCTAAGTATGTAGCTAATCAAAATACTATGATAAAGGATAAAAATAAAAGCATACCTAAACTTACCTATGAGGCTAAGCCCAAGAAGCTATGTGATGTTAGATCTATGCATGGTGAGAGCACATTGTACTATGTGGATCTATAAATAAGAAAAGTGAAAGTAGATCAGTTCTTACTAGATATGTTATATCTAAAATAAGGATGTAAAAATATAAGTAAAGAGAGAGAAAGGAAGTGAAAGTAATGAATAAACCTCACTAGGTATGTGAACCAATACAAAACTTGTTATGATGTTGGGTTGTTTTGAGTGATGCTAGATGAATACTAAACCAAGAGTTATATTGATGACTATGTTGAGTGATCAATCCCCTAAAAGGTGGGTCAAGAATGTAAAGTTAGGAGCTTTGTCTCCATTTTCACCAACTATGTGAATTTAATGAGTCAGGTGCATCCTAATCAATGTCTAGACTATGTGTCCAATCCCTCTAAATAGGTGGCTCAAAAATACAAAAGTTAGCCAAACCTTTGGCTCCATCATTTCTTAATGAGGTGAAGTTGAATATAAAGATACTACTATAAGTTGAATTTCATATGAGATGGCTCATGGAGCCCATGAAAATGATTTAATATGATAATGTTCTCATGGATAGCTGAATGTAATTAGAAAGTAGGCTAATATTGGCCACTTCAAAAGATAGATATTGGAACTTGTATAAAAAGCCCCTCTAAAATTGGAATCAACATAAGAACTCAGGTATTTAAGAAGTAAATTGTATGTAATTTTACTTGAAAGTGATGTAACCACCTATAGATGGAGTAAGGCATGTAACTACTATGAACATTCAAGAAAATGTACTAAACTTGGAAAAGAGAAGTCCTATGTACCACACACATTACCCATAATAACTAGTGTCTAGAATACAGATTTTGAACTAAAAGTTGTATCAATTTCCATGTATAAACTATAAGTGGATACCCTCATGTTGTGCATGATACCCCATGTATCTAGATTCTATTAGTGGAAAAGTGCTGAAAACTACTAGATTCTAGATTGTACTATTATGGCAAAACTCTCATTAAACTCACCCTTTTACCTAATTCTATATAAACTAGAAATTCTATTATCTAGACACTAGTGATAGAAACTAGACACTTTGGGGTCTAGTGATATAGTCCCATTTTTGGAACCATTATCCAGAGCCAAAACTAAAAATTGGACTATGTTCTCTATTATTTTCCTGATCTGGTCTGCCTATGCTAAATTTTAGAATCTGGAATGAACTACTTTGAAACTACATTTTTGATTGTTAAGATATTTAATCTCTATGACAAAACCCCTATTTGTTGCTTCCTCTTATGAGGGTAGGAATAGACACCTTGCAATGAATTTTATTTGACGAAAAAGCCCTACAAGTGTGTTAATCTATGAAAATATTTGATATAACATTGATATACATGGTCTCAAGATATAGCAAAAGTTGTAAAGAAATATTGTTAGATCTATAGGGGTATGCCTAGATAGATATAACAATGTAATATCATGTGCATGATACTAAAAAAAAATTTAAATGTTAGTTTGATAGTTGTTAGTGGCATGGAGGGATGGAGCATGATTTCCATTATGGCATCCAAGAAATAAGGGAAATGCATGATTGGAATTATGGCATTACACATAGAGAGAAATAATTAAGAAAACATGCATATAAAGTAATAAGTAGGAAACATGCAAAGATGGCCAAGGGTCCCAATAGACATGCAAGTCATATAAGGCATGTTCAAATACTACACATATACACACAAATCAAAGATTGGCATAATGGCCATAAGCACATAGGAAGGTACACATAAGGGAAATTGGTAAATGTCTAAAGGTACACATAATATAGATAGAAGTAAAGGACATTGGAAAATGTCCTAAAAATAAAATAGGAAACATACAATAATTGGAAAATGTAACACATCTATCTAGTTAAAGTAGAAAATGGAAGAATTTAAAGTATTCAAAATATAGACAAACATCTATGGAAAGTAAGAAGCAAGATTATACAAGATATGTGATACAAGAGTAATGTATATGCTATGAAATAAAAAGTGCGATAAATTCTATTGGATGTAGATGTAATATCTATGTAAGAAAGTAAGGTATGTATTACATAATATGTCTAGAGTGTGGAGTGTTATAATGACATAACTTGGATGGTGTAGTCATGTAGAGTGTGCCCCTAGTGGGTAGATATATTGATATGTAGCTAGAATGTAGATGTAAGATGCCTTATTGATGTGTGGAGTGAAATAATAAAAGATCTAGATGTACTACACACACTTAAAGAACATCAAGTGAATCATGTTAATATAGATAAATCAACAAACAAGTAACATAGAACAATGTAATGTAAGTCCAACATATGGATTAGTAATGTAAAACATAGATAATGCATATAATTGACATGTTTTTGTATTTTTATAATAAGCTATATATAATCATGTAAAATAGACTATGTATAGGAAATAATACAAAATAATGATACTAATCGATGAGTCTAAAATGATAATCCCTGCCATGGTGTCTAGTATTAAAAAGTGGAATTGAGCTTGATAATGAGGCATGATGGAAATGTTGAGACTGTGGCTTTGAAAGATATATCTATTATGGGTGATCTAAAATATCTATAGTGAAAACCAATGGTGGGATCCCCCTATAACTCTAAGATGTATATGCAACTATAGGGCTCTTAGGAACCCATCTAATAGTAGTAAAAGCTCTCTGAACATGTGCTCTATGTGTAGATGCATGAGATCTCAATGAAACTTATTTGGGTGTGAATACTATAACTAGAAGCTATCTAAAATCTTGAAGCTATGTAGGTGTATGAAATGTCTATTCTGGTGATGAAGGTGTCAACTGTGGTTAGATCTAGATTGGAGGAAGAGCTGTAATAGGTGAAGAAGCTAAAACTAGATCAGAAGGGGTGCTCACCTAAGTGACAAATCTATAACCATGGGTGTAATCAACCTTCCTATCTTCATAAACTTGGGTGATATCATTCACCACATTACCTAATATAGGTATAGAGTTAGTAGTAGGTGTGGGATAAAATATATATGAACCCAATATGAAGGGATGAGGGATAGATATAACCGCTAGTGCTTATTTGTGTCTAGCAGTGATAGGGAGATACTTAAAAGTAGCCAAAAAGTTAGATAAATCTAAGTAGAAATCATGCATAGTAATATGATTATAAATATCATTCCACATTATAAATAAAAAATAAGGGATATATGTGATAGAATTGCGCATTAATGCATATAAAAATTTGACTTGAATCATATCATTTCTAATACGTTTTGTAAGTAAGTCTTAAATTTTTTTCCTCATGAGATATAGAGAGCAAGTGATAGAAATAATGAATGTGTGTATTAAGGAATATAAACATTTGATTTACAACATGACATTTCAAATGCATTTGTCAAGATAAATTTGAACCATTTTCCATATGAAGAATAGGGAGAAAAGGATAGAGAACATGAATTTTTGCATAAAGGCATATAAACTTTTGATATGAAACATGACATTTTGAATGCATTTAGAAAGATAATTTTGAACAATTTTACATATGAGTAAAAGAGAATATGTAAAAATAATTTTGGCATCTTGTGCATGTTTAGAAATGGAATTTGTAATATCATCCCATATAATGAAACATAAACATGAAATGCAAAGGATGAAATGTTGTACTAACATATGATAGACTTCATCATTCATGTACATGATAGGACTAATGATGGTTTCCTTATTTTGTGTAAGAAATGTAAGAAACATGTCCAAATAAGTAAAATCCATTATTATTTTCTACAAGTTTGAAGCTTATATGTAAGGTGATAGCTCAAGAAGTAATGGGACCTAGTGTATGCAACTAGGGATTTTTCAATAATTTTATTTGCACAATACTATGAATTTTTAATTTGATTTTGATTTTTTTGAGCTAAGCATATAAGATAAAATTCAAAAAAATTATGGTAAATTACTTATGTGAATAGGACCTAGTATATTTAATTAGGGGTTTGAGATAAATATATTTTTTGAAATTACTATGGATTTTTGAAATTGGAACTAATTTTTTAATTTTAATTTTCAATCAAAATTTGTAAAAAATAAGAGTATTCTGGAAAATAACTAGAAATTAGTTGGTGCAACTAGGGTTTAAAATGATTTTTTTCCAAAATTTATGTAATAATTTGAAAATTTTATTGAGAATTTATAGATTTGAACTTGAAATATTCAGGAAAATTTTGAAAATATTTCTAAAATTAGAAAAATATTTTTCCTAGTGATCTAGAAGTTTTTTCATGCAAATAGGACCTAGTATGTGGAAACTAGGGTTAGAGTAAATTATTGAAAATATTGCACTAAATTTTTAGTTTAATAATTTTTAAATTATTGGAAAAATTATAAAAATATAAAAAAAAAAATCAAAAGTAAATAGCCCTATGGTTTTTAGGGTTTTTGTGCAAAAATTTGAAGTAAGCCAGGTTCACCAAATGTTTTACTATATTTGGGAAACTAAGGTTTAATTTCATAATTAGTAAAAATATATAGATTAATATATAAAATATGTGAATATAGTATGTCTAAATTAACCTACTAATTTTCTAAATCTGGATTTGATTAATTAATTACTAAAATTAGCAAATAAGGGGATAGAGAGTAAATTTAGCTGATTTTTAGACTAAGATAAAGGATTCTAAAATTGCAAATTACTAAGCTAACTGGGTAGACTATCAAAAATAGCACTCAAAAGTATGTTTTCCACCTAGATATTAGCACTAGAAACTAGACACATTGGGGTCCAATGCTATAGTCCTATTCTGGGTGCTATAGTCCTTTTGATCTACTTCTTCTAAAGTTTTTGGGTTCTATTATGATACTTTTGGAGGATTTGTGTTTAGAATCCCAAATCTTGATCATCTGTGAAGCTTTGTGTGAAACTAATTCTATCCTCTAGGGTCCTAGTTCCTCTTGAAGCTTGAAATGTGGTCTTGAATCAACTAGAAAAAGGGGTTAGTATGTATTATGCACTGAATGTATGATTACACCCCCTGTGTGGGCACACTACCTACATACCAATAATTTGATGAGGGATCAAGGACAATGTAGTTATCCCAAATTGAATGTGTATTATGCAATCTTGTGTATGTAATTCAAGTATTATACAAATCTAGGAAATGTTGATATGACTCATGACTTGTGCAGGAGCTTGAGTAGGCTAGAAATCGCAGTGGTTGGTTGTATGCAGAGAATATGAAGATTTGCTTGAGTGTGCTTAGTGTATCTCTATCTTGTGCCTTTTGAATGATTTACAACCCTTCTAAGTAACCCTTGAATAGGATTTTATAAATAAATTTATGACTTTGGATTAGATGACTTCATGTTAGGTTGACAAGGAAAAAGATAAGAATACAAGAAAATCTAACTCTTTGAGGCTAAGAGTGACTTGGACAATAGTGCTTGAAAGTGAAAACCCTAGGGTCTAGTACTATAGTACAACTTATGATGCTATTATCTAAGGGTAAAGGGACCTTAGGGGATAGGCTATGCTTGGGAGAGGAGTTTGGGGTATCTAGTATTGATTAAAAAAGGTTTTGAGTGACTGGGAAGTAGTGAAAACATGCCTAGTGGGTTGTGTAAGAAAATAGGAAAGACCTATGGTTTGGATGTCACAAGTCATGATCAAGTTGTAAAAAGTGCATTTTTATGTGATTAAAATTTATTTACTAGACATTTTAGGGTAAATAATCTACTATGCTTTAATTTATTACACTTCAATTCTAATGGATAATAAAGATGTTTTATGCGATCTATGTTTTGTCCAACTACCATAAGTACTAGCTATGTTTTGTGTATGTGAATAATTATTGGCTATATTTTAATCTACTACCTTTTTGGCTACTAAATTCTCATTGGGTGCCACATATAATATCACAATCTAGTCTTATCCAAATAGCATGACCTTTTCTTAGAATAATACATATCCCTTTCCTTATTCACAACACCATCACATAACCCTATAGTCAGTTTCATAATTATTATTTCAATCTTATAGACATGAGTTCTAGCTAAGTCATATATTTTAGAGTAATTTACCCTACTATCATATTTCTAAAAATATTAATTTTAAAATCAATCACATTTATTTATAGTATGACTTACATATTTTGATATACTCAGCTATTTTTCTTAATTAGATTAATATCTTCTTAATTTCTAATTTTGATAAAATAACACCATTCATTTTCCTAGTTTGGCACTATAAACTAAGAGTTTCACACTATTTCATTTTGGGAAAATATTCCCTATTCCTACCAAATTAAATATAATTCATAATGAGTATCCATGATCTAAACCTAAAACATCTCAAAGTAAGTCAAGAGCTATCATTGTCAAGTCATCCATTTTTCTAGTTGTATACACATAGTTAAGGAGGATAATCTCATAATCACTATAGGTGGGATAACTACATGGAATTTATTTCCATCATTGTATTGTTAGATGCATGTTTTTTGATCAACCATAAAGTGTGTCATTAAGATCAACTTGGTTGATTACACTCCTCTCTTTTTATAGGTTTTCAAGTTCTCAAAGTGCCCTAAGTATTTCAAAGATGAAATAATTAAAATATAAATTTATGTGGTACAATATGAATCCAAATATCTCATTCTAATCAATATAATTATGTGTATATAATACAAATTTAATATATTCATCACAATTAATGTAGATAAGTCCATAGTCAATGGACATGATCGATCCTTACATGACTGACTGCTTATGTTGACTACTTTCATTAGAATTTTATAGACATAGTTTCATATTTTGTTGCCAATCCCAAGCATGAAAATTAATATATTTTATCTATTTCCATTTTCATATATTTTAAATAATCAATATAGATCCATACTTGATCTAAGTACTTATCTTCTTAGTGTTTTCAAAAAATATCAGTGTTCTATATTTATCAATTTCAAAAATCAAAAGTGTTACTTATTATACATCTTCATAATTTTGATATATATCAAATCTTACACCTAATACAAAAACAAATTTTCTATTTTATTAAAAATATGGGAAAATAATAGATTATTTTCTCACCATAATGCAATTCTCTATAGAGATAATTTTCTAGCCAATAAGTCATGCAAAAAAATTCATATAGTTTATGGAAAAACTATTTATGAAAATAATATGGATCTTTATTGATAGCCCTAAAGACTTTTACACTTTATAAATTTCTTATATTGTCTTCAAAACCCTATTCATTTCTTATCCCTCATTATTGAGAGTCGTTATTTATAATATCTGTGTGGCTAAGATCTTTCTTTATTTGTCTCATGATATTTAACTCACAATCATAAATGTGTGTCAAAACATAATTCACTAATTCCTTTCGTAGTTAATTCAAAACCAACACTAATGTGGGTGAAAATTAGTTCAATACCGTATATTTTCCTCTTTCATTATTCAAATTTGTGCTTATAAATAATTTATATTATTTATTTTGGTGGTTAAAATACTCAACTACATAAGTTCCTAAGCAAGTCATTAATTTATCCCCTTATATTACTAACTCTATAAATTCCATGAGTGGTGTCACAAATAAGTATTTTTGATCTATAATATTCTTTTTTGGGATTTTTATTTTAGATTTTTACATTCTCTAACATATGATTTATTCCTTATATAATTTGATTACATAATTGATTAGATCAATCTGTTAAATCTATTTATTGTTTATTTCTTCCCTTCACCATTGTATGTACTTGTACCTTTTATCTTGGATCTATATAGAATTATTGAGTACCTTTTTAATCATGTATAATTGGTAATTAGATGATAAGAGTGTCAATTAAGTTAACCTATCCCTAAGCTAGGCATAGAACTATCTTTGAGCATTAGGGTTAAATTTCTAGTCATTAACTAAACCACAATCAACTATAACCAGTCATAACATATTCCTATAATTGTCATCTTACACCCAAATATAACTTTCTTATCAAGATACCGAAAGTAAATTAACACCACATTTGTGATAATACAACTACATGAAAATATTGTCCCCAACTAACCACTATTGTCCTTAGCCCCAATGAATAGTTTTTTAAACATGTTCCCCTCCTAAGGTTGGCGTAAGCTCATTTTTTAATCCTCACAAGAAATATAACCCAATAAATACAATTATAATCCACCTCTATTTATTAGATGGAAAACATATGCAAACGATATTCAAACCAAATATAAAGTTGTGAAAAATTAAGGTATTTGATCCCTATTCCATCATACCTTATGAATACTAACATCTATAACATTCATAAGTCAAATTTTAAAACATTAAAAATATCAAGCACATTCAAGGCATCCAAGGTCACTCTCATTATAGTATTTACATGCACATACATCAAGCACTAGGTGGGAGAACTACATTGAACTTGATCCCTCCTTAGAGTATTGGTATGTAGGAAACTATCTACACAATGGGGTGTTGAAGATGTCAAGTCCATCCTAATAACACATAAAAAAATCATTTGTTATGACATAATTATAAGTATATTATGGTTTTTACATCAAATCAAGTTTTCTAGGTACAACATGAAGCTAAAAGTTTTAGTTACATAGGGACTAGACCTATAGACATAGGTGCAGGTGCTCCCAGAAAATAAAAATAGGTCTATAAAGGGGATGTTAATACCACATTAAGGACACCACTTATATGGTGCTACTATCTATAGATTAGATAAATATAAAAATCCCATTGATGACACAGACTACTACCCAAATCTCAAATTCTAAAACCTAGATCATCTACAACAATCATTTTTTAGATAGTCTCTATTTATCCCTTTTTATTTCTATTTATAGAAATTCAAACAAGATAAAAATCACAACAAATCAATACTTAGTTATTTCATATATATTTTACTAATTTAAGCATCTTATCCCCTTAACCAAACATAGGATTTACACAGTGTAAAACCTTAAAAGGTTAAATCATTTGGTGAACTCATCTTAATTCAAATATTACATCAAACCCTAGCTTTCATTCATCCAAATTTTTTGAAATAAATTGAAAGATGAATACTTATAATTTTATTTAGATAACCCATATAATTAAAATCAAATTTACATTAGGGTTTCAATTTTTTACATATAATTAGAATTATTGCAAAAGAAACCCTAGATACTAAAACCCTAACCCTATGCATACCTATGGTTTGTATCTTTTTTATATATACTCAAATTTTAATTTGAAAAATATCATTTTTGATCGCATATTCAATTTTTCAATATTCCATAGATTACTATTCTTAAAAAAATTTAAAATATACAAACTTATTTTCCTACCTTTCCACATAGAATGACAAAATTTAACAACAAATTTGATGAAATTAATAAGTGTAAATTATAAGACTTTGTGTCCAAACATAAGGATATCCAAGATGACTTCATAAAAATCATTCAAGAGTAACTCTAAAAGAACAACAATGGTCAATCTTTAAACCATCTAGTTAATGATGTTGTTATACCTTTAGTGAGGCTCACTCAACCAAATCAGATAACACAACCCAAGCTTGTTATTTGAACATTAGTGATAGCCACACCACTTATGTATAGTTATTATCCTCTATATGTAAAATCCCTTATGCATTAGGTTATTTCTCTATAATCTAAGGTATTCCATCTTGACTAGGGAGAATCTAAGCCATCGCATGCCATAGATTCCAAAATTTTATTGCATACACCTTTAGCACATCACATTACAAAAAATCATTTTCAATCTAGTTTTGTAGCACCTAAGTTCACATTATATGATGGCAAAGGTGACCTAGAGCATCACCTTAGAGCCTTTTATATATCATGCTTTGACTATATGTCAAATAATTAGCTTCTTATGAAGCTATTTTCATGTAGTATTAAGGATTATGCACTATAGTGATTCTATGATTTTCCAAAGCAATCTATCATGGCATTCAGCCCTTTATAAAATATATTCCTAGCACACTTATCTATTAACATTAGTCATAATATATCACAGTTAGAATAAAACTCAAATGAGCTCATAACTAATTATGTCTTATGATATAACATAATACAATTAAAATTGACTATCCCCATGATAGATAGAGAGATTGAAGATATATTTACACAGATTCTAATACCAACACTTCATAAATCTATCATATTCAATAAATTTCCCACATTTACTGATATGTGTCACACAATGAAGGAAAGAGAGTTTTAGTTCTTATCAATGGGAAAACTGAAGTACACAAATGGATCAAATTCAACTATTAAGAGTAAAAACAAGCCTACATACAAATTTAGGGCCATAGAAAACAAAAGTGATCAAAAGGCCATAGTCAATGTAGCTTTAGATCCTTCTCCCAAATTGGTTTCATTAGCTCCTCAACATAAAGTCTTCACTAATGTACTAGAGTCACTAGCACAAGTTCTACAATAATTATTGGAATTCAATGCCATATCTCTCCATTCCATTAAAGAGGTTGATATGACATGGCCTCTTCCAAAGAGTTATGATTCAAATGCATTTTTCAAGCATCATAGGGTACTAATCCACATGATGAATAGATGCAATATCCTAAAGCATAAGATACAAGATCTTATTGAGACCAATACTATTGATGTGGGCACACCCATAGAGGCACCTAAATAATAGACAAGGGAAAAGTAACCTAAGATATTTTCAAATCCTTTTCCAAAGCTTATATCTAATCAGGTAGGGAGCACATCAGGTGCTCACTATACATACTAAGCTCATCCACCACCAACTTCCTGTCACATAGTTATAGAGGAGATGCATCCATTACATAACATTATTGTCATGTATCACACTAAAGTTCTACCTAGATCACTTATCATGTTGTCAAAGTAGGATATTATGGATGATGACACATATTTACATTTTCTCTTCATACAAGCATATATAGATGACCATCTTATTCATAGTGTTATGGTTAATAATGGGTCAAGCATAATCATGTGAACTATGACACTCTTACAACATTTAGGATACATAGAACATGATATATTCCTCAATAATATAGTCATTAGTGGTTTCAATGGCCATGTTCATAGCTCCATCAGGAAGATTATGCTTTCATTATAGGTTAGACTAGCACACATAGCCACTCAGTTCCTATAAGTACTTAGTGTAGGTGTATTCGATATAGTATTATGGAATCCATGGTTATAGTAGCTTTGAGCCATCCCGTATATAATACATCAATGCCTAAAGTATATACGTGCTAACTAGGTGGTTAATATTGAGGGTATCCCATATGAGTATCCTCTTCACATCCCATAGGTAGTTCTAACATAGGTTCTAATTATACTTCTAACATAGATGCTAGTTATATTTTTAGTTACACTACAAAATATTGCATGGTTATCAATTACAATAAAGAGTACAAATCCTATGCATATATCACAATGTTTAATAGAGTCCTCAGAATAGGCTAGATCTATTTCTATAGTGTCTACCTGCATGCATACTTTCCCTCAAAAGCCATTACTAGAGAGACCATTGCATCAGGGATATGCCATAAATTTTTAAAGACCATCTTCTACTCAATTTATACCAAGATCAGTTATATTTGGGTCTATGGGTTCTCAACACACAACACCTACATTACCTATAACTTCTAATTCTACTAAATAGGTCCTTAATACCCCTATAGTTCATAGGGAATCACAATCAGTGCCACCACATCACAACATCACTACTCAGGTAACTTTAAGTTCAGATTATATAGCATACTAGATCATGGGATCATAGTTTCCCTTTCAAAATACATGCGCAATCATAAATACACTCTTTGACATAGGTTATGGTGATGGTGAGTCTCCCATGGGAATTATACATTAGTATGGTTACTACCCTTATACATATTTCTCTTTCTAACTCCTTGTACATAGTTTATTTTCATATGCTTGTACATAGCTTATACTTAGAAAACATAAAAATAATATAACATGTCAAAATACAAAAAGATTCAAATATTTCAAAAACATAAAAAAATAATAAATTGTGTGAATTGTTATGTTTACATTTATACTAATTTATAGATATTGCATGTTGCTAGATATCCTAGTATAGGTGTTTTTATCATACACATATGCTTCACTTTTCCTTATTGAGTGTTTCTAGATTTCAAATAAGACTCTAGTCCACTACACTGATATACACTAGCTATCATTTACCCATTGGGTACATTTACGTTGATCTAGGTTTATACATTGCTACATATATCTACTTAGGGGAACTCCTACATAATTACTATAACTAAGTTTTATCTTTACATACTATATATTCTAGCTTGCACATTGATTCATATTAATATTGGTCATTTGTCCTCATTGCTGATATTTATTATCGAATATCACTACTTAGACTCAATATATATGCACCTTGACATTTACATATAGTTGTATTACATAATTATACATGCTTTTATTTCTAGTTCCTATATTATATTTAATTTTTTTCCATTGCTTCTTCCACTTTGAGGTCATATGAATATGCCATTATTCTTTTTCTTCTACGTCACTTATTTATTTCTACACATTGGACATGTGTATAGGTCACTTGTATGTGCTTTAATAATTTTAAATGTGGACATTTGAGCATGTCCTTCTCTATGAATCCACACCAAATTACTTGTTATTTTCATATGTGGACATTTTAACATATCCTTGTATGTCTTCATTCTCAAATTTAGTGACATGTGCCCATGTCCCTTGTATTATGGCCCCTTGGCCTAACGTTTCCATGCCTCATGTGTTTGTATGTTTTATTCCTTGTATGATTCCAGACCATGATACTTGTATTTGCTTATTATACACACATACACACACACACCAATGTTTTATGCCAAGAGATATATCATGCATTTACTTATCCTACTTGGTAGCCTTGATGGACATCAAGCCCCATCCCCCTAGGTAGTTACTCATATTTTAGTTATATATAAATTTATTACATATATCTTGACACCCTTTTGCAATGTTAGATTAAAACATACATCTTAAATTTACTACTTATGCTCAGATACATTTACATTTTGATGTTATGTTTTACATTATACTGGAATATCATGCATATAATCTAGCTATCACATTTAGAGCTAATTATTTAGAGGGAAGTTATTACTCAAGTTTCAAAACTATCCTCAAAATATGGGGCATTCATAGGGGTTTATCATAGAGATTAGGCTCCTACTTTATTATTCACCAATACATTTTAGCACATAGGCTTAGTTTTAGGTATCAAACTCAAGCCAGACACAAAATGGAATAGAGACTTAGCAGTTAGTTTAGATAACATAAAAATCATTCCAAACATTCATTAGCACCTAGATTGGGACCCTAATGTCATAAGATGATACTATCCATTATAAGGTGATATTGTTTAGTATCCCTAGCTTCAAGATAGTCTAGATCATTTAGAATAGTACACTAGATACAATACAAATTTACACAAATATATTCATATGTTTGGTATTTATGTTCAAATTTAGCTTAGATTCATTCATTTTAGACTAGATTCATACCAATTGATTAGATTTGGAAGCATCATGCATGGCATGATCACTCATACATTTAGATCAGTTACAAAAGTTTAAGTATTAAATACTTGATTCAAATTCAGCATACTCAAATAACAAATTGGGGACATGTTTGTGACACATAGTTTCCATATACTCATCTTTAGGTAGGTTTATTAGATGGAATGGTAATATCCTTCATTATCTACTCTGTATACACTTTCTTTCACATTCCAAGTTATCACCAAATTTATGCCTTACTCCATCTATAGTGGCTTGCATTCTTGAGTGGCCTAAATCTTCCTAATATACTTGAGTGACCATAGAGTTAAATACACAATTAGATTTAATTATTTAGATACTTTTATCACTTTACCTAGTATAGTTACTAATTCATCTACTTCACAAAATGGGAAATATTTGATTTATGGGCCACTTGAGGTCTTAATAAAAATACATGAGAGGGTTTGACACACTTATAGTCATACCCAAGTTATTCATAGATATTGGGATCTACCGAGTAGGGGTGGGCAATGATGGAGTCAAAATATATTGAGTTCTTGAGCCACCCATATGAGGATTGATCAATCCATCAACTTAGTTTAATCTATTTAATGATATGATCACTATGAACATTCACACACAAGTTGTCACTAGGTTAATACATTGGTTTGTATACCAAACTAGGTGTATTCATTATTTTCCTCTATCTTTACTTAGATTTACTCAATTATTTCATTTCAACATAGTCTTTTGATTTATATTATCTCTTAGGAAAGGACTATTTTGTGCATGTTTCAATGTAGGATATTAATTTGGATCATGTTCCACATATGTAGACCCAAATTTACATATTCCAACTTAGCTACATGGGGTTCACTTCCAAGATAAGCCTAACTACACTTATTTTTCCTTTATACTAGTCATTTTTATTTGTTGCATTACTATCATAAAGTGGGGGCAAATGTAATCATTTAAAAGTGTTAATTTGATGGTAAGAGTGTCACCAAAATTAACCTATCCTTAGGATAGCCATAGACCTATCTTTGAGAATTAGACTTACATTTACAATCATTCAATAGACCATAGTCACCTACTTTTAGTCATAAGACAATCCTAGAATTGTCATCTCATACCCCAATCCACCTTGCTTAGTAGTCTACCAAAAGGACATTAGTGCGACATTTGGCACACTATAACCACATCGAACTAGTGTCCCCAATAGGGCACTACTATCCTTAGACGCAATTCTTTCTAATTAATAGTTTTTCAAATGTGTTCCCCTCCTAAGGTCAAACTAAGGTCATTTTCTTATCTACACAAGCAATAAAAACCTATAAATATAAGTCTAACCTAGCTCTATTCATTATATGGAAAATATATTCCAAATCTATTCAAACCAAAGATAAATTTATGCAAAATTAAGGTGTTTGATCCCTATTCTACCCTAATTTATACATAATACCATCTACAATATCCCTAAGTCTAATTTTTAAACATTGAAAAACTCAAGCACATTCAAGGCATCCAAGGCCACTCTCATTCTAGCATTCACTTTCACATACATCAAGCACTAAATGGTAAAAATAAATAAAAATTGATTCCTCCTTAGAGTATTGGTATCTAGGTTACTCTCTATGCATCAAGATGTTGAGGATGTCTAGTCCATCTTAATAACACACAAAATCATTATTTATGCCATACTTACAAGGACATTAGGGTTTGCACATCAAATCGGGTTTTCTATGTACAACATAGAACTACATGTTTTAGATATGTGGGAGTAATAACTATAGACATAGGTTTAGGTTCTCCCAAAAAATAGGAACAGTCCTAGAAAGGGGAAATTATCACCAGATTGAGGATACTACACATAGATGTCATTACTTTCCAAACTAGGAACTACTATCTAGTGAGCAGATGAATAGCAAAATCCAATTGATGACATAGACTATTACCTAAACCTAAAATTCCAAAACCCAAATCATCTACGATAGTCAATTTTTATATAAGTCTTTATTTAACCCTATAACTTACTATCTATAGAAAGTCAAATAAGGTCAAAATCACAAAAAACTAGTTAATTATTGCATATTTATTTGACTAAATTAGGCAACTTAGACACTTACTAAAACATAGGATTTACACATTGTAAAATCCTAAAAGGTTAATTCAACTTGTATAAAAACATTTATTAAAACTACCCTCTATTATCCACCTAAAAAGTCTCTTACTTATCTTTCTTGGATGCTCTTATAGATGCATCATGAAACCTAAGATGTTATCTCTTAACATTACCATGAACTTACTCTCTAAAACTTTAGTTATTTTGTATGACCTAACTCACTTAAGACATTATATTCCATTCTAACACAGATCTTGTTCTCTTACTTATTCATTCCAATATTTAGTTTTATTTTTCAAATTCACCATCCCCCCTTATAGCTCTACTTACATTAATTACCTTGCATATCCATTAATTTTATTTAGTGTGTTCCTACTCTTTATGTGATGTCATCCAACTCTCTTCATTTATTATGCTCCTAGGTTATTACACCCCACATTCAATATGTAATGTTCCCAACACACCAAGATAGAAAAAAAATGTGTTCCTATGGAACCAACATGTTTTATTTAATTTTGAACTTACAAATTCCCTATTACTTATTTGAAATTATTTTATGTGCTACTTTAAATAATCTAATATTTTATTGAGCCCCCTTTATCCATCTTATTTGACCACTTGTTTTATCCAACTCATATCAAGCCATTATTTCATTCCTTTTTTCATCCCTTACACTTATCTTTTGAATATTCCTCTTGTGAATTTTCCTTTTTACATATCATATTACCATACCATACTTGTCCAACTCCACTAATCTAGTTAAATTTCTACATTCATTTTTCACATTTATATTATATGCTTGTCATACCACCATATATAAAAATGGGATTTTTTATACTTTATTACACATTTGGCCAAAATACCTCTCCTAAATATACTTATACATATTGAATAATAATCTCAAGAGATTCCTCATTAAACTCACCCTACTATATTCACAAAATTTTATTGTGTTTATTATCATAAAACAAATAAAACATGTTAATAAAGAAAAACTAGAAGGAAAGAAATATTTTTTATAGTAAAATTTTATCTTGGAAATAATTCATTAATTATGACCACCCCATGACATCATTTAAAAAATAGTTAGAGCCTATTCCAAACTATCCTCATTTTGAACAGGTCTATAGGGTGACATATTTATCCCTTATTTTCTTTTTCATGGATTAGATTAGATTTAATGGGTGGTATGTTGTTAATATGTCTCATTTAGTATCACTTATCTGATCACTTCATCCTCCTTAATGAGGTTTTTTATTAACATGTTTCTTACACAAAATGTCCTTGAGTGGAATTCTACTTAATGTTATTTTATTTGGTATATGCACATCACTCTTTGTGTGTATCTCCTCCTTAGGTTTGTATTCCACCTTTATTTATACCTTAAATTCAAAACTTAGTTTATTTGATTTCATCCTTGGTTTTCATGCACCATGATTCAATCCCTATTTATTTTATATATTATCGTTGACTTCAACCATTTTATGTACTTGTATTTGTTTTTATTTCTTCTCTTTTTTGTGTGAATGAGACCATCTCTTAACCATTATCTTGTAACTTATTGTTAACCTTATTTTCATGGAAGAAAAAATGACACCATTCACCTTTGTGTATTTTTATCCTATGGATTTTAATGTGTCCCTGACTACTTTGAGGCTTCACTATATAGGATCAACTATAGCAGGAGCAAGAATGGGCTCAACTATGATGATCATGGTACCTAGAAAAATGGTAAGGCACAATCATAGCACAATCCATGAGCATATTTGTATGAGAATCCTTAGAAAAAGGAGGTATTGGTACCATTTGTAACTTATGATAAAGAGGAAAAATACTAAAATTAGGAGATATATACAAAGGAAGATGGGAATATACATGAAAAGAATCAAGTAAAGAAGAACGATAATGGATAATCTCAACATCATGGACCTGTATAAGTTTTCCTAAGAATATATTATCTAGGGAATAACCATCATCATAATCTAGGGTGTGAAGAAGTGTGGTGAATATAATGTTGAGTCTTAGTCAAGACTATAAGAATATCATCAGCAAGAGCCTTGTGCGAATGAGTCTATAAGGAAGAAGGAAATTTTGAGATGAGATGAGGTAAGAGATTTAAAGTTTTAGCCTTTAGATTAATTTCATCAAGATTATCATCATGATAATATAATAGGTTAGGACGAATGTTCCCAGTGACTTTAAGATGTTCATTATAACCTTGGGTTGAATTAATAGGAAAATTAAGATGTTGAGACTCACATAAAGGAATCTTGAGCAAAGGTTTAAGAGTAGGAATATTGAAGACACAATAGTCTTGGAATTATTCAAAATTCTAAGGGTTAGTGTCATGTTAAATCCTATAAATGGATCTATTATGAGGTAATTTAATGCATCGGTAGGTATAAGAAGCAAGTGATCTCATATGATGAGTCCATGGCCTACCAACAAGATGTTATAAGAAAGGGTAAAGTTAAATATCATCACCTTCATGTGAGTAGTGATAGGTGGGATGGTAATGGGAAGCCACACACAACCTAGATGAGGCATTTTAATTTTATCATATCCTTGGCAAGTCTTTCATGAAGAATTGAGATTACATTATGAATATCTAAGGGTCTTAATGAAGTTCAGAAAGGAAACACATGTGCTGAAAATCTCATCAATCAATGCATGCTTAACTTGGATATCACCTATATTTACACTAATTAATAAGGGAGGATCATCCACATAAATCAGATCTCATTAGGAATCATATAATCTATAAGAAATTTTAAGGAAAGATAAGTGTCTATAATTTCATCAATGTTGATAGACATCTCTTCACATTGTTGTAATATACTATCCTTAGATCCAGATAAGGTTGCCTCCCATCCTATTAGGGGAGGATGATGGACATTCATCTCATATAACAATTACATAATATGGTTTCTATGATAGGGAGAAGTCCTTGTAAGCTCAATAAATGGAAATTGGGATGGGATATTAGTGAGGTCTATTATGGGATCCCATTCATCATAACCAATAAGAAGGTTGTTAGATATAAGTGTATAATGATTAAGGAGGTCCTCAGAAGGAGGAGATGAAGTGCATTGTAATTTATTTTGATAAGAGGAAGAAGGTTTTAGAACAATATTGTAAATTATTTTGTGATGATGAAGTGGCTAGTTCATGTTGATTTTGAGAATTGGTAGAATACATTTTAGTATAAATTTGAGTATCATTAGTGTTAGAAGATGATGAAAGAGTGGTAAAAATAAAAAAGGAAGTGTTATCCAAGGGAGAATCATAAATTTAATCATTAAAATTAATAAGGTCATTTTTCCCCAACTCATTTAAATGATTTGGAGAATAATCTTAGATAACATGATATGTTATATATGAAGGAAGAGTGTAGATAGGTTGGGAATCGATAAAAGCAACCACCCTTAATATATTAGTCATGTTCACCATATTCCCTTCATAAGTTTGTTCAAAAATACTTTATACATTATTAGTGGAAGGGGTAGCTTTGTCTTAATTATCTTGAATAGGTTGATGGTTAGGAAGAGGGTATTTATAGATAGCCAAATGAGAATTGGCTTGGTTCAAGGTTTGAGTTTTATTATGTGATTTATAATCTCTAAAATAAATTTCATAATATTATTGATGCTTTCAAATGATATAATTTTGATCAAAATTAGGACCAAGAATAAATTCCATAGCTAAATTATAAATTTGTGTACATGTCTCATTAGAATAACCCTAACTAGCATGAAACCAACAATACTATTTAGGATCATACTAGGATTTCATAGGATGGGTAGGGTCAAGATCTCATAAAAGAGGCCTAAGTATATGCTAAATAAATTTAGTTGAGGATAGATGTTTATAAAAATTAATGTTGTTTAGTGAAGATAAGTGGGGATTGGTATATTGTTGAGAATGAGGAGATAGTTCTGACAAAGGGGTAGGAATGATATCTTGAATACTATGAATGGTGTCATAAGAATATGTAACACCATAATTGGTAATATTGTGATTTTTGTTATTAAGTAAAAGATGAGTACCAACAAAAGGTTAGGGTGGATCAAATTAATGCATAAGGAAATCTTGTCATTTAGCTTGGTTAATAGCCTCCTCCAATGTACATGGAGAAAGAATGTAGACTCAATATTGGAGTTTAGGAAAAATGGAATTGGTAAAGAGATGTAAAATATTATCATCAGCCATGTTATGTTCACATTTGTTTGACAAAGTTTTCCACCTTCTAACAAAGGCTTGAGTAGTTTTATTTTCAAGTTGTTTGCAATTTATGAAGTGGGCCAAAGTTTATTTCGAAAGATCACTAGTTTGGAATTATTAAACTAAAGCATTCACTGAATCCTCCAAAATAGTGATGGAATGAGTTCTAAGTTGGTTGTACCAATCCAAGGCATCACCTATGATATTTTTGGCTAAGTGCTTGGTAGCGTGAAGGTGTTAAATTTGACCCAATCCTTATAAATATTTCCAAATGTTTTAAGATGAAGGGTGGGTTTGGTTGACACATTATAACAAATTGTAGGTGTGATACCCCCTATATCAATAATAGTAATTTGAGTTATACGAGGTTCACTTTTGAGATGATTAATGGTTTTTTTGACTAATGGAGGTTGACAAATGAGATTGCCTTGAGAATATCGAAGAGGAGGAGGGGGGAAATTTTAGTTATGTGTTCCTAAAGCCATTTGTTGAAGATGAGATTTAAGATGAAGAAGGTGGTTTTGCATTCTCATCAT
This sequence comes from Torreya grandis, assembly GCA_037957365.1. NCBI lineage: Eukaryota > Viridiplantae > Streptophyta > Pinopsida > Cupressales > Taxaceae > Torreya > Torreya grandis. The sequence continues at coordinate 2,322,560 of JARHVA010000730.1, read as the reverse complement.
TTTATTTGTGTTATGAACTTGAAATCTATTCATTGGATTGAGTATTTTTAACAATAGTTGATGCCATTTGATTGGTATTGTTAGAAGAAATAGAGTTGGTATTAGTGGCTTGAGTACCACTATCGGTGTTGATAGGAGCTTGAGAGGAAATATGAGAATGTGAGGCACAAATAGAAAAATTTTCTTGTGTAGCAAATGATGGGCTAGTTAATGGTTGAGAAGAAAAAGTTCTTGTAGAATGATTACCTAGGGTAGAAAATGATGCACTAGTGGAAGGATTACGTATAGTGGATCTTATGAGAGGCCCAATAAATGTAGATCATATCATGTTATTGGATATACTAGGCATGGAGGTGGAAGAAACTAGAGAATAAGAGGTCATTATATGAGAAGGGGTCATAATATAAGGAAGAGCTTGAGAATTAAAAAGTGTTACCCCAAAATCTAGTTAAAAATGTAGGAGTAGGTGAATGAGGATCTTCAACTTGACCACTAATCATATGATTTTAAATGGTATAAGGGTATTTTTCCTCAGTTTTGAGTAAATTTAGATATAAGAGCATTTTTGGGGTATACTCTAAGTTAGGTTAGTATTCTAATGAAAAGGGAGGGTTACGTTGTGATGAGGCATTAGTGGGGTCCCATAGTTCATTGTGCAAGTGGAATATTAGCATTACTAACATCTAAGAGAGGAGCCCTACTCTATCTATGGGAGATCCTATGAGGGATGGTAAGATTCATCATGTCTACTAACTATAACTCCATATTTTCATCAAGAAAAAATTTGATGATGAAGGCAAAGAAAGAGAGATAAGAAAGAAAGGAAACAAGAAATGAAAAAAATAGTACATGGTTGACTAGGTCAACCTAGCATAAAAATAGGGTCTACAAAAAGTATAGGGTTGACTAGGTTGATCTAGTATAGTGAATAGAGATTGAGAAAAGAGGAAATAGGGTCTAAAAACTATACAAGGTTGACTAGGTCAATCTAATACAGTGAACCAATCCTATTTTTGGAAAAAGAGAAAAAAGGGTCTGTAAACTATATAGGGTCAATTGGGTTGATATAATATAGTGAATAGAGGCCAAGAAAAGTTACAGGGTCAACCTAGTATAGTAGATAGGGAAAATTAAGAAACCTATAATATATTTTTGAACTTAGAAAAGATAATTTTTGTAAGTAATTTAGAAAAGAAATGATAGAAAGGAAAAAAATATTCAATTGGATTAACATTGACCAATCTAATTGAATCACAGAACACAAAACCTTGCACCAACAATAGCTAATGCAAGTTTTTATTATATAAAATACATTTTAACAAAGAGCAAGAAATAAAATTTGAAAGTAAAGAGATAATTAATTGGTCAACCTAAATTTTTATTGGATTATTATGATATGATTTTAAATGTGATGGAAAGTTGGCTATAAGCAAGGAAATAGATTGACAATCTACGGATGGTTTTAGGTAGTATCAAATAACTATAATGGAAATTATATAGGATTGGTATTAGGGCCTATAACCTCACTTTACAAACTACATTGATAAGGGTGTCAGGTGCTTAGCCAAAAATAACATTAATCACACTTTATACTTGACCAAAGTATCAAGTCAGCTTCCCTCTTGGTGATGAAATCCAAATAGGTTGGCCTTGGGTAGATAAACATTAAAATTCTTGTTTATATTTTGTGATTTGGTTATGTATGCATAAAATATAAAATATTGGAACTAAAAAATTAATTTAAAACCTCCTAATTAAACTATGTGATCTATTCTAAGCATGCAAGAAATAATAAAAGAAAGTGTGAACCAATTACTAGCAAATAAGGTTAATTCTAACTTTTAAATAAGGTAAAATGTTGATATAATCAATAGTGTATGCACATAATACATAATGTGGTTGATAGGGTCGATCCAATACTATGGAAGCAAAGTATGAAAATGAACAGGGTTGATAGAGCCAACCTAGTTATCCAAATGACACATAAAACACAAAACTAGGTCGAGAAGGTTGATTCAGTCGACTGTGCAAGTGAAGTTTGAAATACTAAAAAATATGAAAGGAAATAATGTAAAGAAATAAATAGACAGATAGAAAAGAAACTTGGTGGATCAAAGATGCAGATAGTAAAGATTGTTATTCAAGAATCTTTATATATGCTTTGAAATTATATTAACTAGGTTGATCAAGCTTTATAGAAACCTATTGTTGAATGCCTAAAATGTACAAGGTCAATTTAGTTTACCTAGTAGTCTAGATTAGATGTATAAAAATTTTAAAACCTATATTGGGTTGATAAAGTCAATCTAGTAGCCTGTACCTGAAACCCAATGCATAGAAGTTAGATGCTAGGTTGATAGAGTCAATCCAGTATGGAAAATATATGATAAAAATAATGAAATAAATGAAATAATATTAATAAATCTTACAAGTGTTAGTTCATGTTAGGTTCAAAAATATTTATTATGAAGGTGAAGGCAAAGTGAATAAAATACTAAGAAGAAAGTAGAAAGGTGAAGACAATCCAACCAAGGGTCAGATGGGATTCATGTTGAGTTCATCAAAATGTATGCAATCAAAAATGCATCATGTCTATAAATAAATCCTAGTTTAGAGGAGATAGAGAATACCTAATCTTTTGATTGGGAATACATTTTTTAAATGGGAGCATGACCATTATGGGGATCTACTAGACCTAATTAGGGGATCACTTGTCATAATAGACCATGATATGAAGGGTTCTAAAGCCTATAGTCTAACACAATCACATAAAAAACCTAAAAGAGTCATAATTTTAATGTTCACTCTATTCTAAAAAAAAAGGAAATATAATTTAGTGCACACTAAAGCTTGTGAAACAAAGTGGGGGTTAGAAACAAAACAAACTAAAAAAACATGCATAAAATACATATACTCATGTCAATGTATACTTAATCCTAATGCATGGGAGAGAAGCACAACTATATTATCTATCTACTCTTATAAAGGAGAAATAAAGTTAGGAATACTTACCTTAAAGACAAACCTGTTGAGCCTCAATCTCTCCCTTGGCCAAGGTGCTTTGCAAGAGATTATTGTGGTATGTAAAGATAACAAATACAAAAAATCTCTAGGATACACAACCTATTTATGCATCCACTATACTTCTCAATAATAAAATATTCATATCTCTAAATATATTATGGAACCTTAAGCTTTATTACTCAAGTAAAATGGTCAATCAGTAGATGTTTATTCACACTTATTATTCTTAAATTCTCTTCTTACAAATGGTTATAAATGAACTTGTATATAGAGGTAGATATTTCCCTAAATCCTTCTAAATATGTTAGTTATACAAGGTCAACCCAGTCGACCCTATATGTTTTCAAGAGATAAATCACTAGGTCTCAAGCTAGGTCATCTGAAGGGATAACAAAACTCCAAATGAAAATATCCCTAACCAATACATGGTTGACCCAATCAACTTTGTATAGTAATTAGAAGATAAAAATTTTATAGCATTGATCATGTCAACCTAGTATAGTAAAATGGTGAAATGGGGTCAAGGCAGGATTAAGGAGGATAAAGCATGACAAATTTTTGGAATGGGTATACAAGAGAAGAATAAGCTTAGGGTAAATGTTTTTAGGAGACAAGTGTGTAGATGGTATGTGTTAAAAGGGATAACAATCTTATAAAGCACCAATGGTCTACCCACCCATTTCTCAATGTACCCCTTACGGCATGCACTTAGAGAGATTGAGACTTGATGGGTTCTTACAAGATACAAAGTGTTAGTAATCAATAAAAGTTTGAAAATATTATGTGCATACAACTTCTACCTTGGAATTCCCATGATCAGGTCACCACCTTCATCAATTTCTTCCCCAAATGCTTGTATATAAATAAACCAACCCCTAGTTCCAAAATTTACCCCATTCCCTTACTATATATAGAATACACCTAAAAAATATGGCTCCCCTTCCTCCCATATCCTCTCAACATGTGTAAAAACCCCACATATTCTTGCTGCATCCACCATGGCTTGCATCCCTTGTTATATGTGGAGTGATATAAACTTGCAAATGAATTTTTTTTTAGTAAGGTCAATCTACCATCCATGATTGATGTTAAGCCATTCCATGGTTAAAATACTCCATTTTCATCCATAGAAGTTCTCAAAAAAACAAGTGGCCAAAACCAACACCATTGATTCACACCTTCCTAGAATGTTGTCGACAGAGGCAAAAGGCACCAAAATCTAATCACCTAGAAATAGTCCCCATCAAACTTATTGGTTATATATATCAAATAAAAAAAATTAACTACATATTTAATCCACCATGAATACCCAACCACACTAGTATTTATACCACTTGATGAGTTGTATTTGAGTCCTTCATAGTTTAGAGCAAGTTTTTAGCAAAGACTATAGCCACTTTAAAATTTTTATTATTGAAATTAATTGCTTGTATGAATTATTAACCCAAAACAAATTTAATTGATTCAAACACATCTCTACTCATTGACTTAATAATAATCTCATTCTTATATCTAAGACACACTCCCTGAATGCCATTTCCATCTTCTCTACCCTTAAGGATAGAACTAGAAATGTCATAGTGATGTTGTCTAAAGAAAAAATCATTATTTCTACCATAATTATGCATCAAAATTCATGCACATAAGATTAATAAAACATATAAACCCTAGTCACTCTTAAATCAATAATAACCTAGGTAAAACAAGTAAATAATAAAAGTGGCTTTTAAAGTATAAGACCACAAGAGTCACCTTGAATGATACAATGAGTGAGGGTTAAATAAATGATGCAAAATTATGGATAAATATGATCTCATTATTAAAACTTTATTTATTTAATAAATTAGATGCATATCCATGCTTCAACATTATTATCAACAATATATTCAACCACTTTATCCACTCCAACATTTGCTAAAAAATTAAGATGAGAGTTAGACTCATTGTAATAATGATAAATTGATAAATAAGGAAAGGAGTATGATAATGGTAATGAATTTACCATGATTTTTTTTAAATTATAATAATTAGCATGATGATTGTGTAAGACTGACACTATGACCATAGAATACCCTTTAATGAGTAGATGATAAATTCCACACTTGAGCAACACCCTATACACAATACTATTACTTGAGATTCAACATCATTATTCATTCCATCATTTAAATTTTATGGCATGGACCTAATAAAATATATACATCACTCTCTCATAATTTAACCCACACCTGAGGCTCCAAGATTTCCCTAGAAATGCCATAAACATTAATCTTGAAGGACCTAGCAAGAAAGGGGTCCATGTTGAAATATTACACGCAAATTTTGAACTCTTTTTACTCTTTTACTGTTAATAAGGATTAAGTGAACTATCATCCACTTTGGCCTAACCAACATGTCCTAAGAAGATATATTGGTTAAAGTCATTTTCACATGACTATACACCACCTCTAAAATTTTTATTTCCAAATTTGTCAGGAAAGTTAGCAATGAAAGACCCTGATCCGTAAAAATATGACTATGTATTTCCTTCCATAACATCAAAATAAGGATTGTCAGGTTAGTAGTCTAGAGGAAACCAAAAGTGTCACCATCCTACCCTAGATGCCAAGAGGAAAACTCATGGAATATGAATGGGAAACATTCTCATTTACAACTCAATTTATCACATAGTCAATTTTAATATGAACCAATAAAGGGGAAAAAATAATAAATGATCCACACTTTGTTCCTCTTGAAAGCATGAGGCACATATATATGGCATGCACTAGACCATCTTCCTTAATTTATCTTGGGTTAGAATTTTACTTAGTGTTTCCATCCAAATAAAGTCTCTTACCTTGGAAAGCCCATTAATACTCTAACAAAGATGCTTGACTCGAGGTAAAATATCCTCCTCAACATTAGCCAACTAATGTTACAAATTTATCTTGTAATCACCTATTATATAAATAGTCTAGGAGATAGAGTCATCTTTAGATTTTATAAATACTTTGAATTAATCCATAATATTTACAAAAATATCCTATTGCTCAATATGAATGGGTGCATTATTCATAGACTTCATTTCCATACATCCATCGTGTCATGTTTGCCTTTGTCCAAGTGGTTCCTTAATGTTTTACCCTAGATAATGGAGAGAATCAACCTATACATGTCCAAATATATACATTATTTTAGAGTCTTTTGACCATTTTATTATTCATTTCAAATTTTACCAACCTTCCACTATTGATAACCTAAAAAATGTGATTGATAATAATAATCATACAATGAACAATGAAGTTTCATATATTATAACCTCGAGGGGGGGGAATGGATAGGATTCAAAAAATATTTTAGTTAAAGGGTTTTTATCTAGAGCATAAACCTGTTAGTGTATACACCTCATACCAATCTTGGCCCTAAATAAAAACTATGCAAGTTTGGGTTCTTAATCCTAGCCCCACTAATGAGACCATAAAATTGCTCATTATATCAATAAAAAACACTACTTTCTCTTGCATAAATCATGTTTTAATAACTTATTATTTATTTAAAATGAAATTTATGATATATATCTCGTTTATTCTTTAAATGTCACTTCAATATACATTTTAACAAGTTATTATAGAAAATATGTCAAATGTTTTACATATAATATGAAATGAGTCTTCTATGCATATAGAAAAGTTTAAATTTCTCAAATACAAAATTAGGAACAATATTCATGTATCTCTAGATATATTTAATAGATTATATGTCCTATATAAATCATCTCCAAGTTTCTTTAGTTTATTTTGAGATAGATTTACTATTGATGCATGATCAACTAAGGAATACAAATAACTATTTATCAAGCAAAAATTGGCCTTGTATTTTTATGTTGGTTTGTTTGATGTTTTGGCTATGAAGGTGTAATTATAGAATGGATAGGTTATATAAAATGTAAAAATATCCATCGATAACATATCTAAACCTAAATATAATTACATATAGATTCTTATAAAAAATAGACATGTTCAAAAAAATAATCATCTTGATTTGAGTCCTTATGAAAAGTAGTTGGCTCTGGAGTTGCATAGTTTAGCTTTGGAGTCTATTAGTCTAGATCTGGAGTCCATCAGTATAGTTCTAAATTATACAAAATTAGACTTAAATATTCCCAAAATGTATTTTGGGGTTTAGAAGAATAAATCAAGCATTAATGAATTTTTTGGCACATGTTTTATGGTTTTTCTATTTATAGAAATTCTATAAATAACACCTTCCAAAAAAGACATTAGTAAATATAGAAGCATACAACAATGGAAACATGAAAGAAAATAATTATAGAGATGAATGATATATATTTTTAGAAAGTATTCAAATCAAATATATTTATAGTATTTCTATAAATATGCATTTATAATAAGATAAGATATTTATAATATCTAAAATACTATGAATATTTTACACATCAAGATATTGGAGGAAACCAAATTGACCAATATTGTGATTAATTGTTAAAAATAATACAAACAACCTATCTCCTCTAACAAAATAGTGGATTGACTAATTGACCATTTACCATTATTTTTTATTTGAATAATGGAGATTTTTAATATTCTCCAAATATGTAAAAAAATGAATTTGTTATTTGTTAGGTTATTATCTTATAATAATAATCAATTTAAAAATTAATTTGTTATATTTTTGAGGATAGGAAATCAGATCTAAACAAATTTTTTAAGTTGTTAAGATTATAAAATTGTTTCTAAAATAATTTTTAATTGGTTACTCTCAAAAAATAATTTATTGAAGAAGTTTTATTATAAATACAACCTTATCATCCATTGTGAGAGTTAGAAGAGAGTTAACAAGGAATTAGTAAAAGTTAGAGAAGAGTCATTTTTAGATTGTATGCATTTCCATAATTAATGAAGAGCTGATTGCATGAAGTTTCTACAAAACTAAGTATTTTTATGATCTTATTCTAGGGGAGAGAAAGGACCCACTCAACCAAGGAAGCAAGGTGTGTGTGTGTGTGTGTGTGTGTGTGTGTGTGTGTGTGTGTGTGTGTGTGTGTGTGTGTGTGTGTGTGTGTGTGTGTGTGTGTGTGTGTGTGTGTGTGTGTGTGTGTGTGTGTGTGTGTGTGTGTGTGTGTGTGTGTGTGTGTGTGTGTGTGTGTGTGTGTAAATTTTTTTTATATTAAGGTAAGCCCACCTTTGACTGGTGGGGATCAAGTCCTAGGCACATCAGGAGGCCTAAGTCTCCCTAATAAGAAAGAGAAAACACAACAACAAAAGTAAAAGGATAAGGGAGGAGAAGCAAATAAGAACCAAAGAATGAGTAGGTATCATATTGAGTCCCTAATTTAAAGGTGCCAGAGAAAAAAATACAACCAAAAAAAGAAACCAAATCCAACTACAAGAGAAACCACAAATAATCTAAATTCAAAATTAATTATAAAATATTTTGCTCACTAATTTTTTCTAGAAGATCCTTAAGAGAGTTGTTCTAGATTTACCCATTGATTTACCAATTTTTTTTTGGGGAGTGTAGGTCTTTAGAATTGATAAAACACTCATGACCATCATTATGGTTAGGACAAGAATCAACAGAGTGACCAAGTTTATTATATTAGAGGCAAATTTACTTTTCCTTGTTAAACCATATACTTTGATTCTAGGAACACAAAGAATAATTTTATCAGATCAATGTAGAGATCAATTTATCAATTGGGATGAGAACACATAATCTTGTTGAAGTCATTATTTTACCTAATTATGTGTCAAAGTCCATGCTTACCAAAGTGAAAAGAAATTCTATTTATCTCCTTAGAATCCTATCATCCAAAAAAGGAAGAGGGAGACTAGGTAGCTATAACCATAGTGGAATCTAATCAGGCCTAAAGTAGGAATAAGACCAATTAAGTTTTCATTCCTAAAACAAGAGATATGCCTTTCACATTAACCATGGGCCTCTATTTAGGATTTTATAACTTTTTTTTAGCCTTCATGATGTGTTTGGCACCCACAAATTTTCCAACTAAAGAATTACAATATTTTTCCTCAACTTCATCAAATAACCTAACTTGCATGTACAAGACCTGGTTCTTGATAATTTGTTCCTTAAATTGATACATACCATAGATCTCCTAAGATTTCTTAGTGGTTGAACAAAATCCCACCACTATTTCCTTCTATCCAAGGGACATAAAACACTTTTCAAAACTTCTATCCCACTTTCCTATCCCACTACCCTTTAAAATGGTCAATGGAATTTTGAACTTAGAAATTCAAACACACTTGAAATGTCATAAATTCACTACCCACTACTTTTTTATAGTGAAGTATTTTATACATTTATTTAAACTAAGGATTGAATAAGGATCAAAATAAAATCTCCAATGACCAAAAAAATGGTCTTTAGGTAGTTCAATCAAGTAGATAGAGTCTCTACATCGCTCCCTATGATATCCCAAGTTAATACCTATAGTAATATAAAAAACACATAAAAGGAATCAAAACACCTTAAAAAAATCAAATAATTCAAATTCCAAATGGTCATCATGGAACTTAAGAACTAGGAAGTCCCTTAAATTTCTAGGAAGAATTCATTGAAACTTTATTAATATGGACTACCTCAAGGTCTTGTATGACCCTTGAAGGCATTCATTGGAAGGAATTGAAATATTTTTGCTAGAAATTTGATATTTTCCCCTAGTGATGGTATCAAGGGACACTTTTTTTCTTTCCTTTTTAATTTTTTTAATTCAATCCAATTATCATCTCCCAAAGGATAGAGCCTCTTGGGTTCCTTAAAATAATTAAAGTCACTGGGAGAATAAAGAATATTACTAGAGAGGATCTAGACAAGAGTTAGTCCTAATTGGGAAAATAAATTAGTGGGATATTGGCCTTATTTTTTGAGGAGGGACTTTTATAAGAATTGAAAGGTATCCTTCTCATTGAAGAAACACACCTTGGAAGGTGAAGAAAGAGGCACCTTGAAATTTGGAGAAAGATGAGGGTATTCTCATTTTTTTTAGATTTTATTTCGATACTATTATTGGGTTAGGACACTTCATAAATCCTTCAGGGGATTTGTCTATTAGTCCAGAACTAAGATCCAAAGAACCCATTATAGATTTTTTCTCCACTAGTAACCTGGATTCCTTTTGGCTCCTAGAATAGTTAGGGTTACACTTCCTTTGACTGGATGCATCCAAGTTAAGTAGTTCCTTAATAAGGCTAGGATTAGAAGTAGATATTCAATATTATTGATGATTTTCAATGGGTTCCCCAGCCTCTTCATCCATATTTGCATGTTTTTACTTATCCACCTACTTTCGGGGCATTCAAAAAAAGATAATACTATGTCCAATTGAATCACACATTTGACAGATGAGATCCTCTATTTCATAAATAATTTTTTGAGTCCAATTCTTGAATTTTTATTTGAGTTAGATACTCTATAGGACTTGACTATTAGTTTAGACATACACATTGATCTTGGCTTCCACTAATATTATATTTACCTTAGTCACTAGGTTAATTAACACATGTTGACTAATATCCCAACCAATGCCAAGACACATGTCATCTTATCAAAATTAAAGTAGTAATTTAGGGAGATAAACATACAAAAGAATATTTATCAGGTAGTCACAATGAATATTATGTCAATGATTCCATTTCCTTAGGGATAGAAATGATTTTACAAAGTACCATGGGCCACCTTATAGATCCTTTACATAGTTATCAAAAGAAAAAATGGATATAAGGAAATATTTTTTTGCCATGGAAAAAAACTCTATGTGCCCCATATATTTCCATTTACTTTCCACCCAATCCATAAAATCATCAATTCAAGGTTTATGTCCAAAAAATCTAGTAAGAAGAGAGTTTTAAAAAACTATTTTAGTGCATTCCAAGATGGCATTTGGGATATCAAGAAAAACCTGATTATCCTCCATTACTATTATGAGGTACTATCCCAATGTAGCCTTAGGATCCCCTAAGACTAAAAGCATTTTATCTTAGGATATTTTAGGCTCCTTTTCTTGTTCTATAATGTGCTTCTCAAAATTGTTATTTTCTACATCAGACTTGGCAAAATTGCCATTGTCCACCATTATTGTTAGTAAAACTAAGTTAATGAAACTAAAGTATTATGAAATATATTATACTACATGATGCAATAAATTTCATATGTTTTTATTGTTATGTATTTTTATCTTTCATTATTTTAAGAAAAATATTTTTTTATATGTTAGAACCTATAGGTCTATGTGTGTTTATAGAAAGATTAATTTCAACCATTTGAATTTCACACATTTTCATTTCAAAGAATTTACATTTTAGTAGCTTATATTAAAAGTGTATTTACATTTGTTTCAATTTACAATCATGAAAATAAATTAAAAGTGTGTTTCTTTCAAAATCATTTTCAATTTTAGCAATGTGTGTTTCTCTTAAATCATTTCAAATTAATAAAGTGTGTTTACTTTTACAAGTAATAGTATAGATTTCAATTAAAGTATATTAGACATGAAGGAGTAAATGATATAAAACTCCCCTAAAATTAAAAATTGTTAGTCATTATTATTTATACCTTATTTTTTATTGTCATTAAATAGTGGCCCTAGTTTGATAAGACATCAACTGAATGTAATTTATTAAATGAAAGGATTGACAATCCCATAATTTTTGCCACCATTGTTAGAGATTTTATAGGTTTTAATAAGGTATAAATGATATGTTGATATTGGATTAAGAAAAATTCCCATATATTAAATAACTTTATGAATATACTAAGAGATTCAAAGGGAATATATATGCCTAGTAACCCCAAACAAAACATAAGTTAATCATGGGAGTTAATATGGGAAATATATTAAATCTAAAAAATAGGTTTAGGGTAGATAGATCTCGACAAATAGGGAAAAACTTTACCTACCTTATTATCCTAGACCATGATGAGAATGATCTAATGAATAACATATCCCCATCCATTCTATCTAATTTTAGGGGGATTTACACAAGAGATCTTGACTAGTTCCTATTTGAGTTCAAAGTATTATGTCAATCCTATGACTAAAAAATAGATAATATAAAATTGAAACTATTTCCTTTTATACTTAAGGATTAAAATATGAGGTGATTTATGGGTTTGTTGCCAAATTCCATTCACTCATGAGATGATATGGAAAACTAATTCCTAGATAAATATTAGGACTATTGTAGGGTAAGTGATATAAAAGAGGAATTATTTCATATAAAACAAAAAAAGAATGAAATTATAGAAGATTATATAGATTAATTATTCTTTGTCTATAAAATATGTGAATATGAGTTGAATAAAGACATCCATATTATAGTTTTGTTAAAGGTATTATATGATTATTCTTGAGATTCATTGAACTTGATGGGAAAAGGAGATGCGAAAAAACTAAGTCTTAATGAATTTTTTGAACTATGTAGGAACTATTGAAGAACAAAGGTTAGTAGTAGGAAAATAAAATTAGAGAAAGAATTAAATGATATATGACAATCATGGATGAGTTATTAAACATTAAAAAAAACATTTAGGTTCAAAACACCACACTAGATGGATTAAAATTTGTTGTTTTCTCTAAAATCTAGATCATGAAATAGCCATGGTATTAGGTATTCCTAAATAATAAGATGGGAAAAATAATGGACTTTCATCCTTCATTTTAGGACTAATATAAAATCAACCCAAGCCATAGTTATGGGTATTTTACCTCACTATATAATATACATTAAATAGTATCTAATAGATGTTGTACCTCTACCAAAAAATATAGCCTTTTGTTTTAGTATTTTTTATGTTTTTTCAATGTGGACTAAGCAGCTACTAAAAATAAAGTATAAGCAAGGTTTTTAAGATTACCTAGAGATATGGATGGTTGGTTATGAAATGTAGATAATTATTTTTAGGAAATCCTCTTTAGCTATGGATTAATGACCTAAAAATCACACTAAGTCACAAAAAATGGATTAATAAGAAGATGAGTGGGCTGCCTAGTTGCAAACTGATCCTGAGAAGCGACACGCTTTCTCAGATGGATGTCAGCCCACTATTTTCAATTAAGAAAGATAAAAAGATAAATATTAAAATATATAAATTATGTAAAAGATAATTCTATAAAGATAAATAATTATGGATTATTCAATATAATAAATAAAATATACAAGATAATAGATGTAGGTATAAACAACATGAAAATACAACATAATAAAGATGAGATAAATGTAGACTATCTATAATTTAAAGATAAGATAAATGGATTATTCAAGGACAAGATGTATAAATGATTTTATAAGATTAAATAATGGATATCAATAGATTAGGAGAGATATTTAGCAAATAGAATGCAAATTATGTAGGCTTTAGGGACTGAGAATTTTATGAAAATAGATTGCAAGAATGTTTTGAAAATTTAGTAGGGATTGATGATGATCCTATAGGATTGAATTTGATTTAGATGGATCAACATCGATTCTATGTAAAATGTTAAACATTAAAAATAAACTATAATAATGACATGTATTATTAATAAAATAATTAAAATTGAATGTAAAATAGTGACAGATAGATGTAGAAGACTGTAGATTTGAAATATGAATGAATTGAAGTACAATACTTACCTTGAAAACAATCTTGGAATGATGTTGATATTGTGAATTTTTTTCTATATTTGGGTAGAATTTTAATGGCAATGGATCTAAAAAGTACCTAAGAGTCTCCAAGATAAATTCTATCAGCGTTTGAGGGTCCAAAATTGTAGTCACCATCCTCTTGAGCCATGGAGGTTTGTTGTGTATATATGGATCGATGTCAAACTAGGAAAATAGATGGTGATCATGGAGGATTGACATTGATCATGGAGGATTGATTTCAATTAGCCTAATTTTGTCAAAAAATTGGCTTAGGCTATTTTGAACCATGTGCCAAACTAAGAGAATGTAATACTGAGTTGTTTGTATGGGTTTTTTATGAGGGTAGGTTGTTGGAAGGGTTGTTATGGATGGGAATAGGTTTTATTTTTTCTTATTTTTATGGATTTTATGGTTAAGGATGGTAAAATAGAGTTAATTAATATTTAAAATTAGTAATTAACTTAATTAACCTATGTGGTGAAAGGTAAATGGGAAGGTAAATGTAATTATTTAAAATAATTACCCATGGGGGACACAAAAAAGAATAACATAACAATGAATCACATTAATACACAAAGGTGTATAAAATTAATGTCTACATTTACCCCTTTTTTTGATTGGTTTGTAGAGACTATCCATGAGATAAAAATATAGAATTAAAACTTAAATAAATGCCCCAACATGCCCTAGTTTGATATGAGAATATTTCTGCCTCAAAATGGGAACAAGCAAAGGGAAAAGGAGATGGATATTGGTTTGACAAAGGATAGAAGAAGAGGGAGATAATATAAATGGATAAAAGAAAAATGTAAATATATAAATGGTTGTTGATGAACTAAATGTGTAAATGTGGCTTGGATAAATGGATAAATGGATAACTATCCAACACAAAAAGTAAGTGACAAAAAATGTCAATGCATCAATCACCAAAGTTAAGGTCAAATGAGGATAAGGTAAATAGACAATAATATCTATAGCCAAATAATACATAAATTTACCATGAAGCACATGGGCTTAAGATTTGAACCAAGTTAAAAAATGATAGATGAAATTGAACCTAATTTGTCTGGGCTTGTAAAGGGGTTTTGGCTATAGACTCATGTTTCAAGGTGAAATGCTCAATATGACTTAGACTATGGGAATATTAGGGGTCAGACTTTCACTAATCCAAGGTTTTTATTTTTTGGTAAATAAGGACAAAATAAATGCAAAAAGGATGACTTAATTGGACTAAGACAACAATGTGACTGCTAAAAAAGTTAAAATCAAAGCATAAACAAAGAGATTGATATGAATTCATATGAATCATAATCACATTTTTAATGATGGTATGGATAATGGTATGTTAGGATGGAAATGGATGGGTGAAATGACATCATACAAAGGCTATGACCTAGTCACAAAAGATGCAAATTTGAATAAGCAATAAGAGAATGAACACAAAGTTTAAAATCCTTTAGAATGGGTTTAGATTAAGGTAATATATGTGAAAAAGACATAAAAGGGGACCATTTTCCCCTAGTTATCATCATGGAGCATAGTGAACATGGGGTTTATCAAAAGGTAAACTCCTTATGTCTTTGCACTTGACACCCTTACAAAGGTAAATAAACACTTTTAACAAATCTATAAAAGGTAAGCTTAGATTTCTTTGATTGGGTAAAAAAGGTGTGCCATGTATGAAAAGGTTGTGGGTATACCACCCATCTTGTGTAAAAGGTGATGCCCTTATAGGTGACTTACGATGATCTATAGTATAATCCATGCTTTATATATAGGAGGTAGACTGATCAATGTGGGAAGTCTACATAATTGGAGAAGACTGATCAAGGCAAGAAATCTTCTATGGTATGTATTGGATTTTGGATTTTTGATTTAGGGTCATTTTCTAATTTTGGTTTGAGAAATTTTTGGGAAGCTGTTCAATGCGGGAAACCTTGAGTTGTTTTGCTTTTGTCAGAACTATAACTAGCCATCTTTCAAATGAGTGGTCTATCTTTTGATTTATTTGATAGTTTTCCTTCAAGGGTTAGTCTATTCTATTTATGCAACTTTTAATTCTTGGTAGCTATCCTTCAAGGGAGCAGTCTACAATTTTGATAATGACCCTTCGAGTAAGATATCACAGATTTTTTTATTTTTTGATGTCAATTAACCTAGAATATTCTTGGTCACCTTTTAGAGAGAAAAACCAAAACACAAGGGGGGAGGTAAATGTTAGATAGACTTAAGATGGAAAGTCAAGAGATAATGACCATGGGGTTTTTTATTAAAAAGGTGGAATGTGTCCATGAGAAACATGCTATGAGTAGATTTGAGGTGTTCACATTTAAGATTGGGCTAAGTGGTTATAAAAAAAATCACATGATTCTCACCATCAATTTCTCTTGAAAATGGATAAAGGGTGAGAATGGGTTTAAAGGACTTCTGGTGGATGATAAAGATCAAAGAAAAATATTGTGTTAGACAAAAAAAGGTAAAAGGATCATTGACCATGAAGGATTTAAGTACAAACATATATAAAAGGGGATAATTTTTAAAATTACCCATACTTATATGATCCACGTTGACTTGAAGTAAAAAATCTTCCCCTAATGGGAAAATAAATATTAGTCGACGGTTAAAGGAATCCCAGAGGGGTGAAGGAATCTTCATCCATTTTTGAAGGCTTTTTAATTTTTATTTGATGGAGAACTTAAGACACAAGTGGGGGATCAGGTGGGATGACCTTTAAAATGCCAAGATGGTAGAGATACAAATGATTTAAAGTGTGCTTCAAAATATTGTAAGGTTGAAAACTAAAAATGAAATGGATAGAGTGGTTTTGAAATGTGGACATATCTAATAAAACCATCTGATTTTCCCTATCAAGAAGCTTCAATGTAGTACCCAGAAAAGGCTTGCAATGTTTAAGATTATGATCTAAATCTGATTACTTGTCTTTAGGAAACCTTTTGGACTATGGATGTGGTTGATTGGTTTGACTAGTTTGGGAGATAGATTTAGGGATAATTAAATAATACAATTTATTATTTCTTGACTAAATATATAAAACATGAATTTTTAGATATTGAAGTGACTTAATGGTTTACATGAAGAGGCTGATAAATTTATTATTTAAATTGGTTTTAGGTTGCTTTATATTTGGTGATGGATTTAGAGGATTGAAAATGTAAGTATATAATGAATGGGATTGGTTGATTTGGTTTAAAAATAAGATGAGGTGACAAAACTTTGAATCTCACCTAAAAGTAATAATATCAAAGGTAACAATGTTATCACTATCAAATAAATGAGGGTGAGAAAACTATAGAGTGATTATATTGGATTTACAAATTTATGTGGTTGACTTGGGGTTGAGAGGTTCCTTTACTATAGTAGCTAAGGATGGGTGGATAGGCTAAACTTTATCCACAAGAGTGTTGATGACAAAAAGGTCTTCCTTTATAACCATGTTTAGAGGAAGATGTGAAACTTGAATATATTTAATAGATGGGTTAGATAATATTTAAACAACCTCCTTAGTAATAGGCTTACTATGGATGGTTTTATATACAAAGACACCATGGATTGAATGATTTAGACTAGAAACGGGAGAGGTACCTAACACAGGAGGATAACTAACAATAGATTGTTGATTCTACAATGGATTGGGATTAAATAACACAAGATTAGCATGATTAACCAATTCTTAGACCAACCATTTGAAATATTTACATCTTTGCACTGTATGACCCATGATATGATGATAGGGAAAAATTCATTTCCCTTATACCGAGGTAGAATGAAACCATATGGTCTTAATAGAATAGGTTTGATAAGAGGGAATTGGATTACTGATTCTTTAAGAAACTTTTATAGCACAAAAATATATGGTTCCCCTAGTAGAGTATACCGTCGAGTAGGAGGTTTTAGAACTAGTTCTAATGATTGTCCCTGTAAAGAGGATGAACTAGTTAATTTAATTGGTACAACTAATGGACTTGATAAGGCTGATTGGATAGGTTGTAAAGTTAAATTCTTAGATGGGAAAGAGGATAATAGAGGTAAGGTATGTTGAGATAATTTAAATGGGTCAGGTTAAAAGGTTGACTCTTGAGAGGGTTACAGTGATTGAATCAAAATTTGTTGGGATTGGGGGAATAATTGCTCTTGAAATATTTGAAAAGGTTGGGGTAAAGATTGATAAGGTTGGGGATGTTATGAAAAGGTGTTTGGATAATAGTTAAATGATCTAGGATAAGGCATAGACTGAGGTTGACCTAGCTTAACCAAATGTTGAAAACTAGCACTATAGGGCAACGAGAATTCACTTTGTCCCTTATATGTCATGATATAAATAGATTAATTAATGTACTCATGAGATGGAAGAGAAATATGTGTCACATGACTGGAAAAGTAATCACTCAATGATTTAGGACTATTATCAATGGTTTTGGAAAAATTTTCATAGGAGATCCTAAAGGTTTCGCCCATTGGTAAGGATGAGGATCTAATAGTTCCTGAACCTATTACCGAGTTACAACTATAAGGGTAGACAAGCAAATCAGATTTTATGATGGTGGAATATTTCAAAGTTTACACACTTAAACAAGTAGAAGATAACAAAAATCAATAAAAATAACATATACTAAAAACATTAAATGCTTAAGATTCTTTGATTATGTGAAACTCGGTGTGAGAATTGATTAGTCTTGGATAAGGTACTAATAATAGACATATAAGGATGTTTTCAAGATGTTTAGGTGTAAACACTCTATACACCCTAAGGTACATGAAGTTTGATCTATAATAGTAATGGCAGATGGTTTGTTACTTGGGCTTGTTCCCCTCACATTACAATCCCATAGCTAGTGCAGGTGCATATCCAAGATATACCACTCAACTAGGTTTTATACTCAACCAAAGTACTAAGTTTTCACTCCACTCAGTGATTAAATCTAATTGAAATCACCAAGAATAAATCTTCCCACTTGGTGATGAAATCCAAGTCCATTCACTACGTCAAGTTTTGATGTGTGATTTTTGATTTTGTGGTTTAGTCATGTGTGATTGAGTTGTGGACTAATGGATTAATTAACTACCTAATTAATATAGATAGACAAAATCAAGTAGATAGACTATGAATAAAATTCATTTTTAAGTCAAAATAATATTTCGATTTGATTTAGAGTAGACAAAAAAGTCAACTAAATGAAAAAAAATGCACATGAAATACAAATCATAGGCCTATGATGATTTTAATTTAAAGGAGAAAATATGATAAAATTTATTTGATTAAAAGGAAATGTAAAATAGTATGAAATTCACTAATGTAACTACATGCATAGAAAAGAACAAAATAAAGGGACCCACTATTGGTCTGACTAGACGTGTTAGAATGTTTTAGTATTTTTTATGTCTTTTCAATGTGGACTAATTAGCTACTAAAACAAAGCACAAACAAGGTTTTTAAGATTACATAGAGATAAGGATGGTTGTTTGTGCACCATATATTAGGATTTATGCTAAATCCTCTTTGGCTAGGGAGGAATGACCTATAAATCACACTAATTCATAAAAAATGGATTAATAGGAAGATGAGTGGGTTGCCTAGTTACAAACTAGTCTCGAGAAGTGACACGCTTTCATAGATAGATGTCAGCCTACTATTTTTAATTAAGAAAGATAATAAATATAAAAATATAAAGATTACAAGATATAAATGATGTAAAATATAATTTGATGAAGATAAATGATTATGGATTATTCAAGATAACATATAAAATCTACAAGATAATAGATGTAGGTATAAACAACACTAAACTATAACTTAATAAAGATTAGATAAATTTAGACTATCTATGATTAAAAGATAAGATAAATGGATTATTCAAGGATAAGATGTGTAAATTTTTTTCTAAGTTTTAATAATGTATATCAATAGATAAGGAGATATATCTAGAAAATAAAATGCAAATTATGCAGGCATTAGGGATTGATAATGTTATGAAAAAAAATAGCAAGAATGTTTTGAAAATTAAGTATGGATCAATGATGATCCTATATGATTGACTTTGATTTAGATGGATCAACATTACTTCTATGTAAAATTCTAAACTTTAAAAATAGACTATAATACTGACTTGTATTATTAATAAAATAATTACAATTGAATGTAAAATAGTGATAGATAGATGTAGAAGACTGTAGATTTGAAATATGAATGAATTGAAGTGAAATACTTACCTTGAAAACAATATTGGCATGAGGTTAATATTATGCATTATTTTTTATATATTTGGGCAGAAATTCACTAGTAAGGGATCTAATAATTGCCTATGAGTCTCCTAGAGAAATTCTATTAGCATTTCAAGGTCCAAAATTGTAGTCACCATTATCTTGATCCATGGAGGTATGATATGTATATATGGATAGATTTTGATCTGGGAGAATGAACATCAATCATAGAGGATTGATTTTGATCATAGAGGATTGATGTCGATTAACCTAATTGGGTCAAAAGTTGGCTTAGGCTATTTTGAACTACATGCCAAACTAAGTGAATGTAACACTAAGTTGTTTTCATGGGTTTTTTATGAGGGTAAATTTTTGGAAGGGTTATTTTGGATGAGAATAGGTTTTTTATTTATTTGATTTTTATGGATTTTATCATTAAGGATGGTAAAATAAAGTTAATTACTATTTAACAATAGTAATTAACTTAATTAACCTATGTGGTGAAAGGTAAATGGGAAGGTAAATGTAATTATTTAAAATAATTACCCATTGGGGAAACAATAAATAATAACATAATGACACATCACATTAATACACAAAGGTGTATAAAATTAGAGTCTACACCTTCATATCTAGAATATAATAAATTCATCAACTATCGAACCAAGTGCCCTTACCATAGTTATATCACTATGGATTGAGTTTCACTAAAAAAACTATCTCCAGGGACACATAATGAGAAGAGTTTGAGGAAGCAAGGGAACATGCCTCAACTATGAACCCTCACTAATTATCAATACTAGAAGTTTATTATAAATTACACATAAACCTCGAATGGTAATTTGTATATTAACACATAAATTAATAGTATTGTGAGAAAAGAAAATGAAAGAGTTCATAAAGGGATTTTAATAGATAAGTACATCATAAACATAGCATAAAATTAAGGGAAATGTTTTAGTATAATTAATATAACACTAAAAATCACTCATAATGGAGTTGAATGATAATTTGAAACACAATAATCATTTTTACAAACAACTAAAATTGTATTCATTTAAAAAGTGTTATTACAACAATTGATCATTAAAAAATTTATAGTTTTAAGAGATGAAGGAGAAAGCAAGTGAAATCATAGATTTAATATAACAAAAATTTCAATAAAAATTTAGTTCAACCTTAAATTACAATATATATTTTCCTTTTATAGATATAGATGGGATTCACCTTCAAATATCATGAGAGTCCTATCTTGGGCCATGATGGCCACTCATGGTAGTTATAACTGCAATTCAAAATTCAAAACAAAATCCTCCTCAAACCCAAAAAAATATCTATGGGGGACCACTTAATTGATACACAGTCTTATCTAGGAAGATCTAGCTCCAAATTGATTTGAGTTTGTATTTCTGGCCTCCATCATGGCTACCACAAGGTTGAATTTTAGGTCTAGCTTAGTAAGGTTCATCAAGGTCTCCCTTAATATTATCTCATCTTCCATCACCAATCTATGGTATACCTAGAAGGGAGCCTCTATGGAACCATATATCTTAGATACCTATCTAATTCTTTCCATGGAATGCATTGAAAGATCAAGAACCATCTACATCCTTCTCTATTTGTTATGTGGACCTTCTTCCTCATGACATGGTCAAAGTGACTTAGGTGGACTCTAAATTATCCCTTGTCTAGTAGGGTGTCATCTGAGTGGAACATCATAAATATATTTACCTTATTGAAGTAGGCCAATATATTTTCATTCCCTCTTCCAAGTGTCCTATTATAGTTGTAGCCACATCTAACCATTCCTCCATATCTATTTTCATGTTCTTTGTGTACATTTGATACAACTTCAAATCTGATGAGGGAATTAATTTTAATTATAAGAACATACCTTTATTGATTATCACCAGTAGCATCCTACATTTACCATCTACCTCCATGATCCTCCCCATGTAATCATGTGTCCATTATATGAGCACATTAGTCTCTACCATAGTTTTCACCACCTTCACTAGAACTGAGAAGAGTAGTGAGAGAGAATCATTAACCTACCTAATTAGCCTAGTATGGAAAGAGTTATTCACATAGGATTCTAGTTTCTAAACCTAACTTTACATATCCTTGAGGAGATTATCTAACATGTCATGGGTTGCTTAGATAATGGAGAGTAGATCCTCAACTACCTTTTTCTCTTAATGGATGGCCTCACCTTGGTGAGGTAGAACGAATCCTATTGGGTTTACCAAACCATTAGGTTCCCCTCTTAAATGAATTTATACATTAACATCCTTTTTCATTCTTCTTTTGGCTCAGTTAAAACTCCAATTCACATTTGGGTCATCTTGGATTATCTTCTATGGTGTTTGTGACCATGGGACCATTCCTTGGGTTTTGGGACGTATTAGAGAGGTGGAAAAGATGGTGGTGAAGGGTAGAGGATGAGGTATAGGGTATATGGAATAAGTATAAAATTGGAATGAGGAAATAAATGGATGAGGATGGGGTATGAGAGTGAAGGGAGGAATTAAGAATGGAGAGGTCCATAAGTACATCAGTGCATGCCACTAATCCTAGGTCATGCCCACCTGAGGGGTAATGAATCCTTGGGGAGAGGGGTGTTCAATAGAAGGGAAGTGGTTATCTATTTGAATCCAAATCCCCAAGAACCTAAGGTAATGAAAAGAGGGGGATAAGGAGTAATGGACACATTTACCATGATTGGTGTTAGAGGAATGATAGGTATGGTAGAGGAGGTTAGACTAGAGTGAGATGTTTTTGAGCTAAATCTTAAGGGTAAATTGCCTTTTTCTTATTATTGGGTTTCTTACTCTATTCATCTTTGGACACTATGGTAAATGGATCAGTAGGGATAGAAAAATCCATGAGAACTAACTATTAAAGTTTAATAACCACTAAGAGAGGCACTAAGATGACTGAAGTGGGTGTTAGGATGGTTCTAGGCACTTGAGATGCACTCCCTAAGGTTGTAGTTGTTCTCATCAATGTATGTGTACCTACATGTACATAGGTTGAAGGCATGCCCAATGGAGGAACCCAAATGGTTTTGGGTTGGGAAATGGATGGGCTAGAGGGAAACAAAGAGGTAAGGATACTAGGGAGGACCAAAGCCAAGGGTATCTAGGTGAACAATGAAGGGAGTGAAATAGGGAAAAGTGGAAGCACCACTTAAGGATCTTTTAGAAGGGGAGTTGAACTGAGAGGTGTCACGAGAGGGGACTAAAAGTTAGTGGGAGTGAGGGGAGGAACCTAAAAATTAGTGGGAGTAGAGGGAGAACATGTACTAGTGATTTCTAGGAGCCTTTCTCTTGGCTCACCTCTAGGTTACTAGTTATATTAAACCTCAAGGCCTATGTGGCATAGGGTCAAGGTGATAGTGGTCGAGACCCCTACACTTGTACTACCTAATGCTAAGTAACATGGGTCTAGCTAGGTTGGGGTAAGGATATTAGAGCTACTAGAGTATGAGGAGGTGGATCTAGGGTGTCAGGAGTAGGCACCATTAGAGTATGATGAGGTAAAGGTAGAGCACAAGGAGTGGACACTGCTAGAAGAGGTGGAGGTGGAGTTGAGGAAAAATGAATAGGATTTTATGGAGGATAAGGTAGAGAGATATACAAAATACTCTTATAAATCACTGGAGGATTTAAGGTGACATCCTCTATAGAGTGATCAAGTGTTTTAGGAGGCATATATGGGACCAACTAGGACTTATTTCCATTATTATTATTTTTATCCATGATTTGGGCCAACACCTCCTATTTAATCATAGTGTCTAGGTACAAATCATTATCATCCTCCAACTAGTGGCATAATTAATGTTAAGGAATGTTGAGTACCTTTTTATATGAGCCTTGATCATGCCCTTAAGATATAGGATCTTAGTGTTGGAGATTAACTCTCCCTAGGGTAAAGGAGTACCATTATCTCACCATTTTATATAGTGGTGGGAATGCATTATAAAAATGGTGTAAAATGGAGATCAGGTGAAATGGGCATGCTTTTTGTTATTATCCTATAGAAAAATCAAAAACACCTTTCACTAGATGGTATGTGACTTCCTACTTTACTAGGAGATCTAGGATGAAGTATGTCATGCAAAGGGTCTACTTGAGAATAGTGTCCTCTTGGTAGTACAAATAATAAATTATGGTTATAGTGGAGTCCTTGATTTAATTTGATAAATGGGGCATTAGGGACACATTGATCACATTGTATACCACCTGATAGAAGTGCTCATAGATTTATCATATATGGTTCTAGTACTAGTGGCCATATAGCTTATAAAATACTACATGAAGCACCAATCCCGATAGAATCTACAAAATAAAAGTATATAACTTAAAA
Organism: Torreya grandis; assembly: GCA_037957365.1. Classification (NCBI taxonomy): domain Eukaryota; kingdom Viridiplantae; phylum Streptophyta; class Pinopsida; order Cupressales; family Taxaceae; genus Torreya; species Torreya grandis. The sequence goes on along the minus strand of JARHVA010000730.1, from coordinate 2,298,303 downwards.
TTGAGTCTCTTGTAGACCATGTCTATGAGATATCTCATCATATATAAATTCCCCTACTTAGTCATATATTATGGCATTAACTAGCTTATAGTTGATCAACCCTCACATGTCTTAAAATTTGGAGCTAGTGAGGATCATATGGAGGAGGGGTACCCATAATTCATTAACATGCAAGTAGTCCTAGGCTTCAAACAATCTATTTAGTAAAATCATACACACCAAGACCTCCTCCCAAAAGATGTAGACATTGTATGTGTTGATGTTTTCCTTGTTTACCCACTTGGCATCTATATTATCATCCTAATCCTATGGGACCTCATAAATTTGGAAGGTTTAGGTCCAATTTTTTACAAAATTTGAAATATGGGAGGGAGTAATATGCCTTATGGGCATTCTCAAATATGTTTCCAATTTGGTGTAAGGATTTGGCTAATTGAACCTAGTCATGGACTCTATTCCTGACTCATATGATCGTGAGAAGTAGGTTGCCAAGTAATTTGACACATGGGAACACCTCAAGTTTGGTCATATCCCTATGGAGACCAAATTTATTATAATACCTAAGGGCATATTCAAATTCATCATATTCATCATGACTAGAGCCCAAGTCCTTGGGTACCTATTTCATAGTATTGAATGGGTCATTATAATTCTTAAACTAGGTCAAGTCTTATGGGACTAGGGTATCCCTATACTCAGGTTCTACCTTGGGGTTTAAGGAGTATAATTTTTTTTTATGAAGATGGATTCGAATAAAAAGGTATTGAGTGTAATTGAAAACACTGTATATGATGGAAATTGGAAAGCAAGGAGTTGATTTGATCTTGAAGATACACAATAATAACCATTAATGAGCATTCCTTTCGATATTTATAAAAGCATGAATTCATCCCCCTATATTAATGGAATTTGGAAGCTCACTTTCTATGAATTAAAAATTGTTTGGTGGATTGATCTCCCCTCTTTATTTCCCAATCTAAAGTTAAATTTAGAACTCATGATCCTCCGCCACGAACTAGATTTAAAAATGGTGATGTGACATTTTACAACTATCTAATTAGGCCTAAATTTATATTTTTTAATGCTCAATTTATGTTATTCACATAATTACATCTCCCTAAGGTCTCCTAGGTAACCCTTGTCTTATGACATATGTCATTTCTTATTGTTTCCCCTATTAACAATCAACACCTAAGCATAGCCTTGCACTTTGTGTCATATATTTAAGAAAGGTGATGTGTCATTTAGGGACATGTGTTATCATATATTTAGTATTTAGGATCCATCTATACTCCATTCTAACCATCCTAGGGCCTTAGGTGGCCACAAGCTCATAATCCTAGTCATGTAACATGGCACACTTTGAGTGGGTTGGGCTCCCCTAGGATTTGACATATCTGATAAGACTGAGATACTAGATTCTCTAACACATTGATATGTGGAATACCCTAAGTAATCCATGCTCTCCCAAGCTTTGACATATCTGATATGATTGGGAGACTATCCATTATAACACCTTGCTACATGGCATACTCTAAGTGGGTTAGGCTCCCCTTATGTCTGACATCTTTGATAGGATTAAGAGATTAGCTACTATGACACCTTGTGACATGGCATGCATTAAATTTGGAAAGTTTCCTTGAGCTCTGATATCTCTAATAGGACTGAGAGATTGATGATTTTTACACCTTGGTACATGACATGCCAATTCCCTTAAGATCAAACATATCTAATAGGACCAAGAGACTAGATGATTTAACACCTTGAAATGTGAAAATCCTCCATTGTTTCATTAATTCATGTGAAACCCATGAAAAAAATTAATTAAAAATGAAAATATGTGCAATCCAATAATAACGTACCTGACTATCATTTAGTATTTGATTTACTATGTAGGACATTAGGTTTATTACTTTGGGAAAGAACTGAGACTTTAGGAAATTATTTTGAAATCTAACCTAAAATGTTAGTTCTAAAAATACTTAATATAAGAATCCTAACTTATTCAAAAAATAAACAAGGTTTGTCATTGGTTGGGGAAACTGGGGTGACACAAGATTTCAAGGATGTGGTTTAGGTGAAGCTAGATAGAATGAAATAATGGACTAGGGAGATCTAGTTTTGACAATTTTAGAGGAAGGGTCCCCCATTTCTATGAAATAAGGGCATGTTTTCTATAAAAAATGATGACTTCCATGGAGAAAGTGATGATAAGCACTTATAACGTAACCAGTTAATTTTACACCCTTGTATATAACATGGATTGTAAGAGAGATATTCATACATAACAAAAAGATAAGGCCCTAAAATAACATAATAACAATTGGAATATTTATCTTTAATTATATATATGGATAATCATGTTTGTAAGAAGTGATTCTCAATTTTCCATTTAATTATTCACTCTACCTGAGCAATAGAGCTTAAACTAGGTATCAGGCTCCTTCTGGGGTGTTAATGGCTATATGGCATGGACATTTATTTGCTACTAGATGGACATCCATAGCCCTGACAATGATACCTCAGGTATTTTTTAAGGCCTTGACCCACTAACATCTAGGTTGGAAAGATTATGATGGAGGTTGCCTAAGTGGACCTTTCAAGGACTTAGGATTTAGATTCTACATATTTTTCTTATCTTTTACAAATATTTCTTGTGAGAAGATATTTTTATTTTAGTGTCATCCATTGAGGTTTTGATACTAATATAAGGGTGTAATTATAATGAGGAAGCTTTTAATACCCAACCAATCCTTGATTTTTTTGAATAATCTTGTATTTACCTAAGTTGTTACATTAAATGTAGCTTGGTGGTTCTATTAGGGTGTGGACTACTAAAATCCACTTGTTTCTCTTAGAATCATTGACATCCTAGATCTAAAATGTAAAAAAATTTAATTACCATCCCTAACTTTCTTCGATCAAATATTTAGCTTGGGTATTCCTATTTTTTAATAATTCTTCCCACGCTTTTACCATCACTAGGAGCATCTATTAATAGGGATGAGTATTATAGGAATACTAAAAAAATAAGATGCAAACAGAAGGAACAAAACACAAAATAAAAACAAATATATGACAAAAGAAAACATATAATAAAAACAACCCCATCTAATATACACATTACTAACTCTTGCCTATATTACTCAAAAATTATGCTAGATGAGACATATAATAAATAGTGTTTTAGGAACTATCTATTTACTTGAAGTGGAATCTCATTTCCCTCAAGATAATTAAGGTATAAGGCATTTAACCTAAGATTTTATCTATTTGGTATGGGCCAATCCAAAGGGCATGAAATTTTGATTGCTAGCCTTTATTCTCTTGATATTTGTCCCACCTTAGGATTAGGTCAGATATTTGAAAGGTCTTGATCTTAGATCTTTTTTCAATCCACCTTTTGACCATATCCTAATGTTTTTTGAAGCTTAACATAGCTTCATCTTGAGTTTCCTCTAATTTAATTATGTCCAAGATTATATAATTCACCTTAGCATCTAGTTCCATGAATTATTGCACAACTTTATAAGTTGATAGCCTGAGCATGACCTACATGATCATCTCAAGGTAATAAACTAGAAGGAAAGGAGAGATTTTGAGAGCTTGTGTATAGCTAGTGTAGTCTACCCGTAGAGAAAAATTTAATAATGATTGTCATTCTTAGGGATTCTCTCTAATTAACTTCTTGATAGTTTCTATTAAATTCATATTGGTGGATTCCACCAAATTTTTCCCATATAAGTAGTGATTGGATGATAACCTTATCATGATTCCATTATGATAGGTCTATGATATGAATTTTACAAATTAGAATGTAGGACTATTATCACACACTCAAGAGATGGGGACCCCAAAATAAGTGGTTATGGTGTTTTATAAAAACTTTTTGACCTTGGTAGTAGTGCTTATTTTCATTTCATATGCCTTAGACCACCTCATGTAATAGTTTGTGCTTGTGAGGATAAACTTATGGATGAATTATTAATTGGATTTTATGACTAATGAAATCTAACCCTAATTGTCCAAATAGTGTTGACTCCATGATGGGATATAATGATATTTTTGCATGGGTTTCCCTTTTAGAAAAGGTATGGAACTAATGGAAAAATTGAACATGGGCATGACATATTTGAATAGTGTGGGCCATTAGTATCCTATCCAAAGATCTTTATGGGCCATGAAATTTATTTTAGGATGACCAGATCCTAGTTTTTCATGGAAACATATCATTACCTTTTGGCCCCCTCTTATGACATGAACCTAAGGTAGAATTCTAGATGGTACCTTATGCAGAGAACTCTGTTCTTCAGCATGTATTGTGTAGCCTTCAATTGGAGAGAACTCTTCTATGTATGGTTGAGTCCTAGAGGTGTGTTTCCATATAGTAGAAAGTGCATGATTAGGGCATACTATTACTATTATAGCACTATCCCATGATGTATTTGGTACACATTTATTCTTAAATATATCTTAGTTATTAGCTAGGTGAGTCCTTGTCCTATAACCAATTTGATAAATTTTATTTCTAATTCATGATCTTATAATTTTGTCATCCATTGGCCTCTACATTCACCTAACTCATTCTACCCTAACATCTACTTTATTTTTGGGTCTAGGACAATTGCAAGCACTTTATTCCTAATGATTTAGTGCCAAAAAAATTTCATCACCTTGACCAAAGCATAGTCATGCTTATCTAGGGTAGAATAACTAATCTCTGCATCCTTTAAATTAGTGCTCATGAAATTAATGAGGTATTCTTCTACCTATAATCTCTAGTTGAGGCAAGCAGTAATGAAGTGTTCAAAAGTAAAGGGGTAGATATATAAATCTTTCATATAGTCTAGGCTAAAGAGGACTGAGGCTTTCATAATGGCATCCTTGATATCCTTAATAGATTTATTTGATTTAGAATGTCATTCTACTTTCACATCCTATTTCAACATTGCATTTAGGGTTTTACAATTTCAACAAAGCTAGAAATAAACTTACAAACAAAGTTAATTTTATCAAAGGATTTAAGTTCCTTATTATTGTTAGGTAAAGGAAGTTTAGAAATTATATCTTCCCTTTCAATATTGATAACAATACCTTATTTTGTGATAATTTGATAGAGAATCTTACATTTGGTAACACCTAACATGCTCTCCTTTAGGTTTAGGTAAATGCCATACCTTATACATATTTTGAACACTTTATCAAAATGGAATATGTGATTTGACCTATATTTTGAATACATAGTTAAGTCATCCATATAGATTATTATGTATTTACCAATTAGCTATTTAAAAGTAAATTCCATTGCTCTTTAGAAAGTTGTACCAACATTCATTAATTTGAAGGGCATTCATTTATAAGTAAATGTGCCCCACTTGGTGGTGAAGGAAGTATTAACCCAACATTCATAATTAGCCAAGAGCTAGTTGTATCCTAAAAATCCATCCAAAAAGGACATCATCTGAGATCGAATCACCATTTGGATTACTACTTAAGGGAAGGAATCAAGTAATTATCTTTGTTTGAGGCTTAGTTTAAATTATCTACATATAAAAAAGGTGGATTTCTCCTTTTTTTATTCATAAAAGAACTAGGTTACCACCCAGGTAGAGTGACAAACCATGAAAATTATCCCTTTTGAAAGTGACTAATGGACTTCCTTATATATTAAGGGATATATGATTGGATTTACCAGCCTCTATCTTTAACTAAAGGGTTTCTGGTTGTGTTTGAGGGGAATAGTTTGAGTGATCACTATTAGGTTAAAGACCTTAATGTATCCATATGACCAAAAAGTTACATCCTTATATCTTATTATTAATCTTTATAACTACTCAAATTCATAATCCATCTAATCAGAACCTACATTGATCATGTATGGGTTATTCATAGGGTTGAGATTGATGAGTCAACACTTTTGGTCCTTGAACTTGGGTTTTTTTGCTTGGAATGTGAGTTCTAAGGTTTTGAATGATATTTTTAATGAGATATTCCATTTTTATATATGGTTCCCATGAATATTAATGATCCCATCTTTATTTATCTCATTCTAAAAGTTATCTCTATCTTTCTTGTCTATAAATTGAGTTTCAAATATTCCCTCAATACTAAAAAATTGGATGATCTACTTATCATCCTTCTATCACTAATTTTTTTTCAAAATTTTAGTGATAGAAGGACATTATAGGAGCTCCATAGAGAAAATTTTCAACTTAGTGTCATCTATGGGGGTTAGGTTATCTACTGCAGATGTTATTGAGTCAATTACTTGGTTTTCTTCTCGATATCTAGAGATGATATTAAATGCGCTAAAATTTTTGATTAGGTCCTATTTTCACTAAATATTTCACCCTATAGGAGGTTTTTCAATCCTAATCTAATATTTTTGAAATGTTGGAATACCTCTAGTCCTGTGTGTTGCCTATAGTAGAGGTAGACCTCTAGCTTTATGGGCTAGCTCCATAGATTGATCCTTAATTGCTTATCAACTACTCTAACTAATTTATTAGATGAAAAGAGGTAGAAATATGAATTAAAATAAAATAATCAAAGGGTGTGATATACCATAAATATCTCTATAATATCATAATACTCTTGCACTAAAATAAATGACCTATAACACTAGATTCAAAGTCCTAGAATACTCTAACATTAGTAATTCAACATGAAGTTGATATGCATGTAAGATATTTAACGTAAGTGAAATAGATATCATTTGAAGACAATAAGTTAATTTTACACTTTAAAATAGACCCATACACTTGAAAACACATCATTTGACTTTCTAGAGTGGAATAATTTGAACCAAACATGGTAGGATTGAGAGAAAACAAGGATGAATATCAATCACTTGACAATTCACTATACATCTCTTTGCACACTTTGAAAAGATATTTTATGAACTCAAAACTATATTTCATGTATTATTAAAAGGTAAATTATGAAATAAAATTAGTATGGATTCACTATAATAGGTGTGTAATTAGAATATAAGAGCCAAAATGGCTTGTATTTATAGAATGTGTGAGAGGAGAGAGAAGAATGAATCTCAAGAGTCACAAGAACAAGTGATAAGTTGTGATTGAGTTAAATGTATATGGGAACAGAATATGAAATATACCATGAAAGGTTTCTTTATACAAATGTCCCTCAGAAGCATCAAACTCCTCAAAATTGGTATAAGATATTATCGACTAGCTTCTTGAAACTGCCTTCATCATTAAGCCTCTCTTGAGCTCTCTAAACTAGAGTAAGGAAAGTAAAAACATTTGAAATTTAAATTAAGGGTTATAAAAAATATTCAATAATCATCATATGTTTTCCTAACCACTGGTATTCTTTTAGACACTTTTTCTCACTATCTACAGTCACCATTAGCCTTATTTCACTCATTCCTCACACTTGTCACTCAAGTAACCTTTAGTTTTCCAAAAAAATACAAGGAAGAGGTTTTATGACACTTTTAAATAGTCACCTTGCCTTCCATTCCATGAATAAGAACTTAAAAGGCCCCCTAATTTGACTTATGACTTTCTCACTTGGTGGTCACCATCCATTCTCATTGTCTTCCACATACTGCCTAAAGTGAAAGAGATTGTAAAAGTGTTTCAATGATAAGTTTTTATGAAAAATGAAAATTAATAGGTAATTCAAGTCACAATTAACCTTCCTTAATTATACTCATCTTTAAACATTTTTATTTGCCTATAAAACACACAAAATCTATCAAGAAAGCCTACTTTGTACCCTATCTATACGAGTAGGGTACATACCAATATGATTAGGAGCCTGAGGGAGTTATCTTCAAGTAAAAATCACTTTCATGTATAAATTATTCCTCCTAAATGAATTTATATCCATATTTTTCCAATTGGGTCAAAAGCAAGGGCTTTAGAGGGTTTTAGAGCATTTTGATTCTTAAGGATAGTTCATAAAAACTAGATGTTAAATCTATGAAAAAATCCTACTGAAGTCAAGTTTAGGTTAATATTTAACTTTTCCCAAGATCTTGGGTCACCATGAAATTTATTTTTACTAGTGTGAGCACCTAAAGATTCCCTATCAAGCTCCTTAAGTGCATTCTACATTCCCTAGGATAGGTTTGAGCCAAAAATGACTTTCTTATAATTATTATTTACAAATTTATGGATCCAAATCACCTTATATCTCCCCATGAATGTCATAAAATGTGTAGGAATGTTCATCTTGCCTTGGAAGTGAGATTTAACCACTTTAGGGCTTTAGGCCTAGTAAAGGCTTAGTAGGCTTGACTGTGCTTTTATGGGCTTAGGCTACCATTTGAAAGTTAATGTTGATTAAAGATCCCTATATACCTTTATCCACCTTAAATAAAAATATTTACATGATCCTTTCAATGTTACAACAATCCTATCTCATCCCCTTATCCTCTTCATGTCAAACTTGTACTTACCTTATTTCTTGGAGTGTCCTCTCTCTGACATCAAATAGATGGCATCTCCCCTATATGCTTAGGCAATGTGAAGGTATGAGAGGGTCAAGTAGGTCATGATGTCATTTTATGCTAAATTCCAAGGTTGGATCACCTTTATAGGGCCTTCAAACTCCATAATCTTTAAAATACTAGTCAAGTCCTCTTTTCAACTAATTGTAGGTGAATGTCTGTAGGGAAGTCTACTGTAACATGTTTCTAACTATGTTATCTTTCTAGATATGAATTTGAGGAAACATACCCTTGGAAAAGAATGATAAATTTATAATTAAATTCAAACACAACATGTTATCCTTGCATTAACATTTTTATGAGTGTGAAAACAAGGATATGAACTTCTACAAATGATGAAATCGTATATAGACTATGATATAGTCTCCCACTAGTAGAATGGGTTACTTGTGATTTTATCCTTCACTCAAAACATGAAAATTAAGCTTATAACCATGTGATTATGATGTAAAACTATCAATAAACATGTGAAACACATATTTTATATGGACCAATGCAAATAGAAGAGAAACTTATAGGGTATGGGAATGAACAAGAAAAAAAGGTAGCAGACTTCTTAGAATTAGTTCATAAAGTAGAAGCAAAAAATCCTTTAAATATAAAATTGAAATGTAATTAGACTAAGATTAATAACATCCATTAGAATCATTTAAATTTATTCCTATCCTATTGATCATACCACAAAAAATTGATTGACCAAGTGTATAAGTGAGTTTATTGGAGTTTAAGGAACACTTTATAATCCTACAACATGTGTCACACTCTAGCACAAATATTACAACTACCTAAACTTCCTATTTTTTCAACAATTTTCTTGTTTTAATGTAGAAACCTACATTTTTTCAATTATGAAATAGTATCTCTAGCTTCCAATGACCCATGGGGATTTTAATGACATATTTATACACTTTTATAATATGTAAAAATGTACACGATTCATTAAACGGCCCAAAATAACCTCAAATGACACAAGGGACTGAAATTGACTATAACCAAGGCTAGGGACACATCAACTGACATTGATAGTACCATCCTACACCATATAATACCCTATACAAGTTTTAAAATATAGAGTGTTGACCTATTTTTATTTGTGGTAAAAATAGTCAACATTATTTAAAATTTCCTAAGGGTGGCAAGCTAGCTATGCCAAAGGCCAATAGCCTACTCCTATCCATCAGGCTATGGAGTCATCTATGTACAAATTTGACACTAAATTACTTATGAAAAAATACCAAACATACCAAAAAACATGGAAAATATACAAAATAAGACACAAATAAATAAAATAAGACACTTAATAAAACACACACACACACACACACACACACACACACACACACACACACACACACACACACACACACACACACACACACACACACACACACACACACACACACACACACACACACACAAAATAGAAATAAATGTAAAGACCTATTCTAATATTTACAATACCTCAAACACTTAAGGTGAAGAAAAACTCACCATACTTCAACAAGGGTCAAATATGGATCCTCTTTCATCCTTGTTTCTCCATGAAATCAACTTATCATGTGAAGAATGACATTAAAAAACAATTTGTCATGTTGATGGTAAAAAATATTACCATCTTTGGCTCTTTTATTGTTTTCAAGTGTGACACTTAGAACCTTCAAAGAAACTCTTTGCCTTCTAAGGATCTTGTTTAGAGCTATAACCTTCCAAAAATTTTCCATGTTCAATTGGTTCTCTTAAAACTATAAATTAGGAGAAATCAAGATTGTCTTAACTTTTAATTATTATTGGGCATGAAGTTCTTGATGTATGGTACCATCTCTCATCTTACTTATATTTTGACACATATGAGAGTGGATCAACATCAGGCCAAGGTTTTAGTCTCTCCTTAAACACAAAAACTTATGCCTTATGTTCACTGGGCCCTTTCATGACAGTAGCTTCTTGGACATTATATTGATGTTCAAATTCATTATTAATAAGTAACTTAACTTCATGCTTGATGATACACTCAAAAACCTAATTATTAGGTTCATCAACAACCTCATGATCAGATATCAATTTATTAGGAGGAGAGGTTAACTTAAAAAATGTTGAAACACTTAACTTATGACATTAAACATTTGCCATAGATCATCTTCCTCTTCATGAATATCATGTTTAAGACCTCCTTCATCAATTGAAAGAAGAAAGACATTTTTATTATCACAATAGTGATCTATCATAATTTTAAAACTATCATCATCATACACATGAGTGAAGTAGTTTCCTTTAGCATCTTGTGAGAAATAATGCTCAATGTTTACCTTAGATTGCTCATATGCTCCCTCATGGATGATATAGGTGTCAAGGTTTGTGTTGACCAAGTTTGAATTTTAGGTCAAAATTGGACCCCTATAGGTAAAATCATGTTTTTTATCTGATATATGGGTCTAAATATATTTTCATGGGGGGTATCATATGTCATTGATGTTATTCAATGCAATTTTTTCCTTGGTCTTAGTTACATTAGTCAATTTATCAATTTGAGTCATTTTAATGGGTTTTAAAGGTCATAAATGTAAGTGGAATGTTTCCCAAGGTTCCCAAATGTCATTTTTTTCCTTTATAACATCAATGAGCTGAATTTTCATGTTAGTTATGTTAGAAACATTAGAATATGATAGGTTACCTAACTAAAATTGTAGAAACAATTGAAAAAGAGAGAAAATAACACTTTTATGACCTTATTGGGAAGTGTGTCACATGTAAAAATATATTTTGAGGCCTATTAATCTTATACAAACTAATATCCATGATTAAATTGATCTTGAAGTGTCATTTTATAGCAAAAACCAGTCTACTCATTTTTGGGTTTCCTAGACAAAATAAAGTGAACTTCAAGTTTTTGCTTGGTATAGATAGCACATGTAGTTTCAAGAAAAATGATTTTGGGAGTTTAATTCAAATACCTTAATTTTTCATACAATAAAATTTATAAATGATCAACTATGATTTATAAAGCATTGCTAACAAGTTGATTGTGCTCTTTTACTAACTTTTTCGTATACCCTATAAGTTTTGATCCATTTCTACCAAATCTATATGAATAAATTGGTTATGTTGGATCCAAAGTATGTTTAATTAATTATCATATGGTATCCATTATTTTTTTAAAGTTTCATAATGTTTGGATGAGTAATTTATTTGATGTTGGAAGAGGGTGTCACCAGGTGCAGTTCCAACTAAATTACTTCAAGTTTGATAATTATATTCTCTTATGGGTGTCTCATTCAACTATGAAACAGTGTTCCATAATATTATGGGTCATGTGACCACCTCCTTTCATGTTTGGGTTTCACCATGTATCTCTTGGTTTGCTCCCAAGCTTGTTTCCCTCTATTGTCAACTCTTTACACATTTTTAGCTATAGTTTCATGCATAAGATTATCCCTCCCATTATGAAGTGGTAATAGGGGTGTATTTGCATATCCAAGACTTTAGGAGTTGAAAGAAGTTATTTTTTATGTTTTTATAGGTGTAGGTTTGACCATATGCTCATATGCTAAGGATAAATAATCATGTGATTCCCTTGCTTTCTATATTTCATGTGCATACAAGTGATTTTCTTGTTGTAATTAGTGTTTTGAAGATGGTTCCAAGGTAAAAAGTATGGAAATCAGATGTTTGAATATTAAAAATAACATTTATGTAGTTTTAATTATAATTCATGTTTTTTCCACATTTCATTGCTCTGCCTACATAATTTGTTTAATGCATACTCATAAGACCATTTTTTGACATCATAATAAGTATGAGGAGGTTGATTTGTGACATAAATCCTTAGTTTTTCTTGAAGTGCATTTGGAGGTTTATCAAAAGCATATGAGTTTATTTTACACTCATTTTTCAAGTGGTTCATACCTATTCCACTATTTGAACATCAAAACACCTACCTAAAGGTGGTTGAGCATGGGGTTGGGATGTTGTATGGAAGAGATAAAATAATGTAACATCTCTTTGAGGTCTTAAGATAGAAACAAAATCATAATATACATATGCAAAGCTCCTAGAAGGTGAAGGATACATGGAAAAAAATTGAGGGCCAAGGACTAAGATTAGGGATGGAATCCATACAAGATAAAAAGATAGCTCCAATGGGTTTTGGTGGATCTTCTACAACATTTTGCAATGTGTTTTAAGACATATAAATGGGTGAAACTTGTATCCCTATCATATGATAAGGACCATAAAAATTTTGTGAAGGAAATGACTAGTGGAATATGGTTTTGCAGAGCTTCAAACATGCCTCAAAATATGCTAAGACCCTTAAATGACATCTATAGGCCATAAATGCAAATGACCTTATGGTAACTCTAAGAAGTAACATTAATAAAATGGTTATGACTAATGTTTCTTAACAAATTCTATGAGCTCAGATGATTTGACAGAATACAAAAAGATTGGAAGGTTCCCTTGCAATCCCCATGACTACCCTATCCATATACTACCCTAAAAAGATGCATCTATAGCCAACATGGAGGTTCAACCTTGAAAGAGGTTATTTCTTACATATATGAATGTTAGGTTATCTTCATGGTTCCAAAGGATGATTAGAAGCTTTATCACGTTCCAAAGCATATTTATAAGAAAAAGTGATTGTCTTTCAAACATAAGAGCACCTACAAGGGTCAATAAATGTAGGGTTTCTCAGTCCTACAGGTAAGGAGGACTAAATTTGTGAGATATGTGCTTATCAATCCATTATCAAGGGTTGAGATGTGAAATGAAGCAAAAAAATTGATGGAGTTGTATTGTAAATATTAAGTGATGTTTATAATTTATTGCTAATACCTAGAACATGCTCAGGTACCCCTTAGGCTAGAATTGACAACCTATAGTAGGGTTTTGAAGGAAAATTGTCTCAATCAGGTGAAGGTATAGTTTGAGTTTTCATGGAACCAACTAGGTTAATGAAAATGAAACAATCATCATATAACCTCTATAATGTGTCAAAATAAAGTATTAAATCACCATGATCACCCCAATAAAGGCCATGAAACCCATAGGTAGGGGTCAAAAAGAGTTGTCCCAGTCTTGAGCTAAAATGACATACAAATGGCCTAATGACTATTAGGAGAATGAGCATGGGGTCAAAAAAATAATGTGAAGGAAAGGTATGGTTAATAATGTTTCAAAAAATCTTATTCAAGACCTTCATGAGGCAATAGAAACCTATAGCTAGCTTAAAGGGCAAAATTGTCTCAATCAACAGAGATGAGATAACATGAGCTACAAGAAGGACTATGGCACTCTTAAGTGAGAGGCCATTTAAAGAATAAATTTGGTGAACTTAAGAGGTTTCAATGGAGTCAAATAAAATCATGGGAAAGACATTTTGAGCCGATTAAACCTACAAGAGTAAGTAAATGTAGAGGTGTCTCAGTTTAGTCAATAAGGTATAACTTCGTAAGGGTAAGTGAAGCATGGGCTGTCTAGAAGTGAAAGTATAGTTTAAATAGCCAAAAAATGATCCATTATGGTATAATTGGTGTCAAAAAAATCCTATTATCTTTTTAAGAGGCTCATGTAACTTTCTTACCTGGCATATAGGAAATAATATGTACAAGAAGCTTCAGAAACCTCTTGGTTCAAAGGGTAAGCATGATGAATCTAACAGAGGAAGTGTTTTGGATGGATTTAAAAGATAAAATAGCATGAAATAAATATTATAAGATTTTTTAAACAACCCAAAATTATGGTTTTGGCATGGATAAGTCACCCATAGGTGGATTTGAATAAAAATGCAAGAAAATAGGGGTTTTGAGGCCTTTTTAAGGCATTTTTATATGGTTAAACGCCCTAATAATTGAATAAAACCAAAACATATGGTAAAAATTATCCTAATTAATTTTTAAATATCATAAAATATTCATTTCTCCTTGTAAATTAAGGCTATACCTCTCTATTTTTTCTTAGAGGTCAACTAGTCTAAGAAAAATAGAATTTGGCAAAGTGACCTAATGAGTGTAGAATGGGCAGGAGAGTTAATGTGAAGATTTTGGGACTTAAATAAACATATTATGAGGTTTATATAATTAAAATACTGTTTAAAAATAAATATATAAATCTTATACTCCTCAAATTTCCCAATTTCCCCTTACACACAATATAACTAGGCAAGGTTTCTACTAGGTCTAGTTGGTAAATGAGAGAAGTTGAGGAAGAAAAGTTATTAGAAGGGTATGTATTGGTATTATGATATAAAATTAGGTATAAAAATTCCTAATATACTAATAAAACTATGGGTTATAAGTCCTAACATCCAAATTCATCAATGTGCCTAGTAAACCTATTGGGTTTTGAGAAGACCTAATGCCTAATGGTTGTCCATCTTCACTTCTAACTCTTGGTAGACTATCAAGATGATTGAGGTATGATTTTTAGGTCAAAATACTGGTTTTATATATTTTTTAGTGAATATAAGTTATCATTAGAGCCATCTTCAATCTCCAAACCACTCACCCTTATCCGAAATTAGAAAAGCAAGCTCGATAGGGAAACTTTTGGAGCTCACATCTCCTTGGAGGGTTTGAATGGGAAAAAAAGGAGTTTAGAGGAGTTATATAAGGTCCTTGGACACTAAATTGTGGAATTTTTATATAAATTTAACATGAAATATTTATGAATAATGGATAACAGTAGAAAACTACCTAGAACCCTTGAATGAACCTCATGGGATAAATGAGATTAGAAGTTGATCTAAAGACATAGTTTGGAAAGGAAAGATATTGAAACATGGATAAGATTCCCTTATTATCTTCCCCATTAAAATTAGTTGTATGTAATTATATGTAAAACATACAAAATAGGGTTTTTCTCACCATTTTTTGTGTTTTGTAGGCTATAGGAGGAGTTGGAAAGTGAAATGAAGTATGAGTGGAATATTATGACTTATACTAACTCATTATGTCCATTTTATTATATTACAAATATTATAAGTGTTTAATGAACCTGATGGGATAAATGAGATTAGAAAGCTTATCTAAAGACATAGTTTGGAAAGGAAAGATATTAAAACCTGGATAAGACTCCCTTATTCTCTTCTCCATTCAAATGACTTTTAGATTTAAAGGATGAAGAAGCATAGAGTGTGGGATATTTTGGAGGATTTAAAAGATTTAAACATCACATATATCCCAAGAGAAGACAACAAACATGATGATAGGTTGGTAAAAATTGGAGCTCAATTTGATATTCCAAAAGGGATAAGAGAGGATAAGAACCAAACATATCTCAAGGTGATTGTAAGGCACTCCATACTAGATAATGTCACTAATTGGTAAGTGTTTGATAGTGACAAAAAAATATCACTTTTTATACAAGAGGAGACCAAACTTTCTTCCAAAAATCAATCCAAACTATAACAATAATATGGATGGTAGTTAGTGAAATTGAAGTCAAACAAGCTCCCCAAAGGCCTGGTCACACTTGAGAGTATTTTCAATTATGATTACCAGTTTAAGAATGAAAAGGTAAGAATGTATACTAATAAATAAAACTATGAGAAAATACAAATCTTTAAGGATAAGTTCCTTGCACTCGAGAAGGTATGTACCAGTGAAGAGAAACATGCTTTCATTAAGTTATGCAAAGAGTTTTCTAATGTCTTTGCATGAGAATATAGTGATTTAAAGGGTTTTGATCCAAACTTAGCTCAACATAATATATTAATATATGATAATTCTAAGCCCATAAACCAAAGACAAAGGACAATCAATCTTAATATTGAGCCTGTTATGAATACATAGCTTACTAAGTTGATTGAGTCCAAAATCATATTTGTTATTAAGAATTCATCTTGGTTGGCAAACTTAGTCCTTGTTAGGAAGAAGAATGGATAAATCAAGTTGTTTGTTTATTTTATGGACTTTAATAGAGTTTACTTGAAGGAAAATTATCTTCTTTCCTCCATGGAATAAAATTTTCAAGTTGTGGTAGGTAGTGAAAGGTTTTCTCTCCTTGATGGGTATTCTAAGTATAATCAGATTTTGGTGAAAGAAAGTGATAAATATAAGATATCCTTTACTACTAAATGTGGTACATATGTTTATAGGAAAATGAATTTTGGATTGTATAATTATATAGATACTTTTCAACATGTAATGGTTATGGATTTTCAATGGCTAATAAATGACATTGTGTTGGTGTATCTTGATGATCTCAAAATTTATTATAAGGATGCAAAGGATCACTTAAATCACCTTAAGAAAATTTTTAAGAGATGTAGAGAGTTTGGAATTTGTTTAAACCTAGATAAGTGTGTTTTTTATATCCATGAAGGAAAACTTTTAGGACACATTGTCTCAAATAAGGGTTTGTCCATAGATCCTGAAAGGGTGAGTGTAATATTGGCCATAGCTTTACCCAAACACAAGAAAGTTTTGAAAAGTTTCTTTGGAAAAATTAATTTCATAAGGTATTTATCCCTAATTTTTCTAATTTATTCAAGCCTCTAACATCTATTCTAAGGAATTATGAAGTGTTCACTTGGACTAGAAGAAGGAATGAGAGTGTTAAAGAGATTAAACAAGCCATTTCTTAAGATCCAACTCTTTCAAGTCCTAATTTATCAAAGGAATTTAAATTTTATACCTTTTGAAATGATGAGGTAATTTATTCCATACTTAATCTAATGAAGAGAACTTGGAGCTGCCTATTTCCTTCTTCAGTCAAGGATTGGAGAGATATGAGGTAAGATACACCTATGTTCAAAAGCAAGTAATTTTAGTTGTTATAAGTCTAAATAAATTTAGGCACATGTTATCTAAAAACAAGATTCACATATTGATACCTTATCCTAGTGTCAAATACTTCCTTTTGAGTAGATATTTTAATGAGAAAAGATCTAGTTGGATCACAAAAGTGATGGAGTATGATGTAGAAATCAAGACAACCAAGCTAGTGAAAGGGAAAGGATTATGTGAGCATCTTTCCTCAGATTTGAAAGAAATAAGGGGTTTTTTTAGCACTTAATTATGACCCTATGTTAGATACATATTCATCAATGAGGATTTAGACACAAGATATGATCCATTTTCTCCAAACTGGTGAGTGTCCATAAAGCCTTGATAGAGCTAAAAGAAGGTACTTTAGATTGCAATCCATTCCTTATGTACCTGTTGACAGAGTGTTGTTTAGAAAGGACTTCTTAGGTGTGTTATTAATTTGTGTTGAATCAGAAGATTGAGAAAATTTTGTTTAAATTTCATGATGGACCAAATGGTGGTAACTTTTCTCTAAGAACCATAATTGTTAGGATTATGAGGGCTGGTTAATTTTGGTATAGCTTGTTCAAAGACACCCATGCTTAGGAAAGGAAGTGTAAAAATGTGATATTTTTGATGATAAACAAAATCTTTCTACCTTTCCTCTTCATCTAATTTAGGTTGATCAACACTTTATGCAATGGAGTTTAGATTTCATAAGGCTAATCAATCCACCTTATAGTGTTGGTCACAAGTGGGTGTTGACTAATATAGATTACTTTAAAATGTGGGTAGAGGTTATTGATCTTAAGGAAGTAAATTAAAGTTTTATTATAGAGTTATATGAAGGCATAGTGACAAGGTTTGAAGCTCCTTCAACAATACTTTTAGATAATGCATTATCTTTCTTTGGGATGAAGACAAGTGAATGGGCCTTGAAATATGGCATCTATACTACTACCTACTCCAAATATTGTCCAAAAGGGAATGAAATAGCTAAGTCCACCAATAATAATATAATCAAGATCATAAAGAGAACAATAGAATAAAATAAAAGGACTTGGCATTCAAGCTGCAGACAACTCTTTGGGCTAACTAGATCACCCTAAAAAAGAGACATTATAATCTCACCATACACACTTGTTTATGGTAGAGAATCTAGAGTGCCTATTTCACTTGAGTTACCAACCTTGGATCTCACTTATCAGTTACAAATGATGGAAAATGAATGCATGGAAGTCAAGTTTTATGAGTTGATAGATCTTGAGGATATAAGAGATAAAGCCATGAAACCCATGAGAGCTCACCAATATCAAATGAAGAGATACTTTGAAAAAAGTCCATGACAAGGAGTATCAAAGAAGGATACATTTTCCTAAAGTGGGATGAAGTTAGGTCTAATCCTAGAAGACACACAAGGTTTGATGCTTTGTGGACTGACCCTTATGTTATCACCCAATGAAAGAAACATACCGCCTTCCAACTCTAAAAGTTGAATGGAGAGGAGCTTCATATCCCAGTTAATGGGATATATCTCAAGCATTGTTACTAAGTTCTCCTCTCTCCTTGGACATAATTTATGGTTTATTTGTGTTCCCTAAGTTCTTGTGCACATGTAATGTGTTGGTTTGGTGTTTGTTTTATGCTTTTTTTAGGCAATTCCTTGTTAGTTGTTTTAAGAATCCATTGAATATATTGACCCTTGATATGATAAGGTTATTGGTCATTAGTATAGTAGGCATACTACCCTTATGAATCACCATTTTATTGACCAAGTTTGAGTTTCAAGTCAAACTTAGACCCTATAGGTAAAAAAATGTTTTATGATATGATATATGGGTCTAAATATATTGTCATGTGGAGTATTATATATCATTTGATGTTATTAAATGCAATTTTAGCCTTGGTCTTAGTTACATTAGTTGATTTATTAATTTGAGTCATTTTAGTAGGTTTTAAAGGTCATGAATGCAAGTGACATGTTTTCCAAGGTGAAAAAATGTCATTTTTTCATTTAAAATGTTAATTAGGTCAGTTTCCATGTTATTTATGTCAAAAACATTAGAATATTTTTGGTTCCCTAACAAAAATTGTAAAAACAACTAAAAAGGAGAGCAAATGGCACTTGCACAACCTTATTTAGAATTTTTTCATGTGTAAAAGGATATTGAGAGGAAAATTGGTCTTTACCACACTAATATAAATTATTAAATTTATATGGAAGTCAAATTTTATAGAAAAAACCATTCTACTCATATTTGGGTTTCCTAAACACACTAAAGTGACCTTTAGGTTTTTGCTTGGTAAAGACAACACAAGCAGTTTCAAGGAAAATGATTTTGGTAGGTATTTTTACATTAAAATAAATCCATTTTAATATAATTAACTTGATATATGATCAAATTTGATTTATTAAGCATCACTAACTATTTGATTATGCTCTTTTACTAGTCATTTCATGCAACTTCTAGGTTTTGATCCATTTCTACCAAATATGTATGAACCAGTTGATTATGTTGGCTCTAAAGGATGTTTAATTACTCATTATATTTTATCTATTATTTTTTTAAATTTTCCTAATGTTTGGATCAGTAATTCAGTTCATGTTACATGAGGGTGTCACTAGGTCTAGTTCTAGTTGAAGTGCTTCAAGTTTGCTAAGTGTATTCTCCTATGGGTGTCTCATTTAATTAGGAAATAGTGTTACATAAGCCTATAGGTAATTTTACCACATCCTTTCATGTTTTTGTTTCACCATGTTAC
This sequence comes from Torreya grandis, assembly GCA_037957365.1. Classification (NCBI taxonomy): domain Eukaryota; kingdom Viridiplantae; phylum Streptophyta; class Pinopsida; order Cupressales; family Taxaceae; genus Torreya; species Torreya grandis. Next base: position 2,278,311 of record JARHVA010000730.1, on the reverse strand, counting down.
CTCTTGGTTTGCTCTAAAGCTTGTTTCCCTCCATTGTCAACTCTTTGCACATTTTTAGTTGTAGTCTCATTCATAAGCTTGTCCCTCCTATTATGAAGTGGTAATAGGGGTGTATTAGCATACCAAAGACTTTAGGAGTTGAATTAGTTTATTTTTAATGATTAAGGAAGTTTAGTTTTGACCATATACTCATATACCATGCTAAATAGTCATGTGATGCCCTTGTTTGCTATATTTAATGTGCATACAAGTGATTTTCATGTTATAACTAGTGTTTTAAAGTTGGTTATAAGGTACAAATGATGTAAATAACATGTTTGAAGATTTAAAATGGTATTCAATTAATCTTGAAGATAATTCATCATGTTCTTACCACATTTCATTATTTTTCCTGCATAATTTGCACAATGCATAATGATAAGACCATTTACTAATGTCATACTAAAGTATAAGGAGGTTGATTTGTGATATAACTTCTTGGTTTTCCTTTAGGTACATTTGAAGGTTTTTCAAAGGCATATTAGTTTATTTTTCACTAATATTTCTAGTGGTTCACACCCAGTCCACTATTTAAACATCAAAACACATACATATAGGAGGCTAAGCATGGGGTTGTGGTGTTGTAAAGAAGAGATGAAATAATGTAACATATCTTTGAGGTCTTAAGATAGAAAAAAATTATAACATATGTAGATATACTAGAAATCAAAGGAAACATGGAGGCAATTTGAGGGTCAAGGACTAAGTTTAGGGTTGGAATCCCTAAAAGAGCAAATAAGAGATCCAAAATGTTTTGGTGGACTCTTTACATCATGTTTGCAAGGTGTTTTAATACATCTAAATGGGTGAACCTTGTATCCTTATCATATGACAAGGACCTTAGTAAATTTTAGAATGAAAAGACTAGTGAAAGATGGTTTTTCAAAGCTTCAAACATTCCTCAGAACACATTAAGACCATTCAATGACATCTATATGCCTGTAGATGTAAATGACCTTGTGGTCACTCTAAGAATCAATATTAATCAAATGGTTGTGACTAATGTTTTTTAACAAATGAGATGAGGTCAGATGGTTTGAAAGAATACAAGAAAAAGATTGGAAGGTTCCCTTGTAGTCCCCATGACTACCCTATCTGTACACTACCCTAAAAAGATACATCTAATGCCTACATTGATTTTCAATCTTGAAAGAGGTTATTTCTTACATACATGAATGTTAGGTTATGTTCATGGTTCCAAATGATGATTAGAATGTTCATTTTAGTGGGTTTTACAGGTCATAAATGCAAGTGGCATGTTTCCTAAGGTGACAAAATGTCATTTTTTCCTTGAAAATGTTAATTAGGTCACTTTCCATGTTATTTATGTCAAAAACATCAGAACATGTTAGGTTCCCTAGCTAAAATTGTAGAAACAACTGAAAAGGAGATCAAATGGCACTTGCACAACCTTATTAGGAACTTTTCCATGTATAAAAGGATATTGAGAGGAAAATTAATCTTTCCCACACTAATATAAATTATTAAATTTATATGGAAGTCAAATTTTATATCAAAAACCATTCTCCTCATTTTTGGGTTTCCCAAACACACTAAAGTGACCTTTAGGTTTTTGCTTGGTAAAGACAAAACAAGTAGTTTCAAGGAAAATGATTTTGGTAGGTATTTTTAAATTAAAATAAATTAATTTTAATATAATTAACTTGATAAATGATTAAATTTTCTTTATTAAGCATCGTTAACAAGTTGATTATGCTCTTTTACTAGCTATTTCATGCACCTTATAGGTTTTGATCCATTTCTACCAAATATGTATGAACCAGTTGGTTATGTTGGATTTAAAGGATGTTTAATTACTTATTATATGGTATCTATTATTTTTTAAAATTTTCCTAATGTTTGGATTAGTAATTTAGTTCATGTTTCATGAGGGTGTCACCAGGTCTAGTTCTAATTGAAGTGATTCAAGTTTGCTAAGTGTATTCTCTTATGGGTGTCTCATTCAATTAGTAAATAGTGTTATATAAGAATATAGGTAATTTTACCACCTCCTTTCATTTTTTTGTTTCACCATGTTACCTCTTGGTTTACTCTAAAGCTTATTTCCGTCCATTGTCAACTATTTGCACATTTTTAATTGCAGTCTCATGAATAAGCTTGTCCCTCCTATTATGAAGTTTTAATAGGGGTGTATTAGAATATAAAAGACTTTAGGAGTTAAATTAATTTCTTTTTATGCTTAAGGAGGTTTAGGTTTTACCATATGCTCATATGCCATGCTAAATAGTCATGAGATGCCCTTGTTTGCTATATTTAATGTGCATACAATTGATTTTCATGTTATAACTAGTGTTTTATATCTAGTTCTAAGGTAAAAAGGATGTAAATAACACGTTTGAAGATTTAACATGGTATTTGGGTAATCTTGAAGCTAATTCATCACATTTTGTCCACATTTCATTGCTTTTCCTGCATAATTTACTCAATGCATTTTGATAAAACCATTTACTGATGTCATATTGAAGTATAAGGAGGTTGATTTGTGACACAACTTCTTAGTTTTGCTTTAGGTACATTTTAAGGTTTGTCAAAGGCATATTAGTTTCTTTTACAATGATATTTCTAGTGGTTCACACCCAGTCCACTATTTGAACATAAAAACACCTACCTATAGGTGGTTGAACATGGGGTTGGGGTGTTGTACAAAAGAGATGAAATAATGTAACATCTCTTTGAGGTATTAAGATAGAAAAAAAGTTATAACATACACATGCAAAGATACTAGAAGTCAAAGGAGACATGGAACCAATTTTAGGGTCAAGGACTAATTTTAGGGATGTAATCCTGAAAAGATCAAACAAGAGATCTAAAGCATTTTGGTGGACCTTCTAAATCATGTTTTCAAGGTGTTTTAAGACATCTAAATGGGTGAACCTTGTATCCCTATCATATGAAAAGGAAAGGACCTTACTAAATGTTATAAGGAAAAGACTAGTGGAAGATAGTTTTTAAAAGCTTCAAACATTCCTCATAACACACTAAAGTTAATATACATGATTAAATTTATATGGAAGTTAAATTTTATAGTAAGAACCATTCTGCTCATTTTTGGGTTTCCTAAACACACCAAAGTGACCTTTAGGTTTTTGCTTGGTAAAGACAACACAAGAAGTTTCAAGGAAAATGATTTTGGTATGTATTTTTACATTAAAATAACTTCATTTTAATATAAATAACTTGATAAATGATAAAATGTGATTTATTAAGCATCGCTAACAAGTTGATTGTGCTCTTTTACTAGCTATTTCATTCACCTTATAGGTTTTGATCCATTTCTACTAAATATGTATGAACCAGTTGGTTACGTTGGTTCCAAAGGATTTTTAATTCCTTACTATGTGGTATATATTATTTTTTAAAATTTTCCTAATGTTTGGATCAGTAATTTAATTCATGTTGCATGAGGGTGTCACCAGGTCTAGTTCTAGTTGAAGTGCTTCAAGTTTGCTAAGTGTATTCTCCTATGAATGACTCATTAAATTATGAAATAGTGTTACATAAGACTCTAAGTAATTTTACCACCTCATTTCATGTTTGTGTTTCACCATGTTACCTCTTATTTTTCTCTAAAGCTTGTTTCCCTCCATTATCGAATCTTTGCACATTTTAGTTGCAGTCTCATGCATAAGCTTGTCCCTCTTATTATAAAGTGGTAATATGGGTGTATTGGCATATAATAGACTTTAAAAGTTTACTTAATTTCTATTTTATGCTTAAGGAGGTTTAGGTTTGACCATATGCTCCTTGCCATGCTAAATAGTCATGTGATGCCCTTGCTTGCTATATTTAATGTGCATACAAGTGATTTTCATGTTATAACTAGTGTTTCAAAGATAGTTATAAGGTACAAAGGATGTAAATATCATGTTTGAATATTTAAAATTGTATATGGGTAATATTGAAGCTAATTCATCATGTTTTTTCCACATTTTTTTACTTTTCCTACATAATTTTCTCAATGCATACTCATAAGACCATTTGTTGATGTCATATTGAAGTATAATTAGGTTTATTTATGACATAACTCCCTATTATTACTTGAGGTACATTTGGTGGTTTATCAAATACATATGAGTTTATTTTGCACTGATATTTCTAGTGGTTCATACCCAGTCCACTATTCGAACATCAAAACACCTACCTACAGGTGGCTAAGCATGGAGTTGGGGTGTTTTACAGAACAGATGAAATAATGTAACATATTTTTGATGTCTTAAGATATAAATAAAGTTATGATAGAACTATGAAAATATTCTAGATGGCAAAGGAGACATAGAACCAATTTGAGGGTCAAGGACTAAGTTTATGGATGGAATCCCTAACAGAGCAAATAAGAGCTCTAAATGGTTTTGGTGGACCTTATACATCATGTTTGCAAGGTGTTTTAAGACATATAAATGGGTTAACCTTGTATCCCTATCATATGAAAATGACCTTGATAAATTTAAGAAGTAAAATAGTAGTGAAACATGGTTTTTCAAAGCCTCAAACATGCCTTAGAACACATTGAGACTATTTAATGACACCTACATGCCTGTAGATGTAAATGACCTTTTGGTCACTCTAAGAATAAATATTAAGCAAATGGTTGTGACTAATGTTTTTTAACAAATGAGATGAGGTTAGATGGTTTGAAACAAGACAATAAAAATATTGGAAGGTTCCATTTTAATCCCCATGACTACCTTGTCTGTACACTACCCTAAAAAGATGCATCTACAACCAACATTGAGTTTCAAGATTGAAAGAGGTTCTTTCTTAAATACATGAATGTTAGGTTATGTTCATGGTTCCAAAGGATTATTAAATATTTATCATGGTACCAAGCATATATATAAGAAAAATTGATTGTATTTCAAACCTAAGAGCACCTACAGGGGTCAATAAATGTAGGGTTTCTTAGTCTTATAGGCAAGGATGACTAAATTTGTGAGATATGTGCTTGTAAAGACATTAAAAAGGGTTGAGATGTGAACTGAAGAAATAAAATTTATGTATTTTTATTTTAAATCTTAATTTTGGTTTATAATTTATTTATAATACCTATAACATGCTTAGGTACCCCTTAGGCTTGAACTGACAACCTATAAAAGGGTTTTGAAGGAAAATTGTCTCAATCAGGTGAAGGTATAGTTTGAGTTTTCATGGAACAAAATATGTGAGTTAAAATTAAAAAAATAATTATATAACCTCCATAAGGTGTCAAAATAGAGTCTTAAATCAATAAAGGCCATGAAACCCATAGGTAGGGGTCAAATAGAGTTGTCCTAGTCTTGAGTTAAAATGACAAAAATGGCCTAATGGCTATTAGGAGAATGAGCACAGGGTAAAAAAAATAATGTGAAGGAAAGGTAGGATTAATAATTTTTCACAAAATCCTATTTAATACCTTCATGAGGTAATATAGATCTCTAGCAAGCTTAAAGGACAAAGTTGTCTCAGTCAACATAGATGAGATAACATGATCTATAAGGACTATGGCACTCTTAAGTAAGAGGCCATTTAAATAATGAATTTTGTGAGATTAATAGGTCTAATTGGATTCTAATAAAATAATTTTAAATAAATTTTGAGCCCATACAACCTACAAGAGTAAGTAAATGCAAAGGTGTCTCAGTCTAGTCAATAAGGTATAACTTGGTAAGGGTAAGTGAAAAAAGGAATATCTAGAAGGGAAAGGAAAGTTTAAATGACCAAAAAATTATCCATGATGTTCCAATTTTTTTCATAAAAATCCTATTATATCACTAAGAGGCTCATTTACCTTTCTTACTTGGCATATCGGAAATAATTTGTACAAGAAGGCTAGGAAACCTCTTGGTTGAAAGGGTAAGCATGAATAATCTAAAGGGGGAAGTGTTTTGGATGGATTTAAAATCTCCATGAGCATGAAATAAATTTTATAATAATTATTAAACAACCCATAAACATTTTTTTGGCTTGGAGAGGTCACCCATAGGTGGATTTGAAGAAAAATGTAAGAAAATAGGGTTTTTGAGGCCTTTTTAAGGCATTTTGAGATGGTTGGAACCCTAATAATTGAATTAAAAATATATGGTAAAAATTATCCTTATAAATTTTAAAATATCATAAAATATTAATTTTTACTTGTAAATTAAGGATATACCTCTCTATTTTGTCTTAGAGGTCAACTAGTCAACGAAAATCAGAATTTGGCAAAGTGACCCAATGAGTGTAGAATGGGTAGGAGAGTTAATGTGTAGATTTGGGAGCCTAAATAAACATAATATGAGGTTTATATAATGAAAATAATGGTTAAAAATAAATATATCAATCTTAGACTCCTCAAATTTCCCAATTTGCCCTTATACATAGTATAACTAGGCAAGGTTTCTACTAGGTCTAGTTGGTGAATGAGAGAAGTTGAGGAAGAACAGTTATTGGAAGGGTATGTATTGGTATTATGATCTTAAATTATGTGTAAAAATTAATAATACTATAATAAAACTATGAGGTATTATTACTAACATCCAAATTCATCAATGTGCCTAGTAAACCTATTGGGTTTTGAGAAGACCTAATGCCAAATGGTAGTCCATCTTCACTTCTGACTCTTGGTAGAATATATAGATGATTTAGGTATGATTTTTAGGTAAAAATACTGGTTTGAGTACTTTTTGAGTGCATATAATTTATCATTATATCCATATTCAATCTCAAAACCACTCACCCTTGTGCAAAATTGGAAAAGCTAGCTCGATAGGGAAAATTTTGGATCTCACATCTCCTTGGAGGGTTTTAATGAGAGTAAAATGAGTTTATAGGAGTTATATAAGGAAATTGTGGCATTTTTTTGTAACTTGAACATGAAATCTTTAGTATTAATGGTTAAGAGTAGAAAACTGCTTCAAATCCTTATAAAACTATTGAATGAACCTGATGGGATAAATGAGATTGGAAAGCTGATATAAAGACGTAGTTTGGAAATTAAATATAATGAAATATTTATAATACTACCTTATTCTCTTCCCCATTTAAATGAGTTATATGTAATTGTATGGATGATATGCAAAATAGGGTTTTCTCATAATATTTTGTGTTTTGTAGGCTATAGGAGGGGTTGGAAAGTGAAATTAAGTTTGAGTGGAATATTATGACTTATAATAACTAATTGTTTCCATTTTATTCTAGGAAAAATATTATAAGTTTTCAAAAAATTACCTTCCTTTCATGTAGTCAAAACTGACATAGTGAACACAAGGGTGACAAGGGTGAAAACTCCAAGTGTGAGACTTTTTAAGGTGTACCTAAGAAATAAAAGGACATGGATAGAATTTAAAAGTGTAATTAAATCACTTCCATGGACTTTCATGGGAAACTAAACCCAATTTTGAGGCCAAGTCTAAGGGGTAATAGAAAAGAGGAGTTTTTAGACTACAGGCAATGATGGCTTCTTTGTAGGAGTTTATAGATGATTAAGATCATAAACAATACATGCAATTTAATTATTTAAGGCCTTACATCTTATCCCAATCATCACACATATCCATAGTTAGTTTTGGGACATTTGAATAGGCCCAAATTTTAAAGGTAGTTTTTTGAGCCAAGATTAAGAGTTGTATGCCATTTTTCATAAATTTCATGACTTGTATGGATAGTTGTACCTTATAAAACTACATTTTTTGTCCCATATATATTTATCATGAAATTTTAACCTATTTTATCATATTTACAAGGGTCCAAGTGACCTTTGGACTTCCTTTTCCTTGCTTCTATCTCAAAAGCTATAAATATTGGCTCCTTTGGCTCTTTTTAGTAGCCTCTATTGGTTAAAGGTGACACCCTAGACAAATTTTTAATTGAATGAATATTAAGGAAATAAAAAAGTGATTTTTCCTACTCACATTATTTTCAATTAAGTGTTAGTGAAATCTTATTGGTCTTGTTTAGTAGAAGAATATATTTTCTAACATGTTATCATTGATTGTTCAACAAGTGTCTAGAGGAGTGATTGTTACAGGTCTTTATTAGTGTTATTTTAAAGTTTATAAGTGTATTATAAGTGTTATATTATTATAATATATCAAGAAATCATTAATTTTTCTCCTAAGTATCAAATACCTTTTTGAACCTAGCTTATAAAACACTAATGTGATAATACAACTTAAATTGTGAGTTTTTTTGTAAAAGAGGTCTTATTTTTCCTCTAAGTGGTAAAATTTTAGTCTATAGGAGGAAATACACTTTTGATTAATCACCATATTTTATATTTATTATTTTTTTATTAACTATTTTCATCCAAAGTCTATAGGCAAGAAAGTGTTTTCAAAGATTGCATTAAGGAAACTAGCCCTTCTAGAGGTTCATCTCAACAAAATTATCACCCATAGAAAGAGATATGTTTCCATTGTGAAAATTCAAAGAGGAGAGATAGGAATATCCTCAATGGGTGAAAATCCAAGTGACAATATTTTTTGGCATGCTTGATGGGATTCGTAGTCCTAGAATATTGTCCAAGATTGGTGTTGGTCTTGGCATAGTTATAGCTACAAAAACATCTACTTTCAGTTCCTAGTGACTCCACTAAAGTTTTCAACTCTTTTTTTGTTGATTATTCCCTAATTTCCATGCCAAAGGTGATAACTAGGTAGGTATAATACTAAATTCATACCCTTTGAATTTGTGCAATTACCTTTGTATTTTTTCAAACGGTTTAGGTTTGTGAACACTCATCATTATTCAATAGATTTAGTGTTTAAGAAGTCTATTTTATTACTTAGTTCAATCCCTAATACTCAAATTTCACATTATAAGATGGATAGAAACCAACATTTTCTAGCCTTCATCAGATCATCTCCTTTGAATCTTGCCCAATATGACCAAATTCTAATAGTAGCCCTTAAGAGTGGTCCATTTTTTAGTGGAGATGGTCCTATTACTACCAATAAACACATTAGAAACATATAAAAATTATAAAATATCCATAATATCATTAAATATAATGTGTATATTATGGTTTTTGCATTATCTTTCAAAGGAAAATATTTATATTTGTATGGGACTCTACCTAAAAATTCTATTAGTTCATGGGATGAACTAGGTAATCTATTGACTAAGAGCTTTGGAGAGAAAAGTGATCATATATCTTTAGCTGATAAATTTAACACTATAAATAGGGCACCAAAAGATTTTATGCAAGATTTTAACATGAAGTTTCAAAAACATGGGATAAGATCCCAATCCTTGTGAGATCTACTCCAAACTATGCCTTCTTTTACTAAAAATAATTGAATAGTGATGTAGCCATGATGATCCAATATATGGGTTGTAATACACTCCATAATACCTATGATATGGATATAAATGTTTATAATTTTCTTTTTTAATTAGGTAATATTGATCCTAGGCCACCAATGCATTATTTCCTAATTTTTAACCTCTTAGTCAAGTTACATTACCTACCTTGGCTGCTTCACCTAGTCATGAAAAGTCTACCATTGTCCCAAATATTGAGATCCATGAAGTCAAGAGTTTTTTAAAAAGTGTTAGCAATGAATTGGTTTCTCTTAAAATTCAACAATATCAAATTTATAATCCATACCAGTCCTACAATCAAATTGGGAAAACTAATAGGCCTCATTTCTAAGGTAATGCTCAAGGACAAGGTCAAATCACCCAAGCTAGACATTACCAAAGTTACAATCCTAATGATGCCTAATATTATAAGGATCTTTTTCCAACTCAAAACAAACTTTTCGAATACAAACTAGGTTATCCCTCCTATGACTAAAGTCAAGACCAAGTTGTTTATGCTAATGAGATGCATAATCAAGCCATGACTATGCAAGGTAATCAAACATCTTAGGTTTTAAATTTAAAAGGGATAATTCAAGGTGGAATGTAATTTTGAATGGAAAATGTGATGACATAATATAATTATAATCTCATAAATCATTTGGAGGGAGATTTTTGTGCCATTAATCATTTGGGAAATCTAAGCAATGTGAATGTTAGTGTATCGTCTAATATTAGGTCTAAGAAGAGGGTTGTTGAAGAGACATAAAGGGATAATACAAGACATATTTTGAATCCCAAAACATATCCAATGGTGGTTGTATATAATACATCTCCTAATGTGTAAGAGATTTATAATTTATAGAATGTAAGGCCTACTCCTACACATCCACCTCTATAAGCTACACCGTAAAGTATTAGTTCTTCCAAGGAGCCTTCCAAGGTGAGAAATAGTTATATAAATGTTTTAGACTAGATGAATAATTTATATATGAATATTTAACTATGGTATTCACTAAAAATACTTAGGAAAAAGGACATGCTTCAAAAATAATTATAAAGACTTGGTAAGTAAGTTGGATCAGCTAGGAATGAGAATGTTGTCTTAGTGAATGGGACTCGACCCATTGATGGACAAGTAGAGAATATTGATAAAAATACTCATTTATACCTATCTATAATCATTTTATATTTATTATTTCATAATTTCATCATAGATAGTGGGGCTAGCACTTTAGTTATGCTTAAGTGTATGGCTAATAAACTAGGCCTCAAATATAAGCCAATGGCTAAAGGTATTTTACAATTATATGGATCACCAAAAAAGACCTTGGGATTTTTCAAGTATTTGAATATAAGTTTACATGATTTTACCACCTTTTTTATTCCTAAAAATTTTTTTATGGTAGATTTACGTCCATTTTTTAACCTTTGCTTGTCAAGAGAGTTTACAACTAAGATAGGTCGATACTTGGCAGCCAATTGGTCTTATATAGTTTTTAGGAAAAAGTATGGTACTAAGGTGAAGATTGAATCAGATAATATCCATCATAATCTCCTGGAGCCTTATATAACTAAAGTGGAAAATGTCATTTATGCCATTATTGATGAGGAGGAAATTCACATAGATTAATCTCCAACATCTTCTCTTGAAGGAGTTTCTAATTTGTACTTAGATGAATGGGGAGATCAAAATTATGAGCATGGTCCTTACAAATTCATGGATTAAATTGGTCTTGGAGTGTATTATATGCATGAGGAGGAATATTTCATGATATATTTGATGAATCCAAGTGAAAAAATGGATGGTTTATTGTAGCTTTTATTTGATGGATCAAGAATCAAGATTAGGGAAGGTGGTAGAGCTATGTTGGTTTCTCCTTCTAAGGAAAGGTTTTGTTCCAATTTTATATTTCAATTATATTTTACTTATAATTTATTAGAATATGAAACCCTCATTCATGGCCTTGAGTGGGCTAGGAAAAGAGGTGTGAAGGAGTTACAAGTGTATGATTATAGCAAGTTGATTATAAAACAAGTAAGAGGCCAAAATATGAATAAAAACTCTTTTCTCAAGTCCTATAAGCATAGAGTGTAGGATATTGTGGAATATTCACAAGATTTAAACATCACATCTATCCCAAGAGAAGACAACAAACATGTTGATAGGTTGGCAGCAATTGGATCTCAATTTCATATTCTAAAAGGGATAAGAGAGGATAAGAACCAACCACATCTCAAGGTGATTTTAAGGCACTTCATACTAGATAATATAACTAATTGGTAAGTTTTTGATAGTGACCAACAAATAAAACATTTTATTGAAGATGAGACTAAGCTTTCTTCCAAAAATCAATCCAAACTATAGCAACATTATGGAGGGTAGTTTGTGTAATTAAAGTCAAACAAGCTCCCCAAAGGCCTAGTCACACATGAGAGTATTTTCAATTATGATTACCAGTTGAATAAATAAAAGGTAATCATGTATAATAAGAAAGAAAAATATGTTAAATTACAAATCTTCAAGGATAAGTTACTTGTACCTATGAAGGTATGTACCAGTGAAGAGAACACATGCTTTCATTGAGTTATGCAAAGAATTTTCTAATGTCTTTGCATGGGAATATAGTGATTTGAAGGGTTTTGATCCAAACTTATCTAAACATACCATAGATATATATGATAATGTTAAGTCCATTAATAAAATATAAATGCCAATCAATCCTAATATTGAGCCTCTTATGAATAAAGAGCTTACTAAGTTGATTGAGTACAAAATCATATTTCTTGTTAAGCATTCATCTTGGTTGGAAAACTTAGTCCTTATTAGGAATAAGAATATAGAAATCAGGTTGTGTGTTTATTTTGTGTAATTTAATAGAGTTTCTTTTAAGTATCATTATCCTCTTCCCTCCATGGAATAAATTTTTCAAGTTGTCATAGGTAGTGAAAGGTTTTCTCTCCTTGATGGGTATTCTGAGTATAAGCAAATTTTGGAGAAAGAAAGTGATCAATATAAGATAGTTTTTACTAATAAATGGTGTACATATTATTATAGGAAAATGAATTTTGTCTTGTATAATTCTAGAGATACTTTTCAACATGCAATGGATATGGATTTTCAATGACTAATAAATGACATTGTGTTGGTGTATCTTAATGATGTCATAGTTTTTTCTAAGCATGTAAAGGATCACTTGAATCACCTTAGGAAGATTTTAAAGATATGTAGAGAGTTTGGAATCTTTTTCAACCCAAATATGTGTTTATTTTCTATCCATGAAGGAAAAAATTTAGGACACATTGTCTCAAAGAAGGGTTTGTCCATAGATCATGAAAGGGTGAGCGCAATCTTGGCATTGGCTTTACCCAAACACAAGAAAGGTTTGCAAAGTTTATTTGGAAAAATTAATTTCATAAGGAGATTAATCCATAATTTTTATAATTTATTCAAGCCTCTAATGTCTATAATAAATAAGGATGAAGTTTTCACTTGGACTTGAAGAAGGAAGGAGAGTTTTAAAGAGATTAAAAAAGCCATTGCTCAAGATCCAACTCTTTCAAGTCCTAATTTATCAAAGGACTTTAAATTGTATACCTTTTAAAATTATGAGGTAATTTTTTCCATACTTACTCAATCTAATTAAGTGAACTTGTAGTAACCTATTTCCTTTTTTAGTCAAGGTTTGGAGGGATATGAGGTAAGACACACCTATGTTGAGAAGCAAGTACTTTCAGTTGTTATAAGTCTAAAGAAGTTTAGGCATATGTTATCTAAAAATAATATTAACATATTTGTACCTTATCCTAGTGTAAAATAATTCATTTTTAGTACATATTTTAATGAGAAAAGGGTTGGTTGGATCACAAAAGTGATGGAGTATGATATAGAAATCAAGATAACCAAGCTAGTGAAAGGGAAAGGGTTACATGAGCATCTTGCCTCAGATTTTAAAGAAAAAATGGGGTTGTTTTAAAAATTCATTATGACCCTATGATATATAAATATTCATCAATGAGGATTTAGACATAAGATATGATCTATTTTATCCAAACTAGTGAGTGTCTAGAAAGCCTTGGTAGAACTAAAAGAAGGTACTTTAGATTGCAATCCATTCCTTATGTACTTATTGATGGAGTGTTGTTTAGAAAGGACTTATTAGGTGTGTCATTAAGTTTTTTTGAATAAAATCATATTGAGAATTTTTTTTTTCAATTTCATGATACACCAGTTGGTGGTCAATTTTCTCCAAGAACCACAATTGCTAAGATTATGAGGACTAGTTATTTTTGGGCTAGATTATTAAAAGACACCCATGCTTGGGAAAGGAAGTGTAAAAAATGTTCTCTTTTTGATGGTAAAAAACATCTATCTACCTTTCATCTTCATCTAATTCAAGTTGATCAAACCTTTATGCAACGGGGTTTAGATTTTATACGGCTAATCAATCCACCTTATAATTTTGGTCACAAGTGGTTGTTAACTACTAAAAATTACTCTACAAGGTGGGTAGAGGTTATTGATCTCAAGAAAGTAAATTAAAGTTCAGTTATACACTTATATGAAGGTATAGTGACAAGTTTTGAAGCTCCTTCAACAATAATTTTAGATAATGTATTATCTTTGCTTGGGATGAAGATAAGTGAATGGGTCTTGAAACATGGCATCTATCTTACTACCTCCTCCAACTATTATCCACAAGGGAATGGAATAGATAAGTCCACCTATAAGAATCTAATCAAGATTGTGAAGAGAACAATGGAAGAGAATCAAAGAACTTTGCATTCTAAGTTAAAGACAACTCTTTGGGATGATGGGATCACCCCAAAAAAGAGCCATTATAAAATCACCATATGAACTTGTTTATGGTCGAGAAGATATACTACCTATTTCACTTGAGTTACCAACTTTGGATGTCACTTATCAGTTGTAAATGATGGAAAATGAAATCATGTAATTCAAGTTGTGTGAGTTGATAGAGCTTGAGGAGACAAGAGATAAAGCCATGCAAACCATGAGATCTCACCAAGATCAAACCAATAGATAATTTGAAAGAGAGGACATGCAAAGGAGTTTTAAAGAGGGAGACATTGTCTTAAAGTGGGATGAAGTTAGGGCTAATCCTAGAAGACACACAAGGTCTTATGATTTGTGGATTGACCCTTATGTTATTGCCTAATGCAAGCAACATAATGCCTTCCAAATCTCAAAGTTATATGGATAGGTTCTTCATATCCTAGTCAATGAGATATATCAAAAGCATTGCTACTAAGTTCTCCTCTCTCTTTGTACATAATTTGTGGTTTCTTTGTGTTCCTTAAGTGTTTTTACACATGTCTTATGTTGGTCTGGTTTTTGTTTTGTGTGTGTTTTAGGTAATTCCTTGCTAGTTGTATTCAAGAATTAATTGAATCCATTGACCCTTGATATGAAAAGGCTATTGGTTAGTATAGTTGGCATACTACCCTTATGATTCACCATTTTGATGACCAAATTTGAATTTTAGGTCAATCTTATACCCCTATAGGTTAAAAAAAAAATTATTAGATGATATATGGGTATAAATATATTTTCATGTTGATTATTATATGTCATTTGATGTTATTAAATTCAATTTTAGCCTTGGTCTTAATTACATTAGTATATTTATCAATTTGAGTCATTTTAGTGGGTTTTAAAGGTCATAAATACAAGTGTCATGTTTCCCACAGTGCCAAAATGTCTTTTTTTATTTAAAATGTTAAATAGGTCACTTTCCATGTTATTGATGTCAAAAACATGAAAATATGTTAGGTTCCGAACTAAAATTGTAAAAACAACTGAAAAGGAGAGAAAATGGCACTTGTATAGCCTTATTGGGAAGTGTGCCATGTATAAAAGGATCTTGGGAGGCCACTTATTCTTCCCCACACCAATATAAATTTTTAAGTTTATATGTAAGTTCAATTTTATAGAAAAAACCATTCTGCTCATTTTTAGGTTTCTTAAACACACTAAAGGGACCTTCAAGTGTTTGTTTGGTAAAGGCAACAAAAGCTATTTAAAGGAAAATGATTTTGGTAGGTTTTATAAAATTAAAATACCTTAATTTTAATATAATTAACTTTATAAATGATCAAATGTGATTTATTAACCATCTCTAACAAGTTTATTATTGTCTTTTACTAGATATTTCATGCACGTTATAGGTTTTGATTCATTTCAACCAATTTTTTATGAACCAGTTAGTGATGTTGGCTCCAAAGGATGCTGAATTACTTATTATATGTTCTCCATTTTTTTTAAAGTTTATTAATTTTTGGATCAGTAATTTAGTTCATGTTTCATGAGGGTGTCACTAGGTCTAGTTCCAGTTGAAGTGATTTAAGTTTGCTAAGTGTATTCTCTTATGGTTGTCACATTCAATTAGGAAAGAGTGTTACATAAGACTCTAGGTCATGTTACCCCATCTTTTCATGTTTGTGTTTCACCATGTTACCTCTTGGTTTGCTCTAAATCTTGTTTCCCTCCATTGTTAACTCTTTGCACATTTTCAGTTGCAGTCTCATGTATAAGCTTGTCCCTCATATTATGAAATGGTAATAGGGGTGTATTGGCATATCAAAGACTTTATGAGTTGAATTAATTTATTTTTTATGCTTAAGGAGGTTTAGGTTTGACCATATGCTTTTATGCCATGATAAATAGTCATGTGATTCCCTTGTTTACTATATTTAATGTGCATACAAGTGATTTTCATGTTATAACTAGTGTTTTAAAGCTAGTTTTAAGGTACAAAAGTTTTAAATAACATGTTTGAATACTTAACATGGTATTTTGGTAATATTGAAGCTAATTCATCATGTTTTTAACAAATTTAATTGCTTTACCTACATAATTTGCTTAATGCATATTGATAAGACCGTTTACTAATGTCATACTGATGTATAAGGAGGTTGATATGTGACATAACTTCCTAGTTTTACTTTAGGTACCTTTGAAGGTTTGTTAATGGCATATTAGTTTATTTTGAACTAATATTTATAGTGGTTCACACCCAGTCCATTATTTTAACATCAAAATAGCTACCTATAAGTGGATGAGCATGGGTTTAGGGTGTTGTACAGAAGAGATGACATAATGCAACATCTCTTTGAGGTCTTAAGATAGAAAAAAATGTTATAACAGACCTATGCAAAGATAATAGAAGTCAAACAAGACATGGAACCAATTTGAGGGTCAAGGACTAAGTTTTGAGATGGAATCCCTAAAAGTGCAAATAAGAGCTCCAAATGGTTTTGGTGGACCTTTTACATCATGTTTGTAAGGTGTTTTAAGACATATAAATGGGTGAACATTGTATCCCTATCATATGATAAGGAACTTACTAAATTTTAGAAGGAAAATAATAGTGGAAGATGGTTTTTAAAAGCTTCAAACATTCCTTAGAATACATTGAAACCATTCAATAACATCTACATTCTTGTAGATGTAAGTGACCTTTTTGTCACTCTAAGAAGCAATATTAAGTAAATGGTTGTGACTAATGTTTTTTAACAAATGAGATGAGGTCAGATGGTTTGAAAGAAGACAAGAAAAATATTATAATGTTCCCTTTCAATCCCCATGACTACCCTATCTAAACACTACCCTAAAAAGATGCATCTAATGCCAACATTGAGTTTCAAGCTTGAAAGAGGTTCTTTCTTACATACATGAATGTTAGGTTATGTTCATGGTTCCAAATGATGATTATAATCTTTATCATGGTCCCAAGAATATTTATAATCAAAATTTATTGTCTTTCAAACCTAAGAGAACCTACAAGGGTCAATAAATGTAGGGTTTATTAGTCTTACAGGCAAAGAGGTCTAAATTTGTGAGATATGTGCTTGTAAAGCCATTAGCAAGGGTTGAGATGTGAATTGAAGCAATAAAATTGATGGAGTTGTATTGGAAAGATTATGTGAGGTTTATAATTTATTTATAATACCTAGAACATGCTCAAGTACCCCTTAGGCTAAAACTAACAACCTATAGTAGGGTTTTGAAGGAAAATTATCTCAATTAGGTGAAGGTATACTTTGAGTTTTCATGGAACAAAATAGGTGAATGAAAATGAAATAATCATTGTCGAAAATATATAAGGTGTCAAAATAGAGTCTTAAATTACCATTATCACCCTAATAAAGGCTATGAGACCCATAGGTAGGGGTCAAATAGAGTTGTCCCAATCTTGAGCTAAAATGACACAAATGGCCTAATGGCTATTAGGAGAATGAGAATAGGGTAAAAAAACTAATGTTAAGGAAATGTAGGGTTAATTTTTCAAAAAATACTAGTCAATACCTTCATGAGGTAATATAGATCTATAGCGAGCTTAAAGGGCAAAGTTGTCTCAGTCAATAGAGATGAGATAACATGAGCTACAAGAAGGACTATGGCACTCTTAAGTGAGAGGCCATTTTAATAATGAATTTTTTGACCTTAATATGTCTCATTAGAGTCTAAAAACATCATGGGAAAGACATTTGGAGCCCATGAAACTTACAATAGTAAGTAAATGCAGAGGTGTCTCAGTATAGTCAATAAGGTATAACTTGGTAAGCGTAAGTGAAACATGGACTATCTAGAAGTGAAATGATAGTTTAAATGAACAAGAAATGATCCATGATGGTCCAATTGGTGTCATAACAATCATATTATCTTGATAAGAGACTCATGTACATTTCTTACTTGGCATAGAGGAAATAATCTGTACAAGAAGGCTATGAAACCTCTTGGTTTAAAGGGTAAGCATGAAGAATGTAAGTGAAGAAGTGTTTTAGATGGATTTAAAAGATAAATGATAATTAAATTAAGATGATAAATTTTTTTAAATATCACAAAATTATGGTATTGGATTAGAGAAGTCACCCATAGGTGGATTTGAAGAAAAATGTAGGAAATAGGGTTTTTAAGTCCTTTTTAAGGCATTTTGAGATGGTTGGACACCCTAGTCATTGAATCAAAACAAAACATATAGTATAAATTATCATAATTATTTTTAAAAATTCAAAAAATATTCATTTTTACTTGGAAATAAAGGCTATACCTCTCTATTTTATCTTAGAGGTCAGCTTGTCTACGAAAATCAAAATTTGGCAAAGTGACCTAATGAGTGTAGAATGGGAAGGAGAATTAATGTGAAGATTTGGGTAACTCAATAAAAAATTTATGAGTTTTATGAAAGGAAAATAAGTGTTAAAAAACAATATATAAATATTATACTCCTCAAACTGCCCAATTTCCCCTTGCACACAATCCATCTAAGCAAGGTTTCTACTAGGTCTAGTTGGTGAATGAGAGAAGTTAAGGAATAAAAGTTATTGGAAGATTATTTAGTGGTATTATGATCTAAAATTAGGTGTAAAAATTCCTAATACAATAATAAAAATATGAGGTATCAGTCCTAACATCCAAATTCATTAAGGTGCCTAGTAAACCTATTGGGTTTTGAGAAGACATAATGACAAATGGTAGTCCAGCTTCACTTCTAACTCTTGGTTGACTATAAATATGATTTAGGTATGATTTTTAATTCAAAATACATGTGTGATATCTTGTGTAGTGTATAAAATATATCAATAGATCCATATTCAAGCTCAAAACCACTCACCCTTATGCAAAATTCAAAAATCAAGCTCGATAGGGCAAATTTAGGAGCTCACATCTCCTTGGAGGGTCTAAATGGGAGAAAATTGAGTTTATATGAGTTATATAATGTCCTTGGGAACTAAATTGTGTCATTATTTTGTAACTTTAATGTGCAATATTTATGAATAATGTTTAAGACTGGAAAACTATCTAAAACCCCTGTAAAACTCTTGAATGAACCTGATGGGGAAAATGAGATTGGAAAGTTTATATAAAAAAATTGTTTTGAAAGTAAAGTTATTGTAACATGGATAATACTCCCTCAATATCTCCTCATTTAAATGAGTTATACAAACAACATGAAAAATAGGGGTTTTCTTACCATTTTTGTTTTTTTCAAGATACAAGAGGAGTTGGAAAGTGAAATCAAGATTGAGTGGAAGATTTGGAATTATAATAACTCCCTATGGAAATTTTATTATATAAAAAAACTTATAAGTGTTCAAATAGTTTCCTTCCTTTCATCCAGTCAAAATTGGCATAGTGAACACAAGGGTGAAAAGGGTGAAAACTCCAAGTGTGAGCCTTTTTAAGGTGTACCTGAGTAGTCCAAGGACTTGGATAGAATTTAAAAGTGTCATTCACTCCATCCCATGTATTTTATTATGGAAATAAATCCAATTTTGAGTCTAAGTGTGAGGGGTGACATAAAAGAGGAGTTTTTAGATTGCAAGTAGTAATGGCTTCCTTCTAGGAGTTTTTAAATGATTAGGATCAGAATTGATGCATGTAATTACATGCCTAAATGCCCTCCCTATTATCTAAATCATCATACATATCCCTATTCAATGGTGGGATGTTTAAATATGCCCAAATGATAAAGGTAGTTTTTTGAGCCAAGATTAAGAGTTTTATGCCACTTTTCATAAATTTCACGACTTGTATGGATAGTTATACCTCATAACACTACATGGTTTATCCCATATCTCTTTATCATGAAATTTTAACCCCTTTTATTATATTAAAAAGTGTCTAAGTGACCTTTGGACTTCCCTTGCCTTGATTATCTCTCAAAAGATATAAATATTGACTCTTTTAACTCTTTTTAGTAGCCTCCATTGGTTATTGGTGAAACCCTAGAAAAATTTATACTTGAATGAATCTTGAAGAAATAAAAAAGTGATTTTAATACTCACATATTATTCAATATCTTGTTGGTCTTGTCTAGTAGAAGAATATCTTTTCTAGCATATTATCCTTGATTATCCACCAAGTGTGTAGAAGAGTGAATTTTATAGGTATTTTTTAGTGTTACTTTCAAGTGTATAAGTGTCTTATAAGTGGTATATAACTATATTATATTAATTAATCATTCATTTATCTCTTAATTATCAAACACCTTGAACCTCGCTTATGAAACACTGATGTGACAATACAACTTAAATTATGAGTTTTCTGTAAAAGAGGTCTTGTTTTGACTGTAAGTGGTAAAATTTTAGTTAATATGAGTGTTTTCAATGATTGCATCAAGGGAACTAGCCCTTCTAGAGATTCAACTCAATAAAATTGTCACCCATAGAAAGAGATATGTTTCCATTATTCCACTTGGATGAGGAGAGATAGGAATATCCTCAAGGGCTGAAAATTCAAGTGACAATAGTTTGTTTGATCAAAGTAGGTGTATGGATCATGTCGATAGGTTCCTATACCATACTCATTTAAAAATAGATCAGATATGCCCTCAAGCTTGGAATATGTATCATCATCTATAATAGACTCTTCTTTATCATTGATTGTATAATTCAAAATGGTTATTTCTTCTACATATGACTCAATACGAAACTTAGCAAGTGGTTGAGTCTTAATGGTTAATTTTTCTCCATAAATTATCTTAAAGGCCAAAAAAGACCAATCAACTTATAGATAGCCTCCTATTGGATATGAAATATATTGAGAGGTAGATATAAAAGTGGGAAGGAAAGTAAACAAACATAATGTCTTGAATAATGGGGAATATTGGGCAATCATGAAGAATTTTTTTAAACTTTTAACTAGTCCGACTGACTTAGTAGGTATCCCATCAAGTTGTAGTACCCATCTAATTTATGGTTCATATTGTATGCCAAATGCATGAGATACATCCTTTAACATCATTCAAGTAATAGTTATAATATATAATATGTAGTTATGAACAAGTTTATCTCCCATAATGAGAGTGAGGTATAAGGGTGGAGGCTTCTTACATTTGGTAGAGGGTTATACAATGGTATTGGGAGAATTGGTAAGATAAATGTTATTATGATCATGGCTTGATGATGGAGGGATAACATGAATTATGGATAGTTTCTTCTTCAAAAGTTATTGTTAGCCATGCATGTGAAGGACATCCCAAACGGATATAGATGCCTTAACACTTTTTAATGAATCAACAATGTTTAGAGCATAAGTATTTCAATTTTATTGATTCCTTGGAGGTAAGGAAGTGTTTATATATTAATAAATTGGAACACCTAGAGTATCCCTTCCAACATTATGATTTTAATAAAGTGTAATAGTTTTAGGGACTACTATGATTCCAATCATGCCTTGTTGCCTTGTAGGATGAGTAGTTGAAATTTTAGGCACACCATTAGCATCTCATATATCCTTATTCATAGCTCTAGTATTTTTTATAAATTACTTACCTTGGTTAAGATCACAAGTTTCTTCAATTATAAAGTTAGTGAAACTCACTCCTTGAGGTTGCCAACTTTCATTTTCTTTCATAAGAACTTCATATTTTATTGATAGTTGAGGAGTAACTCCTCCTTGGGATACCAAAGCTTATTCAATAACTTCATTAGAATCCATGAATTGACCTTGTTTCAAATATTCTTCTTGGACTATATTTATATTCATTAGTACCATTACTCTTGTATTATATGCAGAATTTTGATTATATGTATTGGTAGGCCTATTAAACTTAGGCTACCCTTGACCTCTCCCTTACCCATATTGTTGACCATATTTCTAAGGATAGGGATAGGAATTTTTATTCACACCTTGTTGTAGGTTTTATTTCCTAATATTATATTCTAAGAACTAAATCCTTTCATCTTAATTCATGTCATAATATACCTTCTTAAGAATAATTTTAGGCTAGATGTTGGCATTTGGAATTTGGGAAACACTAGGAGAAGCAGCATAAGTATTTGGAAGTACAAGCATGGACATTTTTGGAGGAAACTTCCTAGCTTATATGAGGCCATTCTCAACTCTAATGGTAAGGTCATATGCTTAAAGTAAGGTGTAACCACCCATGGATTACAACATTATGCCTATGTTAGTATCAATATCCCTTAAATTTGTGGGAGACACAAAGTTAGTAGGTGGTCTCATGGGAGAAAATAACCTATGCCAAGTCCTTTGGAATCTTTAATTAAAATCATGCATTATATCCTTGAATGATATTTGAATCACAATTATTTGGTTAATGAGTGATGTGTGATCACTCTTGTCTTCAAATCTTGATGTTATCATCTCTCTAAAATCATCCCAAGTTGTGATACATCCACTAGGCAAAGTCCTATACCAATCAAGTTTTTTCCCTCTAAGGGAAATGGAAAGGAGTATAATGGTAATTTTTACCTTATTAACATTATGAAAATTATATAATTTTGATATGTCCATAATGTGCTTACTAGGTGTGACATGACCTTCACATTAAATTTAAGAATACTCTTTGTAGCATTAAAGGAAATGCCATTATATGCGTAAAGATGAATTGGATTTTCAATGTTAAAAGTTGGGAAGGCATGTTTCCTAGCCATATTTTTCAAAATTTATTATTCACTTTTTTTTAAATTTTCTATTAAAGTCCTCTTACTCTTCAAAGGGAAAAATAGATAGAGGATGTTAAACTTCAAGAGGAAGTTTAGGTTGAAGAGGTGGGTTTATGGGATTGAAAAATCTAATAGAAGATGATTTAGTAAGGAAAATTAAGTATTAACATAAATATATGATAAAATAATGATCTAAAACTATATTTTACATTTAATGGAGTCACTAAATGTTGATTAGAACACCATATCCAGATGTGATGTTGTCAAGACTACCATTCATCTTGACAAGTTATCTTTAGGGCAATGGTCCCACTGGGCATGACAAAGATATTTTCAACAAATATGTCACCATATAGGAGGTTTATAAATCCTAATATACTATTATGGAAACATTTTAATAACTCTAGGCCTATGGGTTGCCTATAGTAGAGTTAGACCTCTAGGTTTAAGAGCTAGCTCCCTAACTTGATCCTTAAGTGCTTATCACCTACACTAACTAATTACTTGGATGAAAATACGTAGACATATGCATGAAATTAAAATAATATAAGGGGTTGATACACCATAAATATCTCCTCAAGATCATAATATTATTTCACTAAGAGAAATGACTTAAAACATTAGCCTCAATGTCCTAGAATACTGTAACATTTCTATTTTAACATGGAGGTGATATTCATGAAATATATTTAGGGTAACTAAACTAGAGATAATTTAAAATGCTAAGGTTAATTATACACTTTAAAATAGACCCATAAAGTTGAAAACAATCCATGTGTCTTTCTAGAGTGGAACAACTTATACCAAACATGGAAGGATTAAGAGAAATCAAGGATGGATATAAATCACATAACTATTCACTATACATCTCTTCACACAATTTGAAAGATAGTTTATGAACTCAAAACTATATTTAATGTATTGTTTTAATGAAAATTATGACATCAAGCCGCTAATAATTTTCCATACTAGGTGTGGAATTAACATACAAGATCTAAAATGGCTTGTATTTATAGAATGTGTGAGATTAGAGAGAAGAATGAATCTCAAGAGTCACAAGATTAATTTTCAAGTTGAGATAGATACAAATTTAAATTTTTAGGATAATGGAGTATAAATTAGACCATGAAATGTCTCTTTGGACAAATGTCCCTTAGAAGCATCAAAATCCCAAAAAATGGCGTAGGATATTCTCAATTGGCTTCTTGAAATTACATTCATTATTAGGCCTCTCTTGAGCACTCTAAATTAGACTATGGAGAGTTTAAACATGTGTTTATCAAGGAAGGTTTAAAAATAATATTCAAAAGTCATCATATGCTTTCCTAACCACCAATATTCTTCTAGAAACTTGTTCTCACTATCTGGAGTCACCATTATCCATCTTTCAGTCATTCTTCACACTTTTCCCTCAAGTGACTTTAAATTTTACAAAAAATATTGATGATAAGTGATATGAAACCTTTTTAGATTCCTCTTTAACTTCTAATTCATGAATTAGTCCTTAAAAGACCCCATAATTAGACTTATCACTTTCTCACTTGGTGGTCACCCTCCATTCTCATTATCTTCCACAAACTACCTGAAGTGAAGGAGATTTAAAAAGTGTTTCCATGCCAATTTTATATTATAAGTGAACATTTATAAATAGTTCAAGTCCAAATTGACCTTCCCTAATGATATTCATCCTTTAGCTTTCTTTTACACCTATAAAACACAAAAAATCTATCAAGAAATCTTATTTTTTACCCTATTTGTATAAGTTAGGTACATAAAAATATGATGGGAAGGATAATGAGGGAGTTCTCTACAATTAAAAATCACTTTACTAACAAAACCAGCCATATTTAATGCATTTTTATCCATATTTTCCCAATTGGATCAAAACTAAGGATTTTGGAGGGTTTTAGGATGTTTTGACTCTTAAGGATAGTTCATAAAAACTAAACATTTGATCTAAGAAAAAATAATGATAAAGGAAATTTTATGACCATATTAAACTTTACCCAAGAGTTTGGGTCACCATTTAATTGATATGTACTAGTATGAGCATATAAATGTAGCATATCGAGCTCCTTAAGTGCATTCTATATACCCTATGATAGGTTTCAACTAAAAATGACTTTCCTATAATTTTTATCTAAAATTTAATGGATCAAAATTACCTTATATCTCCCCATTATGTTCATAAAATGTTTATAAATGTTCATATTTCCTTGGAAGTGAGATTGAACCCCTTTAGGGCTGTAAGCCAAGTCAAGGCCTAGTAGGCATGACTATGCTTCTATGGGCTTAGGCCACTATTTAAATGTCCATGTTGCTTATATATCCATGTACACATTTATCCACCTTTAATATGACTCTTAAAACCCTCATTTTAGTGTTATAACACTCATATCTCATCCCTTTATCCTCTTCATGTTAAACTTGTAGTTACCTTATTTCTTGGAGTGCCCTCTCTTTAAGATAGAACAAATGGCATCTCCCCTATTTACTCTACCAATTTGAAAGATGAGATGCTCAGGTATGTCATGAGGGTATTCTATACTTAATTTCAAGGTTTTATCACCTTTATAGGGCCTTTAAACTCCATAATCTTCAAAATACTAGTCAAAGCTTCTTTTCACCTAATTATAGGTGAATGTCTATAGGGAAGTCTAATCTAGCATATTTATAACTATGTTATCTTTCTAGAGATGAATTTGAGGTCACATAACCTTGAATGAAAATTATTAATTTGTAATTAAAGATAAACATAACATGTTATCCTTGAATTAGCATTATTATGAGGGTCAAAATAAGGATATGAACTTCTACAAATGTTGAAACTATCTGTAGAATGTGATAGAGTCTCCCACTAGTAGAATGGGGTAATTGTGGTTTTTTCATTCACTCAACATATGAAAAATAGTTTTATAAACATTTTATAATGACATCCACACTATCTATAAACATGCAAAACACTTGGTTTATATGGACCAATACAAATAAAAGAGAAACATGTAGGGTATGAGAATGAGCAAGTAAAAAAAGGTAGAAAAGTTTTAGTATTAGTTAATAAAGCATAAACAACCAATAATTTTAATCTCATCATGAAATTTAAGTATACCAAAAATTAATAACATCCTTCATAAGCATTCAACCTAATTCCTCTCTTGCTATCCGTACCATTAGAAATTTGATTGACTATCTCTATAAACCAAGTAGAGTGATGGAAGAATTAAATGGTTGTATGTCATGTTCAGGTGTTTAAAATCTAACTAATTATAGAATTTATTTAAGGGACTTGAAGGGACACTTTAGAATCCTACCACATGTACCACACTTTTGCACAAACTGTATAACTACCCAAACTTCCTCCTTTTTCAACTATTTTCTTATTTTGATGTAGAAACCTACATTTTATTAGTTATTAAATATTATCTGTAGCTTCCACTAACACATGGGATGTTTAAATACATTTTTATACACTTTTATACTATGTAAAACCATACAATCTTCATTAAATGACCAAAACTGACCTTAAATGACATGAAATGACACAAGGGACTAAAAGTGACTATCATCAAAGCTAGAGACACATCAAATGACATTGATAAGACAATTATACACCCTCTAATCCCCTATATAAGTTTTCAACTAAAGGGTGTTGACCTATTTTGACTTGTGATCAAAATAGTCAATAGGTCCCAAGCCCTATGTTTATAGATATCTTGAATTGAAATTTAGTTTTAATCTAGTTGACCATCAACTCAAATTCAATAAATAATCTTAGTTCATTTTCCTTATACTTCAATGCAAATTTTAATCCTAGGATTAGTGTTTCATACTCCACTAGATTATTTATGCAAGAAAACTACAACCTATATGATGTTAAATGTTTCCTCCCTAGGGGATTTACAAGGATAAAAGTATCCCCACATACTTTTTTGGAATGACCTTCATCTATATAGAGAGACCATAGGATGGGAAATTTTGGGTTATGGCTAGTTTGACCTATGGGAGGCTTTGTGCTCAGCCTGTAGATTCCTATATTTGAATATACTAGGTTTACCTTATCATTAATGGTATTTTACTTAGTTATCATGTGCTTCATGTGAGGTTCCCTATCTACATAGATTTGGTTTGCTAATGACCTTCATATAAACCACAAATGGGATAAATATATGGTCATATACCCATTTAAGGATTTAGACAAATCTCTATTGATGATCATGACATGGGATTCATGAATCTCCACCACTTAGATGTCAATGAAGTGTTAAATCCTAGTCTTAAACTCCATCTATATGTGTAAATTCAATAATTATCCTATCACTTTCACTTTATATTTGTCATGTTGGACAACTAATCTATTTGAATTTATAGGGACCAATTAGAGATTCTCACATATGCATGTTGGCATTACATTGGTTGAGGCTCCCAAATCTACTAGGAAGTTATGTAGATTATTTTTGAAAAATTTAATAATTAATATGAAAGAGGGTACCTCCATCTTATTATTGTGAATAGGCACATTGGTTTGGGTTACTCTTAGTTTTAGCTTGCTTGGTTGAGTTATCTTCTGAGTCAAGGATTTTAGCAGGAGATCATGTTGTTATGTGATTTAAGCAAGCTCATAAAGTGTGATGTTGGGTTTTATTATCTTCAATACCTCTACTATGTTATAACCCCATTTAATTTATATCAATGGGGAATTTTTTGGTGCCTTAGTTTATTTAGGTCTTAAATTTGGGGAGTCATTCCTCATATTTAGGTTAGGTGGGGTTACACCATTATTTCGGGGTGTTTATGTAGTGAGAGGATATTGAATTTTATTGTTCTTGAGGGTATAATTATTCCTCAATAATTTTCGAAATTATTTCACCTCAATGATACCCTCCTCCATCCCATTTTATTCTTTTCTATGTAGATCCATGGTTTCCACCACCATATTAGTGTTAGGGGATTTACCCATGTTAGATGATTTAGGATGATTGGGGACAACCTCATATTATTTCATTTCATTCTAAAATATCTCAAAATTAGAACCAAAATATACATATTATAGTTCCCTAAAGGATACCATGTTATGTACTTAACATTAGTTAGGTAATTCTATCTCAAAGATATTAATTTTGGGTAACCTATCAGGTGAGGGTTCTAGGGGATTATAAAGATGGTCATATTTCCTACTCAGTATTTGATATGTGAAGTTTTTACTATGAATATATACATTAGAATTACTCACCTACCTTTATAGGCCAATGAAGTCATTAATAATGTTTTTTACCATTCACTAAATGGCATCTAACTCATTCTTTTTGGACTCCTAGGGTATAGTTTGGGTATTATTAGCTACTGTCAGCATTACCCAGTGTGGTATCTAAGGTGTCAGTTTATGGTCCTGTAGATTAAGAAAATTTAGTTATTGGTTTGAACTAAGATGAACTAGTGGGATTTTATGATTTACAAGGAGTTTTTTAATAATTGGGTCATTATTATTAACATTGGGCAAGAAATTCAATACATGCATATTGTTTCTATCTAATTTTCATTTTTTCTTAAGTGTGATAAGAAGAAACTAGTTAAGAAGGGTGTGCAAAAGAATACCTATTGAATTCATGCATGTTGAATCTAGAATTTGTGAGAACTAATCCTTGTCTAGGGAATAATGACCTACAATTATAAGGCACTACCACAAAACTTGTTATTTAGATAAGTAGTTAGGTGGATTGCCTAGCATGAGCTACATCCTAGAAGTGAAAGCTTTCTAGGAGGTTGTCAATCCACCTAATTTTAACACTTAATTTTGTGAATAAAATGAAAATATACTTGAATTTAAAAAAAAAAATAACTGAAATTAAAAATAAGTAAATAACATCAAATAAATCAATTAAGACAATAAAGTTAAGTTCTTTTAAAATAATGAATAAATAAAGTAACTAATGCTAAAAATTAGTCACAAAAAGGTTATGATTTTGGTTTAGAAATTTAAAAAGGGATTAAAAAAAGGTTATTTAATTAGTTGATAAATGGTTAAAGTAGTAAAAATATAAAGGTTCAAATGGGATAAATGGTTTAATGGTTGATAAGGTAAGAAAGTAAGTAGTTAAGATGGCAAAAGGAGAAAAGGATAAGGATGTTAAAAGTGACGAAGATGTGAATGGATAAAAGATGGAAAATGAGCAAATGGATTGAGATAATGATATGAAAAATGGATAAAATGGATAAGTGGGGATGAAGAGATTAAAAATATAAGGGTATGATAAGATAAAATTAAAGAAACAAAATAAAATGTTACCTTCCAAGATTGAAGAAGAATGTTGTTGTTGTTGTTGTTGATGTTGTTAAAGATGTCTTGAGGAAATTTTGGTAGAGCTTCATTGATTTAAATTATTTTCCTCCAAGATGTGGATGGTCTCCAAACTAATGACCTCCTTAAAATATCTACAACAAGATATTAATAACCAAATACTAACTTCTAACTTAACCTTGGGTGAAGGAGAGGGGGTTATTTATATCATTTCTTGTGAAGAATCATGCCAAAAGAGGGAATACTATAAGGATGGAACCATTTTCCATATGGTGCATGAATGAGTCAAAATATGAGGTTGGTGGGATTCCCAAATTGAACATGGGTCTCCCATTTGGGTTGGTGTGTCTCTCACCTTGAACATGAATCTAATTTTGAATGGGAATCATGAACATGGGTCTAAATGAGGCCAAAGAATTTTCACCACTCTTTCTTGTCTTCATCCAAGAAATTAAAGAGATGCCACAAAAAATGTGGTTCCATTTTCCATGTGTTTCATGAATGAGTAAAAATATTAGGTTAGTGGGATTCCCACCTTGATCATGGGTGACCCATTTGGGTTGGT
The DNA here is from genome assembly GCA_037957365.1 of Torreya grandis. Taxonomy (NCBI): domain Eukaryota; kingdom Viridiplantae; phylum Streptophyta; class Pinopsida; order Cupressales; family Taxaceae; genus Torreya; species Torreya grandis. The sequence continues at coordinate 2,248,699 of JARHVA010000730.1, read as the reverse complement.
GTGTCTCCAACCTTGTACATGAATCTAATTTTGAATTGGAATCATGGACATGGGTCTAAATGAGGCCAAAGACTTCTCACCACCCTTTATTGTATTCATCCAAGAAATTAAAGATATGTAACAAAAAATGTGGTGCCATTTTCCATGTGGTTCCATGAATGAGTCAAAATATGAGGGTGGTGGGATTCCCACCTTGATCATCGGTCTCCCATTTGGATTAAACAGTCAAAAATGGGTGCCCTTTATCTTTTCCAAAGCACTAAAGAGGTAGGTATCTCATTTTTAAGGCCAATTTCGTGTGTTAATGAAAAATAAATGTTAAATGATGTCCCCTTAATGGTAAATTCACCATATTTCAATTGGGGTGCTTTTGATGCTTAAATGAGGTCATTAAGCACCTTGGGAAATGGTCCCAAGTGGGTTATGATGCCCACATCAAGCCACCTCACTTCTAAGTCATGTCTATTGATTTATCACCTCCAAAATCACCTTTAATATCCATTACCTTGTACATGCCATGTTACTTTCCATGTCAGATATCATGTCACTTGCCATGTCATCATGAATAGTGCTAGTGGGTCCCATAGTGAATAGAAATTTCAAATAGTATTTTTGAAGAGTATTATGTAAATAGGATAATAGTGATTTGGTTAGTTTAAGATGGGTTGGTTAAGGTTTTATAAGATTTAGGGGGTATTCATGGGGTCTTGATGCATTTAGTCATCAAACACTATAAGTGTGTAGTTTTGTAGTGTCTACATTTTACCCCTTTTTGTTATGTAGCTTTGAATTAACAAGATACAAAACAAAAATGAATCACTTGGTAAAATTTTAGGGTGATATAATTATGGTAGGAGGTGATCCCCCTCAAATAAAGAGTCGATTAGAAAAGGCCAAATTAGGTGCAGGTTTGATAAGTAATTAGTGGGGAAGCACTAGGTGGTGCCAAAAGGTAGCTGGGCATGTGAAATTCCCATGGGTTCACAAAATGTGACTAAGTGTGATAGTCAAGATTACACAAAGACTAAATCTTCTAATGTTGATAAAAAAGGTTTAGATTTTAGATCAACATATGACATGGTAACTATTCCATAATATTAGTCATAATTGATCAAATTAAGGTTATCGAGTCATATACACAAGGTTGATGTTTGTTCACATGTATATAGGGTAGGAAGTGATATTATAAAAAAACACAAGTGGTCTTGTTACACATGAGGTGGGGCATAAAATGTTAAACATGGTAGGCATAGTTAGTGTAGTCAAAAGGACTAAAGCAAGGTCATTGTAAAACTTGTAAAGAGGACAGGTTAAAAATAGCCAAAATCAAGGTGGATGTAGGTAAGTGGGTTGGTTGGCTGGAATAAGGTGGAAAATAAAAATCCATGTGCATTAGGTAAGTGGATGCTACCTATATAGTTCCATGAACATAATGTCTAAAATGAACGTCAAGATTAATGTAGTTCTTCTAAGGTGGGGAGTGTTGGTTAACTGGGTTACCCCAATTTGATGTATCATGTAGTTAGGTATAGTTGAATGATGTTGGAGAAAGGGAATATTTAAAGGGTGGAAAATATGGATATCAAATAGTTTTATGATTGGTTTGGTAGAAATGGTAGATGAGATTACCTAGGAGGAAATTAGATGATGGATTCAACTATGCAAAATCAATCTACAGCTAGGGATAATTAGGTTCAAGCATGAAATTTTTACAACCATTTTAAAAAAAAGGAGAAATATGATTTACCAAGATTTAAAAAATCTAGCACTACTCGAATTGCCATGATGACCCAACAGGTTCTTTCATCACCATCCAAATAAGAAGTCATTGTGCACACTCCATAACAATGTCATTAATAGGATATAGAAGGGTATTATTAAATGATTTAGGGAATTAAAGTAGTAGAGTGGGTAAATGAGAAGTGGTCAATATTTGAACCCTTAACCTTGGAGCCAATTGGGCCCCTAAATAAGTAAGCATTGAGTTTTGAGGGAATTCAGAGAAATAATTTGAGGAGTTTTGGAATATGGAGTGAGGTGAATAATAATAATAATAATAATAATAATAATAATAATAATAATAATAATAATAATAATAATAATAATAATAATAATAATAATAATAAAATGAGGGATTAGGGTGAAATAAGAATGAAAATCTAAGAGGGAAAATAGAAGAATAATGTATGAAAATAGATAGATTAGGGAGTTGAAAAGGAAGGTGGGAGAAAAAGGTCTAAAAGAGACCAAGGAGGAAAATATTTTGGTGGAAGAGGGGACTCCTATAATTGATTATTGGGTGAAATGTGATTAAATATTAGGACTATTATAGTGTATAGGAGGATGTAGGCCATGTAGGGATAATCAAGGGAAATTATTGGTTAGGAGGTAGGTTGTGTGAGAGGGTATATCTAGCATCCACACGTGAAAACCCCAAATATTCTAGTTGAATGTGGTTTTAATTTTGATTATAACATCTCTAAAGGTCATATTAAAAGGGGTTTAAAATAGGCAAGACTAGAGGGGGTGGGGAAGGAATCTTCATCCTGATGGCTTAGTAGTGCTCAATCTCACTTATTGGTCATATGAGCCTGTAGGCTTGGCCAATTGTGATATACAATTGTAAGATCAACATATATCTCATAGTAAACCAAAGATGAATGGAAGACCTTTGAGGCCATATCATGATATATGTTTTGATAATATAGGAGAAAAATGTGTAGAGGCTTTAAAAGGTTAAAAGGTGATAGGTAGGGTGAAGGGAGTAGTTGGAGAGGGACAACAAAGAGGATCCAAGCTCAACATGCAAAGGAATTAAAGGAAGAAAGGGATGTACCTAAAGTAACAAACCTGACTAGAGTTTGTGCATTAAAGGAAGGACATGTAGGACATGAGGAAGTAGGCAAAGAGATGCATGTAAAAGTGGTATAACTACTGATCATACTTTGAGGAGCTAGAGGTTGAATGGGAGAAAATAAGGGAGATCTAATAAGGGATGAGGTGAAGGTGAACTAGGAGATGGATGAAGAGATAGGTAGAGAAAACAATGAGGTCATAGATAAAAATGAAGGTGGAGAAGGATGGAAGGAGCTAGGCATGGACATATAGGAGGAAAAAAATAAGGTTGAGAAGAACAAAGAATGTCATCAAGGGAGACAAAAAAATGAAATAAATCAAAGAAAAGAGAAGAAAAATAAAAGGTAGAAGATGGGGGAGTGAGGGATGCACTAAATAATGACAAATTGGAGAATTGAAAAAGATGGGGAAAAAAGTGTAACAATTGTGAAGGGTAAGGGGAGGATGAGAAATATGGGTGGCCATGAAAGGTTTGAAAATAAGTCTGAAAAAAGAACAAGGAGAAAAAAAATGGTGATGAAAATGAAAAACAAGGAAATAAATGGAAGAAAAATAAATAGGAGGAAAAATGAGTGAACTGAGGACACAAAAAAATTGATAGGAGAGTAAAAAAGCAAGTGGTATCTTGACTAAGTAAGCATAGATGATGATAGGTAAGGAGAGGAATAATGAATAAAAGTAGATGATGGTTTTGGAGATGAGAATGGGATGGAAAATGGGAATGGGGTGAAGAACAATGAGGGAAAGTAAAGAATAGGTGGACAATAAGGTTAAGAGATAAGGTAGGCATTAATCAGCTTGTTAAAAGAGCTTAGAAAGTTGAATGGGTGATTGGAAGAGATTTAAAAGCTAAAGAGGTGATGAGGTGGTGAATAAATATGGGAACACAATGAAATGGAATGAGATTAAAATAAGGGATGAAGAATAGGGATGATAAGAAGAAGAATGAATGAGGGATATAAAGCATAGATACTCACATAGATGTAAAAGATAAGTGAGTACCAAGATGGAAAGAGGAAAAGGGGAATTCAAATTAAAAAATAAATAAGATATAATAAGAAAAGGGTAATTATGGAAGGATTCTCAAAGGATAAAAACCCAGTTAGAAGCTATTTGTGGAGGAAAAAATGGAAAAGGTGGGAAGAGTGTTAAATCATTAAAGAGTGGTGGCACACATAAGAAAAAAATGGGATGCTAGAAGAAATATAATAAATAAAAAGCATGATAGATTGAAAATATGGGCAATAGGAAAACAAAAAATAAGAGTTAGAATGAAGGTGGTTTATAATTAGTGGAAGAGTAGTGAGAAGGCGGTAACAAAGAAGGGAAGGAGGTAAAAGTGTCCCTCAATGTGCAATGGAATAGGATGATGTGGAATTGGTAAGGAAAAGAGAGTGATAAAAAGGGTACAAGAAATAGTCAAGGGTGAGGGGAGATGATGATGATGAAGAAAGAAGGCAAAGGGGGTAAAGGTCAAGGTTGGTAATAAGGGTAAAGAGAGATAAATAATATAAAATGTGGGTTGGGAAGTGAGTTTCAAAGCATGCAAAAAGAAAGGTGATGAGGAGGCCAACAAAGCAGAGTAGGTGGTGGCTTTATGGTAGATAAGGGGGATAATGAGGAAGGCTATCAATTATTATGTTAAAAGAGATTGAAAAGCTACAAAAGTGGTTAAAAGAGATTGACAAGTTGAAGGGAGGGAGGTGGTGAGGAGATAAGTAGAGAAGTGGAGGAAGAGATTTTAGGTGAGAAGGGAAAAAATAAATAAAGGATGTGTCTGAGATGACCTCAGTAACTAAGTGTTTCCTACATAGTCCAAAAATACCTCAAGCCAATGTAGTTCTCCCAACAAGTGGGCAAAAATAAAGAGGAAGTATTATGTGATGTTAAAATACAAGGATGCAAAGAAAAATCCAAATCTTCCCTCATATAGGATGCCTAAGAATGAGGGAATTATTAGAAATGGAAATTAATAAGAAGAAAAAGGGGAGGGTAATTAGTTGTTAGTGGCCAAAGTACCTTTAGAAGTCAAGCAGTGCCTACATAGTCTATGGACATCAAGCTAATGTAGTTTAATTAGGGTTGGACAATGGTGCTAAAATTGGTTACCCCAATTTAAAGGACCACATGGGTTGGTTTGGGTTGATGGAGAAGGTTTTTTAAAATAGATTTTTTGGGTTTAGGTGAAGGTGATAGTGAAAGTGCACGGTGTAGATTGGTTAATAGTTACCATAATGATCCCAGATTTAGTAGGATGAGAGACACAGATGGGTAAGGTAGGATAAATAAGAAGGGAACACAATGCTAATCACCAAAAAATGACCTTTAATGGATCTAATATAAAGAAGAGGTGCCATTTTGAGGAGGTTTCACCTTATAAAATTATGTGATTATAGAAGCTTAGAGATATCATCTACCACTATGAGATAATTTTTAGGAAATGGGCTTCTATCAGGATTTACATAGCCATTTTGGCTAAGGATCATCACTACTACAAGTCAAGTTTTAAGGGTAGTAGTGAAGTGACTACCTACGAAGAATTTATTTGGTGTCTAACTAAATTATACAAGGTATAAAATTGGTAGTATAGTGAGTGATAGAAGATGGATTGTGCATGACACAAGAGATGCATAGTTAAGCTAGATAAAAGGCATCCATGTCTACATCCTCTATCCCAGTACCTCAGAACTAATGACTTATTGGTTCTACTAGGTTGGGCTTAACCAAAAAGAAGTTGCATGGCCTAGAAGATTGGTTATATAGTTTTAGAAGGTGATTATTCCTTTACTATGGATAAACTTTTAGCTGACACAAAATAAAATACTACCATGTTTGAGTAGGTACTGCTAATGATTGGGGTTTGACATTCATAACTTGTGGAAATGGGCTGGTATTAATAAGAGGGTAGAGGGGACATGAAGGTGAATTTATTATTGTGAATTCATGGTGGCCTACATCTAATGGAATATTTCTATAGTGGAAAGGATTTAGAAGCTACTATTACCAAGAATAGTGGTAGTTTTAGAGGTGTGACCATTATAGTGACACATGACTAGAAGCTAATTTACATTAATTGAGGTGAAGGTGAAAATGATCAATCCCACAAAGATCTTAACATTCAAAAGAATCAAAAACATTATATTTGGATTGGATGACAAGGGTGACAAAGGGAAATCATGATGATGCATGATAACTTTATTAAAATGGTTAGGTAGATTGAGGGGTACATGTCTACACAAAAAGGTAAGTAGACATGACCATTTCAAGTGGGAAGACTATTCAATGGAATCAATGACATCATATGATCTTCTCAATTAGTGGAATGAAGAATCATGTTGGTGAGGAAGAATGGTCAGGTATTCTATTTAAAGAATCATGATAAGGATGAATGTTTATCATTGAGTTTTTTAGTTTTGTAGGTTATAGAGAGCGTAGAGAACTATGCAAGGTCGAAGATGGAAAATAATGAAAATAATTATGGAGCTAATAAACAACCCCCATGACCTAAAATAATCAATATGGTGAATGTGTAGATCTACCAAATATTGTAACATGTAATATCAATAATGAAAGTACTATTAGATCAACAACAAGAGGAAGGCACCCATGGCCCAAGCTTGAGCATGAACTTTTACCTCTATATAAATAAAGGATGTAATAATTTCATTTTATAATATGTAGGGCTAGAGAACATTACCATCAGCCTATCTATAGAGGTAACCCTCACTATCTAATGGGATGTGCATTGAGGCAACAATTGGTGGCACCTATGTTAGCAGAAAAACCAAAGCAAAGGGATGTAATGGCTGTGATAGGCAAGCAGGGTGAAATATCTAGAGTAGAATATGGGTCTCATCTTTTTTGGATGAATTTGTAAGAGGATAATATATTACACTCTTTAGTAACTACTAAGATAGGTAATGTTATGGATGCTAGTTTAGGGAGTAATCAAGTAGAAGGATTGTTAAACACAAATCCAGAGTCACTAGACAATCAACCTAGTGCTTAGGTAGGAAAATAATGTATCTAGGTGCCTTAGGTTAAGTGTGGATAGTATTATAACTTTTTATGTGTCATGCAACTTCTCACATCCTAAATAAAATTTTGCACAGTTTATTGTAAACATGTACAAAATGTGTTGTATGACGCTAGTAAAATGTTATCATGCTTAAGGTTATGTGGGTACTTATGAATGTTATGGTTATGGTTATGATTGGTATGGTTATGGTTTATTTAATATTTCTTAATTTAAAAATTATTATTATTGTTTCAACACTAGATGGTAAAATTGATGATGAAAACATCAACCAAGCACATTAAAATATGAATAGGGCACAATGCTTTGTTTTTGACAAGGACTGAAGATAGACCTAAAGTGGGAATGGATTAATGAATATAAACCCTTCAAATGTTGTGCATAAGTATTCATGAGTTTATAAAAAAGGTTTATTTATCATAGGGTGTCAAGTAAGCTCTAAATCCCATTATTTATTGATAGTATAAAGGGAGGATGGGTGATAGGTGGTGTCAAGGGTAATGGGTGTTATATATGATAACCTCATGTGAATTAGTTTTTCCCTTCAATAGGTGGACTAAGAATGGTAATAGATAATTCCATTTCATATTATATTTGTATACTAATCAATGTGGGAAGTCTACATGTGAAAATTGATTGTGGCTTCCAACTTATTATGTTGCTTGAGAGCCAATTGCACCTTTAGATTTTTGTGTGATTATGGGTCTTTTGCTTTGTTGTTGTATATGGGAATTTGATTGATGTGGGAAGCTCATAATTTGGAAAAATTTAACTTATCCATCCTTCAATGGAGTGGTCTAAGCTTATTTTATTTGTTTAATGCTCTTGATATTTATCCTTCAAGGGAGTAGTCTACCTTATGTTTGGCAATTTTTATTTTGTTTTTGGGCAATTATCATTTGAGGGAACAATTTACAATGCTTAAGATATTGACCCAAGTAGTATTTTGGTATCCAAATTGTTTTTAGATGAAATGTTTTTAGACCTGAACAAGTCTAATTAGGTTCATAGGTTTACCTTTATGAAGGAAAAATTTAACACAAGAAGGTTAATGATATGAAAAGGTGTGGTTTTTTAGAGACAATGACCATGGGATTCCATCTTGTTAGAGATGAAAAGTATCCATGAGAACCATGATATAGTTAGATCCATTATACCCACACTTAATATTAGGATATGAATATGATGGTTAATCACATGGTTTTATGTTATAATAAATTGTCCTCAAAAGGAGAAGAGAAAGATGGGTGAAGGTTAAAATCTTATAATTAAAAGATGGGCTTAAGTTAGACAAAAGGAGTGAGCTTGATCTTTCTTTCGTAAAAAAATAGATGTAGATGAAAATCATTGAGAGGCTCAGGTTTTGGTTTACCTCAGAGAGATGACAAATTATAATCTCTTGATCCATACTTATGGGTAATGATGTAGTGTCTAAGCCAATTGAAAGCAAAATTGCCATGTTTACTCTTCTTTATATTGGTCACATGTTGGTTTTCCTTTATGACAAGGTCTCTAATATTTAATTCCTATTTCTTGAGTTTCTTATTATAAGCATGTTGGATATTCTCTTGATAGATACAAAGGTGGGTAATGTCTGATAAATGATGCTTGTCAAGTAGCTCAAGTTGAGCTAAATGTTGCTAACAAAATTCTTCCTCAAAAATAAGCTCTTACAAAGATATGCAAAGAGAGGGGATTTAAACTTCAAGAGGAAAGACTGCCTCTATTTTAAACACTAGAGAGAAAGGGGTAGCACCCATAGAGGTTTGAATGCTAGTGTGATAGGCCCATAAATTAATTTGGATGTGCAAGTGCCAATCCCAACCTGAAGCACTGAAAACTTTGGTTAGTATTATGTTAAGGATTTTATTAGAGGCTTCCACCTATCAATTTGATTGTGGTTGATAAGGCAAGGAAAATATTAAATAGATGCCAAATGCATCACATAAACCTTCAAATTGATTATTTTTGAAGTATTTTCCATTATCAGTGATGATCTTATGAGGAATGCCAAAGCATTAGATGATATGATGGTTAATAAAGTCAACAATCTTCTTCACTTTGGTAAAGATAAGAGTAATAGCTTCTGCCAACTTGGTAAAGTATTCATTGGCTATGATGATAGAGTTATGTTTCTAAAAATAATGGGGATTGATTTCCCAAATGAGATTGAGTCCTCATTATGAGAAAGGCTAAAATTACTTAGATACTTTGAGGCCATTAGTTGGTGCATGATGCAAATTAATGTGTTATTAAAATTTAACACAAAATTTTGCATAATCACAATAGTCTTGCTTAAGGATAGCCAATAGTATCCAAGCAAAAGGATACATTTAGTGACCACTAAACCACTGAATTGCCCCCCATAGATCTCATCATGTGTTTCCCTGATGGTATGGCAAACTTCATGGATATGTAAGTAATGAAGAAGGAGACCATCAAAACCATGTTTTTTAAAGGATTCCCCCTAGCATGGTGTAACAATATGCACTTTGAATAGAGTTTCTATGGGTGTTCCTAGAGAGGTTGGGAGGAATGATGCCTAGGTTGAGGCAGTTGAAAGTTTGGTCATACCAAATGCTAGATGGGGACTCCTCCGCATTACAAATGGTAGGGAGGTAAAATTATTTATAATATGGTGTCGTAAAATGATGAATTGTGACAAATATTTTGGAATTATAAGGCTAAAAAGGGATCTAGGAAGCAAACTAGGCCATTATATCCATGAATTTATTAGTAGATCGGGGAATGGATTGGATTAGGTAATGTTCAAATGATGCTAAGAGCTTGTCAACTAAAAGTTCATATTTTTTCAATAAATCATTATTACAATAATAATATCCATTGAACTCATTGACCATAAGCTAGGAATCACCAAAGACATGGATTATCGTAATTACCAAGGTTAGAGCAGTTTGGAGACCTATCACTAGGGATTCATACTCAGCCATATTATAAATGCACTCAAAGTCAAGTTTGAAGGAGAGAGGAAGGGATTCACCATCAAGAGGAATGAGAATAACTCTATTAACCCCTCCTTATTGGCACTTTGAGCCATCAAATAACATGGTCATTTGGTAGGTTATGCCATCCTCTTAAAAAAGTCTCATGATAGACTCATCTAAAAAGGCAAAAGGAGGTGGTTGGTTGTTTGGTAAAGGAGATTTAGCTAAATGGTTGGTAATGACCTACCGTTTAATGAATTTTTGTTGGATTAATTCAAGGTTAGACTTATCTAGGAGCATGAGCCACTTAGCCATACACTAATTTTGGTTGGTTTGGAGTGCATGTACTTGAGTAGGTTGGTATAAGTTATGACATAGGTTTTATGGTTAATAAGGTAGTAGAAGAGTTTGGTGGATAAAAAGGTTAATGATAAGTATATTTTATCAGTATGTGTATATCGAGTCTCATATTTGACAAGCATATGGATAGTGTAGTGTATGACTTGATCTTTGTGTTCATCTTGGTGAGCCAAAATTACTCCTAGGGAATGGTGGATGGTAGAGATATAGGTAAAAGGGGTGGTTATCCTATGGAAGGGTGATGATAGGTTGTGACAAAATGTACTATTTGAGTGAATTAAAGGCATTTTGACAATCACTATGCCATTTGAAATAGACATCCTTCTTTAGAAGGTGATAGAAAGGTTTGCACCAGTTTCAAAGTTGGGAAATGAAATGGTGAATAGATTAAAGTTTTCCATGTAGGATATGGAGTTGCTTAAGGTTGGTTATAGGAGGCATAAGGAAAATTTATATGACTTTAACAAGGTCTGCTTTGATTCCATGAAGAGAGTTGATAAATCCAATAAGATTTCTTGAAAGGACCCCAAAAATGAATTTTTTTGGATTAAGGTGAACATGATAATGGATGAGGCATTAAAATATGATCATAATAATAGTCAAATGATCTTTTTAGATTCTACATTTCCTAATAAGGCCATACACATAGTCTTCTATAATCCTATGGATGATATCATGGAAGATATAAGTCATGGCACATTGGTAGGTTACCCTAGCATTATTTAACCTAAAAGGCATGACTCTGTAGCAAAAAGTTCCCCAAGGGGTGGTAAAGGTTGTTTTGTGCTTATATTTAGGAGTAATCAAGATTTGATTATAACCCAAAATCCCATCTATGAGAGATAATATCTTGTGGTTGGATGTAAGATCAACAAGCTAGTTAATGTTAGGTAGAAGAAAGTCATCCTTGGGGTAGATGAGGTTAAGGTCATAAAAGTCCACACAATTGCATAGACCCATAGTGAATTTGGTGATATTTATGATATTTGAGACCCATTGGGGGTAGTCATTGGGTTGAATGATGTTAATAGATATGAAATGTTGAATCTCTTATTTGATGAGAAGGGTTATGCAAGGATACATATGTTAATGTTTTTGTTTAAAAAGATTAGAATCATGATGAGTGACTATGTTATGGGTAGAAATGGTGGGGTCAATCCTAGGCATATCACTATAAGACCAAGTGAATGCTATGTTGTGGTCTTGGAGGAAATAAGAGAAGTCTTGAAGTTCTTTAGCATTTAGTGATTGGCCCAATTTGATAATGTGGGGGTTGTCTAGAGTGACTAGATATCCATGGTAGATTCATTTAACATGGTTAAGGCCTTAGGAGGAAAGGATTTATGGATAGATGAATACCTTATAATGAGTTAGGTAAGAATGGAATCATTATCTTGATGTTGGATGGTGTTGATGGTAAGAGAATCATTCTATACCAATCTAGGATGTATGAGTGGAAGGACTTTGGTTTGGCCACCCTTTTGGTAGATGAGAGGGACCAAACTAATTGTATTGACTAGAAAAAAAGTTAAGGGAGATGATTTTAGGATCCTCAGGTGAGGAAAGTGGTTGTGTTGGTGAGGATGGGATATCTTCCTCCATAGTGGCAATGGGTTTGGGTGAATTGGTGGGTTATTTAGGTGGTTCATAGCAAAGGCCAAATGACTCATGAGGTTTCAAAGTTTTGATATGGGTAACTCATGAGGCCCTTATCAACTATGGACACATCTATGATGAAAAAACTTAATGAACTCTAGTTTGCTAAGATATTAAAAGTTAGAGGTAAATAGTTATATGGATGAAGTAGTGGCAGGGTCCAGAAGTGGTTGATCAAATTCCCCATAAATGAAATTTTTTTGATGGTTAGGGAGCCCAAAGGGGATGATGACTCCAATGTTAGGGTCATATGAAGGGTCATGTCTGAGTTTCCAATATTCTTTGGGAGTAGAGAAGGAATTCATGGATAAGTTTATATATTCCCTAAGTGAAAGATGTTGGAATTTGGTTGCCATGGAGTTATCTACAGGAATCTAGGAAGAAGGAATAGATGAGCTAGTAGGAGATTCATCAAAATTTGGTGTAGAAGTGTCATGGATTTTTGTTGGTGGGGTTATGTTATTAATATATGGTTTTGAGGTGGATAAAGGAGGAATAAGGATGTTATTAATTTGATGTGTCATATTATAAGATTTGAAAGGACTAAGGTCAACTTGGATAGTCATAACATGCTCTTCATGCTCAAATTTGATACATTGATGTAAGGTGGAAGGGAAACAAATCATAACACAAATCCAAGGGCACTCGAGTAAAACATTTTATTGGAATTCTCCTTCTATAGCATAAAAAAGTTTGGGAATGGTATGGGGCCCTACATATATATAGAGGACAACTGTGATCAATGTAGTAGCCATGGTATCATTGAAAGAATGAAGGATTGTTTTGCTTTCAAATATGATGTTCATGGGTAAGCATATCTAGTAATATGTGTTCATGGGTAAGTAAATCTAGTCATAGGCATGGGAGGAGATAATATTCATGATGGCTCCTCCATCAATAATCACCCTTTTGATCTAGGTTTGATTAATGTATGTTGTAATGAAGAGGGGGGATCAGGATCCTCTGGATGAATCGAATGTATTTTTGAATCTTTGAAGGTGACAAGGTTAGAATTTTGAAGGGCAACAACAAAGGTGGCTAGAGGTTGAGGGTCATTAGGTTAGACCTCGATGGATTTCAAGGCTTATATGAGTGTTTGGAGGTGATGGGGAGAGATAGATACTAAATCATATAAGATCATTTTTGTTGGAGTTTGGTGAAGATGCTTGAGGATAGATTTTCAGATGGATATTACATATGGGTTAGGGTATGGAGGTTTAGATGGGGAGGCACCTAAGATAGACACCTTGGGTTTGTTTTAATATAGAGATGGTTGGGTATTGTTTGCTTGGGAGTTTAGAGAGGGGTAAGTCTAAGGAATAGATGCCTTAGCATTCTCATTATCCTTATGTTGGTATTGAGATTAGGTAACCATGTGAATAGTGTGGATAAAAGGGTTTTATGGATTGGGTGATTTATTTGGTTACTCCTATTTATTTCTGGGTGAGACTAAAGATTAGATGGGTTGAGTTAGTGGTTGGATTGGCAATGGGGATGAAGGAGTTTTGTCTAATAATAGATCATCATCTTATTATAAGCAATGAACAAGTAATTGAAGAGATTTACAATTTTTAATGTTATGTCTTGGTGTCCTATGGTATGCACATATCAATTTATCATTAAATCAAGTGGGTTTGGTATGTGAAGGGTCAAAGGATTTGATGGGTGGTAAGCTCAAGGAAGAATTTTGCAATAATTATTGGAGAATGGTTAAGTAAGATTTGGCTAAAGGTGGTAAAGGTTTAGTGGTTTTTATTTTGGGTTTTGAAGTAAAAGGATATGTGGATGTAGATTTGGTAGAAGGTGTCTTGGGTAAAGTGGTATTATTGGTTTTTGGATTTGATTTAGGAAAGATTTTTGATGAGCTGGAGGTAAAGAAGGGAAAGGTAGGTAACTTAGGAGTTGCTAGTGTAGTGAGGAAAGATGTCTTAGAAAGCAAGTACAAAGGTGTGACTAATAAAGGTTGTGGGTTTTTGGTAAAAATTATGGATTTCATGTTTAAGGTAGAGGGATGAGGACCCAAAATAAAGGGCAAGGTTGAGAGAGGTAAAATTTGGGTTTTTGTGCCTTTTGGTGGTTTTACTTCTTTGGTTGTTTTAGATGTTAGTTTTTGAGGGGATTTGGTCACTTTAATTGTCTTAGTGGGTTTAGTTGTTTGAGGGTCAATTAATTTAGAGGAGTTTTTAGTTGGTTGGGTGGAGGTTTTAGTTGGTTTATAAGGGCTAGGTTGGTCTACCAAAGAAGGTTTTAGAAGTTATAGTTTGGTTCCCTTACCTTTGTCTTGACCTATGATAGAAGGTTTCAAAATGAAAGGTTGGGTGGATGAAGTCATCTTCTCTTGTGGGATAGCTTATAAAGAGGAGGTGTATGGTTTTATGATAGGGGAGGTAGGTTTGGTGTCCTCTAATGGAGGTGGGTATGGTGGATTAATTTTTTTGGGTGTTTAAAGGAATAGAAGTCAAAAAAATTATTCCATTAGGGGAATGGGGAAAGAGGTGGTTAAGGCAATGTTTTATTAAATAATGGGTTCATCACTAACCACATTAATAGTATGTGCTTCATGAGATGGGTCTAGTTTATTTTCATGGTAAGGGGTAGAAGGAGCATGATTATGAAAAGGCTTGTAGATTGTCCAATTTAAGCTCCCCCTTGTCAATGAGGGATTGGAAAAGGTATTTGAAGGTTTTGAACCTATTGATGGCATGTCCTATGAATCAATGAAAGGCATAATGGTCATTATCATTATAACAACCCAGTATGGGGTGAGAAACATCAAATTGTTAGGGTGGTTTAATTGGTGAAAGTTGGATGATTTTGGATTTTAGTAACTTTTCCAAAATAGAAGGGTAGGGCTCCCCAAGTGGAGCCAATTACTTATGATTATTCCATGTTTGGTTCCTTTGGTTTTGGTTTGAATAATTAGAGGATTCATAGTTTCATTCCTTGGGTTCTGTTGGTTGGCAGATGGTGGTGGTGCAACTTTGAGGACAATGGCATTGGTGGTTGCTTTATTTTTAGTGTTGGGATTGGTTTATTTATTTGGTTTGGAAGAAAAGAGCTCACTGGGTTTGTAAGTTGATTTCTTACTCTTTAATAGTAACCTTCATTCATTAATGGATTTGTTCTCTAGTTTGTGAGCCATGTTAAAAACTTCATCAAAGGTCTGAAAGCTTTGGAAATGTAATGTGGATGAAATATGTTTTGCACATGCCTAGGCAAAGTTCTCTATAAGCTCAAGTTGAGGTAATGAAAAGAAAATTTGGTTAATTAAGCCCCTCCAACGAGCCACAAAATTGGAAATAGATTCATCTTCA
Source organism: Torreya grandis (assembly GCA_037957365.1). NCBI lineage: Eukaryota > Viridiplantae > Streptophyta > Pinopsida > Cupressales > Taxaceae > Torreya > Torreya grandis. The sequence continues at coordinate 2,233,532 of JARHVA010000730.1, read as the reverse complement.
AATTATAAAATGGAGTAGAGGTTGGTAATAGAAAATTTCTTAGATATATTAATCAAAAAGTGATCCAAGAAGTTTTGGGCTAATTAGGTGAAAGAGAGGTTGGGATGTTTGGGTATGGCATTACACCAATCCAATTTTGGTTTGGATAATTACATAAGAAATGTAAGAAGGAGAAGAGAATCATCATGAGAAATGAAGTATCATGAGTGATTATATGCTATTAAATGTTATTGAGGGTCTTCTTTACTATTAAAATTGGTAAATTTTGGAAGTTCCCACTGGGCTAGATAAGGTCTAATGGGGACTGAACGGTGAATAGGATCATTATAAATTTGATCATAGGATAATATATTATGGGCTATAGAGATGGATGACTCAAGGGTAGTTATCTTGTCCATGATTAAATTCATAAATTATCCTTGAGGTTGTTGGAATTCATAATTATATGGTATGTTTTGTTGAGGTTAGGCAATGTGTGAATAACTAGTAGATGGTTGAGATGACTCCATGTATTGGTATGTGGTCTTTAGAGGTTGGGTGGAAGATATGTATTGGTATGTGGATATTAATGATTGGGTAGAGGTAGGTGGTTAGATAGTGGGCATATGCCCTTGTGGGTTATGAGTATAGATAAAGGTTACATGTTGGGATGGAGTGGTGGTTGGGTTAGTGGCTGATGGAAGGGTGGTGACTCTTGTGCTAATTGGTGGTAACATGGAGGGTATGGACACTATAAGGCTTGGAAATGGAGTAGTGTTTGATGTATTGGAGGTAATTAGAGGAAGATGGGTAACACTCAAAGTAGGCACTCCTATTGTAGGGGAGAAATTAGTAAGAGGTATAAGGGTAGTGGTAGCTTGGGTTGGTGGGTTAGTTTTGAGGGAGTTATTGGTTGATGATAATGTTTGGGAAACTAAAGGTAGAGTAGTTATAGTGGTAGTATAGGTATTATACATGAGGTGGAGAGGCATGACATAAGGTGGATCTATGGGTGGGGGTGAAACCAAGATTTGGTAAGATGTGGTTCTTAGGTAGTGTTGCAAGGCTACATGATTATTGTTTAAGAAAGAGACAAAATTTAAATCTTATAGGACTACCAAAGTAGGACTTACCAGAGAGTGAGGAGAGTTATAGGTTTAGAAATGTGTTCTATGGATGAATAACTAGAAGTTGGTGATGGTTGATTTGGTGGTGGGTTTTATTCCTTGAGGTATTTTTGATATTAGTGAGTGAGAACCATATTAGAAGATAAGAAGATGATGATACATTAATGCACCTAAAACCAAGAGAAATAAAAAGACTCAAGGAAAATAATGCATTCACTAAGACTACAATAATCCTAGGATTCTTTCTAATCTCTTTTTTGGCTTATGCCTTATAAAAGTGTGAAGAGGAAATTGGCTCAAATAGGTCCTAAATAAGGTATTCTATGTTTGTTTTTAGGTTATATTTAGGCACTCAATATAAGTATATATTGGTCTAAGTATATGGCTTGGTACTTAGGGTTTTCTCCCCTCATGTCACAATCTCCTAGCTAGTGTAGGTGCTTAGCCAATATGTACCAATTTATAAAGTTTATACATAGCCAAAGAACTGAGTTGGATATCCCCTCGGTGTTTAAATCCAAGTAAGATAACTGAGAAAGGGTAAAGTGATCCACTAGGTGATGAAATCCTAGTTGGATCTTTTCTCAAGTGTGTTTTGATTCTTTTTGTGCAATTGGTTTAGTTTGTATAACATTTGTGAACTATTATTAATTCATAATGACTTTAGTTAAACTAGGTGAGCTAAAATCAAACAAGCAGTCAATGGATGCACTAAATTTTAACCAAAAGAATTTTTTTATTTATTTTAATGAATACAAGAACAACTAAAATTCACATAAATAAAACTTTAAAATTCAATCCTAATCCTAGTATGAATGCTCTTTTATTTCTTATTAGAAATGCAATAAAATTTAATTTTCTAAAAAATGCAACTAAAACTTTTTTTTTCCTTTTTTTGGGTAAATAAAGAAGCTTAATTTTATAATAATTAAACTAAATTAATGTAAAAAATTCATTTATAAATTTATTAAAACATTTAATAACTCAATAAAACTGAAGATTCCCATCGGGTGTACCAAAATGTTTCTATCTATTTTTTTTATTTTTCTTAAGTGTGCAAGAAGAAACTAGTTAAGTTGTGTAGAAGAATACCTATTGAATGCACATATGTTGAATCTATAATTTTTGAGAACTTCTCTTTGGCTAGAAAATAATGAACTAAAATAATAAATCACTACCACAAAACGTGTTTGTTATACAAGTAGTTGGGTGGATTGTCTAGCGTGAGCTACATCCTAGAAGTGAAAGCTTTTTAGGAGGTTGTCAATCCACCTACTTTTAACACTTATGTTTTTGAATAAAAAGGAAGGATAATTTAATTTAAAATATAAAATAACTGAGATAGAAAAATAAGTAAATAACATCAAATAAATAAATTAAGACAATACAGTTATGTGATTTTAAAACAATGACTAAATAAAGCAACTAATGCTGAAAATTAGTCAAATTAAGGTTATGGTTTTGGTTTTGAAATTTAAAAAAGGATTAAAAAAATTTGGTTTGGTTGGTTGATAAATGTTTAATGTAATAAAAAAGTTAAAGGTTCAAATTAGATAAATGGGTGAATGGTTGATGAGGTAATAAGGTAAGTATGGCACAAAAGGAAAAGAGGATAAGGAGGGTAAAAATGACAAAGGTGTGAATGGATAAAAGATGGTAAGGGAGAAAATGGATTGAGATAATGAAATGAAAATGGAGAAAATGGATAAGTGGAGATTCAAAGATTAAAAATAAAATTGGATTATAAGATAAAATTTAAGAAACAAAGTCAAATGTTACCTTTCAATATTGAAGAATAATGTTGTTGTTGATGATGATGTTGAAGATGTCTTGAGGCAATTTCAGCAAAACTTCATTGCTTTAAATTATTTTCCTCCAAGATTTGGATAACCTCAAAAATCATTAACTCCTTAAAATACATACAAAAATATCTTAATAACCAAATACCGACTTCTATTTTAACTTTGGGTGAAAGAGAGGGGCATATTTATTGCATTTGTTGTGAAGAATCATGCAAAAAGAGGAAATAGTAAAAGTATGTTGCCATTTTTCATGTGGTGCATGAATGCATCAAAATATGAGGTTATTGATATTCCCACCCTGATCATGGGTCTCCCATTTGGGTTTGTGTGTCTCTGTCCTTGCACATGAACCTAATTTTGAATGGGAATCATGCACATGGGTCTAAACAAGGCCAAAGACTTTTCACCACCCTTTCTTGTCTTCATCCAAGCACTTAATGAGATGCCCCAAAAAATGTGGCACCATTTTCCATGTGGTCCATGAATGAGTCAAAATATTAGGTTGGTGAGATTCCCACCTTGATCATAGGTCTCCCATTTGGATTGGTGTGTCTCCCACCTTACACATGAGTCTAATTGTGAATGGGAATCATGCACATGGGTCTAAATAAGGCCAAAGAATTTTCACCACCCTTTCTTGTCTTTATCCAAGAACTTAAATATATGACACAAAAAATGTGGAGCCATTTTCTATGTGGGTGCATGAATGAGTCAAAATATTAGGGTGGTGGGATTCCCACCTTGATCATGGGTCTCCCATTTGGGTTAAAAAGTCAAAAATGGGTGCCCTTTGTCTTTTACAAAGCACTAAAGATGTAGTTATATCATTTTGAATTCCAATTTATTATGTGAAGGAAAAATACATGTTTAATTATGTCCCTTTAAGGGAAAATTCACCATATTTCAAGGGGGACCCTTATGATGCATAAATGAGGTCATTAAGCATCTTGGGAAAGGGTCCCAAGTGGGGTATGATGTCCCACATCAAGACACATCACTTATAAGCCATGTAACTTGCCATATAACCTCCCAAATCAACTTCCATGTCACTTTCCATGTCATAATCCATGTCACTTTCCATGTCATCATGAATAGTTCTAGTATGTCCCACAGTAAATAATGATACTAAATAGTCTTTTTGAAAAGTATTATGTGAATAGGAGAATAGTTATTTGGTTAGGTTAATATGGGTTGGTTAAGGGTTAATAAGGTTTAGGGGGTATTTAGGGTGTCTTGAGGCATTTAGTCATAAAAAAATATAAGTGTGCAATTTTCTAGTGTCTACACATATATGGTAGTACATTGGGAGTGGGAGCCATCATATGGCCTTGAGGGTTCATTTACGTATCTACCTTGATTTTTCCTACATAATCCATGGATATATATATTATTTGGGGTATCTTCTTAGAAACATGGCCATCCAATGGTCCAAAATGTTTTTATACATTTTGAGTGCTAGTTGGGGGTTAGGTTGATAAAGCATAATGACCCCACTATATATTTTGTTAAACCTAGCATTGAAGTTCCTGATAGGCTCATTGTGTTCCATTTTAATATAATTAAATTTTTAGTATAGGAAACTAGGGTCTATCACTTGCCCAAATTGGGCAACGAAGGTGGTATTGAAATGTTCTGAACTGGAGATAAAGTCTTTAAGGAGGTTGAAAAACTAATCATATGTCAATTCCATCAATGTGAATGGGAAAATATTACATGACACATCTTTGTGTTATACATTTAAAAGCCTTATAGAAGTTTTATAGGAATTTATATGATCTTTAATAGTCTATCCCACACTAGGAGTGAAATGGGGAAGATACCTCTCAAGATTTTTAGGTCAATCATGAACAACCCCCAAGACATTAATGGTATAACAAACAAACCAAGCCATCTTGGGCTACAAATTTGAAATATAATGTAGGGATACACTAGATGGAATTACAATAGGTCTAATCTGGTTGAGCCTAGTTTTTTATATCAAAAAACAAGGAGGAAATCACTAATCGACCATGATAGGACCTAGCCCTAGTGATAAATGAACTAGTCTATAAGATATTTCACAATAAAATAATATTTATCATGTTATTACCAACAAACATAATTTAAAATAATATAAAATTCAATACACATATATTTTTTTCTATTTGTTCAATTAATAAACTAATGATAAGTCTAAAATATATGGATTTGGCACTCTTAGTGCCAATTGTTATCACTTCAAAATATGGTTCATGAAATACCCAAGAGATTGGGCATTCCCAAAGGGGAAGATGGGAACAAGGATGGAATTTCATCCTCTATTTTAGGACTGATTTGGAATCAACCCATGACATGGTTATGGGTGTTTGACTTCACTATGTAGTCTATGTGAAATAGTGTCCAAGATATGTGGTGGCACCACCAAAAATTCAATACATGATTCTTAGATACATGTCGAATTATCTAAAGTTATTATTAAATATCATGTGTTTTGATACTCTATTTTATAAACAAAAGGGGAAAGGGTAGTTTAATATTTTAAAATAAACACAAAAGAGAGGGGAGAGTAAGGTAAAAAATATGGCCTCCACATCTAGAATAAAATTAATACAATAACCATTGAACCAAGCTTCCTTTCCATAGTTATACCACTGTCGAATAAGTTTCATGAAAATTTCTACTTTGAAGAATACTCAATGGGAATCATTTGAGGAAACTGGGGAGCGTGCCTCAATTATGAACCCTCAATTTTTATCAATACTATAAGTTTATAGTAAATTACACATAAAATTCCAATGGTAATTTACATATTAACACACAAATTAATAGTACTAATAGAAGAGAAATAAAATATTTCATAAAGGGATTATAATGGTCAATCTCATCATACCCATAGAATGTAGTTAATGGAAAGGTTTTAGTCAGATTAATCTAACACTAAAAATCATTTAGAATGGAGATGAACAATAATTTGAAACACAAAATAAGCATTTATACAAAAAACTAAAATTATATACATTAAATAAATAAGTGTTATTATAACAATAAATCATGGCCAAATTTATAGTTATAAGAGATGAAGGAGAAAGAAGGTGAAATCCTAACTTTAACTTGATAACTTTCAAAAAAAATGTAGTTGACCCTTAAATTATAATAGGTATTTTTCTTTTATAGATAATGATGGGATTCACCACCAAATAGCATTAAATTTTCCATCCTTGGCCACGATTTCCACTCATGGTAGTTAAAAATGTAATTAAAAATTAAAAATAAAATCCTCCCCAAGCCCACAAAATGATATATAGGGGAACACATAGTTGATACATGTCAATGGATATGAATATCTACCTCCAAATTAATTTGACCTTACATTTATGGCCTCTAGTGTGACTACCATAAGCTTGAATTCTTTGTCCAACTTAATAAGTTTCATCAAGGGCTCTCTAAATATTATCTCATCCTACACCACTAGTCTTTGATACACCTAGAATGGATCTTTTATGGATGTCTAGCCTTTAGATACCTAGTTGATGCTTGTCATGGATTATTTTGAAATCCCAAGAACTAATTATGTCATTTCCCTATTTATTTTGGTGACCTTATTCATCTTAACCTAGTCAAAGTAACCCAAGTGGATTCCAAATTCTCCCTTGTCTAGTAGGGTGTCATCTAGGTGGAACATCACATAGATATTGACCTATTTCAAGTAGGACAATATCCTTTTCCTAACCCTATTCAAGGGTTCTATTAAATTTTAAGCCACAACCATACATTCCTCGATAGTTATTTTCATGTTCTAAACATACATTATATACAACACCAAATATAAGGTGGGAATTAATTTTAATTTTGGGAACATACCTTTTTTTATTATCACTAGTAGATTCCTACATTTACCATATATCTCTATGATCCTCTCCATATAAGAATGAGTCCATTAGATGGGTGTAATAGTATTTTCCATAATTTCCACCACATTCACTATAATAGAGAAGAGTAGTGAGAGTACATCCTTGACCTACCCAATTATCTTGGTGTGGAAGGAGATCTTCACCTAGGTTTATAGTGTCAGAATATGACTTTGTATACCCTTAATGAGATTCTTTGAAATGTCATGGCTTGATAAGAGAATAAAGAGTGGATCCTTAACTACCTTTTCCTCCCTAGTGGAAATCCTCATCATGGTGAGGGATAAAAAATCCTATTGGGTTTTCCATACCATTGAATTCCCCTCCTAGACAAATGTTTGCATTAAGTTCCTTTTCATGCTTCCCATGGCTCAGTTGAAACTCCATTACATGTCTAGGTTGCCTTAGATTTCATATTTATAACTTGTGACCTTAGGACCATTACCTATGTTTTTATAGGTTTTGAATGGGTGGAATATGTGGTGGTGAAGGGGGGAGGATGAGGTTGAGGGGAAATGGAGGAAGCATAAGGGTGAATGAGGAAGGAAATGGAGGAGGAGGGGGCATGGGATAAAATGAATGAAGTATGAATGAGGAGGCCCATGTGAACATCTATGCCCACCATTCCTCCTAGGTCATGCCTACATAAGGGTTAACAATTCTTGAGAGAGGGGTGTTCAAAAAAAGGGAAGATATTGGTTGGCTAAATCTAAATACCTAAGTACTTGGGGTAATGGAAAGAGGGGGCCAAGGAACAATGTATGGAGATATCATCCTTAGTAATAAAATAACCATAAAGGCTAGTATAAGAGGCTATATTAGATAGGTAGGTTTATAAATTGAATCCTAAGGGTGAGTCACCTTTTACTTTTTTATGGGTCTCTTACCTAAGTTAGCTTTGGAAATTATGGTAAAATGACTAGTAGGGATAATAGTCATAAGGGACAGTTATGAAGGTTTTTGAATCACTAAGGGAGGTGTCAAGATGACCAAAGGGTGTGTTAGGATGGTTATGATCACTTGAGATGAAATCCCTAACATTTTATCCATGCTCATTGATGGAGGTGTGTTTGAAGGTACCTAGGTTGAAGTTATGTCTAATGGAGGCACTAGGGAGGTTTTAGGTTAGAAAATAGATGGGCCAGAAGTTAATGAAGAGGTGAGGATGCTCAAGATAATAGAGTCCAAGGGTATTTGGGTGAATAATAGAGGGGGTATAATAGGGAAAAGTTGAGGCACCATTTAAGGATCTTGTAAAAGGGGAGAAGAACTAAAATGTGTTATTAGAGGGAGATGGAAGGTAGAAAGAGTGAAGGGAGGAACCTATAAATTTTTGGGAGTGATAGGGGGATCCTTTACCAGTGATTATTGGGAGTCTCTGTCTAGGCTCACCTTTGGGTTGTTGGTGACATCAAACCTCAATGTTTGTATGACCTAGGGTTGAAGTGCCAATGGTTGAGTTTCCTAGGATTGGATACTTGATGTCGCATAATGAAAGTTTAACCTATCTAGGTTAGGGATATCAAAGCTGATAGAGGATGAGGAAGTAGAGTTATAAAACAAGGAGTAAGTGATGTTATATTAGGATTAGGTATATGTGGAGCATGAGGAGTAGGAAATAATGAAGGAGGTAGAGTTAGAGCTGGGGCATAAGTAGTAGGAGTTCATAAATGATAAGGTGGAAGGATACCATATAAAATCCTCTTATAAATCATTATATGAGTTAGGGCGACATCCTCCATAGAGTGATCATGTGCTAGAGGAAGAAAAAATTGGCCTACCTTAACCTTATTTCCTTTTTTTGAGCTATAATCTAGGCCAACACCTATAGGTCAATCATAATGTTTAGGTATAGATCATCATCATCATTGAATAATGGCTGTAATTTATGTTAAGGTGAATTAATTACCTCACCATATGAGCCTTAATAATTCCCTTAGGGTCTGAATGTTATATCTCAACTCTCCCTAAGGCAAAGGAGTCCCACCAGGTCACCATGTTTTGGAGGGGAGAGAAGGCGTTGTAAACATGGTGTTGAATGGAGATTTGGAGTGGTGGGAATGACTTATATTTCATCCTATACATAAAATAAAATTTCTTTACATTATTTGGTATATGATCCCTTACTCTATTAGGTGATCTAAGATGAAATATGGTAGGTAGAGGGGATGTTTGATAACCCCTATGATTTGAATCATGGTGTCCTCCTAGAAGCACCAATATTCACTGATGGATACAATGAAGTAACTCATTTACTTAAATAAATGAGGTATTAGGGCCTTTTTTATTTTGATATAGACCATTGAGTAAAAGTGTTTGTAGATGTCGTGGATATAGTTTTGGTACTGGTGGACATATAGTTTATAAAAGAATTCATGGACCACTGAGCCCCAAAAATCTATGTAGGAAAGTAGATGGCTTTAAAGTGAGTTTCCCACAAACCTTGTCTATGAGATAGTTCATCATGTATAAATTCCCCCTATTTAGACATCTAATGTGGCATTAAATAACTTGAAGTTGATCAACCCTCCTATATATGAAAATTCAATGCTAGTGAGGATCATATGGAGGATGGGATACCATACTAACATTTAGGCAATATTGTTCCCAAATAATAGGTTTAATAGAATCATACACACTTAGACCTCTTCCTAGAAGGTGTGAATTATGTATGTGTTGATGTGTTACTTGCTAACCCACTTAGAATATGGATTCTTAACCTAATTCTATAATACCTCTTAAATTTGGAAGGTTTTAGTAAAAAATTTTACCACCATTTCATCATATGAGAATATAAAATATGAGAGGGATTAATATGCCTTATATGTAATCCTATAGATATTGACAATCTAGTGCTAAGAGTTGGCTGAGCAAACCTAGTCATGGACTCTATTCTACACTCGAATGGTAGTGAGAAGTAATTTTCTAAATAAGTCAACATAGGGTAACACCTTAGGTTTGGTTTTGGTACTGTGAAGACTAAATTTCTTGTAATCTTGAAGGGCATCTTCAAACCTAGCCTATTCATCATTGCCAAATCCTGAGTCCTTAGGTACCTATTTAATAACATTGAATGGTTCATTATAGTTCTTAAAATAGGTTAATCCTTATAATAATAGGATATCATTTTACTTAGGTTGTCCCTAGGGGTTCAAGGAGGATGAAATAATTGTATCAATATGGAGGCCAATAGAAAAGTATTGAGTTTAGGGGGAAAATGTAAGGGTATGTGACAATAATTGAAAATCAAGGAGTTGATTCTCTCTTGAGGGTATATAAATAAAACCATTAGTGAGACTTATGTAGGATATTTATAAAATCATACATTCATCCCCTTGTATTAATGGTTGTTCATGGCTTACTTGTTGTGGATTCAAATTTGGGATGGTATCTTGATCTCCCCTCTTTATTTCCTAATCCATATTTAAATTTAGAGCTCATGATCCTTAACTACCAACAAGATTTAGTAATGGTGATGTGAAATTTTAAATCTATCCAATCATGCCCAAATTTATATTTTTTTAATTCCTAGTGTGTGGTAGACACATGGTTATATCTCCCTTGAAACCCTTTCCTTATACCAAATGTAATCCACTTATTAGTTCCCTTATCAATGGATAACATTTAAGCATAGCCTTACACTTCATGTAATATATTTATGATAGATGAGGTGTCATTTAGGGACATGTGGCATCCCATGATTAGTCTTTAGGATCCATTCACACTCCATTTTAACCATCGTAGAGCCTTAGTCGGTCACCTTATCATATGTTTAGTCATATGATGTGGCACACTTTTAGTGGCCAAGATCCCCTAAGATTTGACATCTTTGATAGGACTAAGAGATGGGTTACTCTGACACCTTTATATTTTGCTCATTTTAAATGTGTTGGATTCCCTTAGGCTTTAAAATTTGTTATAATATTGGGAGATCGAATACTTTGACACATTATTATGTGGTTCACCCTTATTAGGCTAGGCTCCACTAGTCTCTAACAAGTCTAAGAAGATTGGGAGACTAGATGATATGACACCTTATGATATGGTATGCTATGAGTGGGTTAGGATCTCTCAGGCTCTAACATCTCTAACAAGATTAAGGGACTATTTTATATAAAACCTTTTAATGTGGCACACCCTAAGTGGGTCAGGCCCCCTTGAGCTTTGGCATCTCTAACAAGATTAAGAGACTGGCTGATCTGACACCTTGCTACTTGGTAGTCCTCCATTGGTTTGTTTGTTTCAATGAAACCCATGAAAAATACTAAGTAAAAATGAAATTACATGTAATCCATTAATAATTTACCTAAATATCATTTATTCTTTGATTTTTTATGTAATATGTTGGGTTTATTACTCTAGGAAAGAATCGAGACTCTAGGAACTTCATTTAAAATCTAAATTTCAAGGCTAGTACTTCAAATCCTTAAAAACAAGAATCCTACCTTAGTTATAAAATAAATAAGGTTTTTCATTATTCAAGGAAATCAATGTGACACAAGATTTCAAGGACCTGGTTTAGGTGAAGCCAGATAGAATGAAAGAATGGAATTGAGATCTCTAGTTTTGATAATTTTAGAGGAGGGTCCCTAATTTTTATGTAAAGGGGGTGTGTTGGCCATAAACAATTATAATATAATATCACTATTTAACCTCTATTTATGCATTACCAAAAATGTAGATTGAAACATGAACTCTGAGACTTCCCTCTAGATATGATAGATATATGTGGTATTTATGATGTAAATTACCATGACATAAAAATAAAATATCCCCCTTATTTTCCTTAATAATCAATTAAAACAAATTACCCAACCAACAAAATAACTCAATTACATGAAAATACAAGGGAATAATTTTACTTATAATAAAAATACAAATAACATTAGTCTTAAAGATTATTCTAATCCAAGGATGATGTCATGGGTTGGATAAACATATCCAAAAACATGGGGACCACCAACTTGGTCTCCAAAATATTGGACATCAAAATAGCTATGGGTGTCATATCCAAATCAAAAATCATGGATAAATCAATAATGGGTACATCAACAAAAATTCAATCAATAAGAAAGTTTCCACCTAAATTAGTGTTGATTGCTATTCCTCCTAGTTTGTTTTAACAAACCACATAAGTAACTCATCCTAAATTAATTTCACAAAAAATAACATACCCCAAGACTAGACAAACATCCCCTACCTATGGATCCAAATAAAAAATAATTATTACAATAAATGATATAGATTGTTGTAATGTTTAGTTTTGATTAGGAAAAACATTAACTAGTTCTCTACTCACCAACATAGAAATTCCCAAATAAATATAAAGTTAAATCCTTCCTAATGAGTAATCTAATGAAAATGAAAACATTAAATAATTTCAAGAGGAGTTGATAGGTTACATTGAAGAGCCTAGTTTGGATTTGGATTCCACTAGTCTAGCTCCAGAGTCCACTAGTTTAGCTTTAGAGATGCATAGTATGGCTCAAGAGTCCACCAGTTTGGCTTTATAGTTTAATAGCCTAGATTTAAGGATGCCTAGTTTGGCTATGTAGATGATCAATCTAGCTCCAGGAATGCCTAGACATAATATATAGACAATTAAATTTTTTGTATAAGTTCACCAAAATAAATCTAAGGAAAATAATGATGAAAGTTATGATCACACACATCTCTAACAGAGTGTTTTTATCTTGTCATGGAATAATCAAGAAGATTTTATTTCAACTTTTTGTTGTCCACTAGCAAGTGTGACTTCAGAAGAAGAATCGTTCATATATATAACTACCTACCACATGTTAAAAACTCATCACAACCCATTGAAATATCTCATAAATGAATTTATGGAAGTTAATCCAACCCATTTAGAGATAAAACAAATTACATCCCAATAAGGAAAATTATTAAACATAAATAGATAGTTGATTAATGAGTAAGAAAATATCATTTTAGAATATTTAGAAGGAATATTTCACGATAAAATAGCATAAAATATTTAACTAAATACTTTTTGGAGATGTTGAGTATGAGTGCCAAGTTACCTATACAAACAAGGCTAGCTTACACAAAGAGCTAATGGATGAAAAAAGTAGGAAAGTGTTAAGAGAACCATGGCTACTAAATCATGAAATTTTAGGTATTTATTTTTGGTTTTCATATAAATAAAAATATGATTCCTATAAATATGCATTTCATACTTGGAAAAATATACCTCCACCATCTCAATATTTTTCAAATAATTTCCATCAACTAGTCATCCAATTATTTTAATATGAAGCGCATTTATGGTGACCTACACCCCATTCCTAATATTATGTTGGATATGAGAATTTATAAAATAAATTGTGTATAATAATGAAATGATAATGTTTTTACCTCTTGAATTCCATCCATAATTAAGGATTGTAATAAACCTCACTCACCATAAACAATAACAATAGAACCAATCGAAGGTATTTATTAATGTCATAATAAATATTTAATTGCTTATAAATAAACTAATCCCTAAGCCATATTAGTTCATAATAAATGTTATTTCATTATTTCTCTTTTTATACATGATTGAATCAAATAACTTTTGTAAACATGTAAAAATTTTCAAACCGATATATCGAATGGAAGGGTTCCAAATAACTCATGTTATTATAATTATTATTAATATTTTGTTATAATATTTTCAAATTAATATCTAATGTTTGAGTGTAGTCTATAGGTATTAATAATCACATTTTTCACTATTTTTGGTTTGCTAAAATAGTTTGGTTGCAACATAGTATCCCCAAAATTTTACTTTGATTATTAAAATCAAATTTAAATGGATTGGATGATATTTTAAATTAATATAAAGACCAATAAGATTATTTTAAATATTTATTATGATGATGGTGTTGAGCACAAATAAAAATTATCTTTCATGGAGATGTTTTGACCATGAAAAGAATATAGATGATGTAGTATTCATGTGATAACTAAGCAACTTCAATATCACTATAAATAGGAATGTTCTATAGTATAATGGGAGAATTTTATTTATTTTTTTATACATAAGATAAATTTTAATCAAGTTATCTCACAAAATAATAAATTCATAAGTACAATCAACTTTGTAATTTATATGTTTATTGTAGAGGAATTAGATTAGCTAATTCCTAATTTATCATCATATTATCATTTATTAAAATGTAAAAGTATTAAAAAAAATTAAAAAATGAATAATGAAAACCCTTGGGCATTATGTATAGTCATGGTTAGAAAACTAGCTTTTTGGTTGGCCATGTGCTAGTAAAAGAGCCTTGATTCGAAGACCTACAAATGGCTAATCAAGGGTAAAATAAAAAAATAAAAAAGAAATGGAAAATTAAAAAACCAAAAAATGGCTACTTTTTCCAAAAAAATCAATAAAGTTGTATCTAATTAACTTTACCTTTTTACTCTCTTTTAGAATCAATAAAATTTAGCCACATCAATATGAAGTAAAAGACAAATGGGAGTATGGATAATGTATTTATTTTGTTATTTTATTTTTAAATATAGTTATAAGTTTTTTAATTATAAATAGATCTAATTGAATAAAAGTTTTATTATGGAATTATAAAAAAAAAAAAAGGAAAATATGCCCATGCACAAGGACATACATAAGTCTAAGTGTGGGAGAGAAGATAAAAAAGATTTGAAAACTAGTAAATGGAAGATCTTCATAAATAATTATATTTTTGATTCAAATATTATATTTTAAAGCACATAATAAACACATTAATTATTTCAAAAGGATGTTAATTTGAAATTTTGAGTTCATCTTATGTGATTTAAAATAAGAGATTGGATAAACTAGTTGATTCCTTGAAAATGGGAGCCAATATTCCCAACTAAGGATATATTTCAATAAAACAAAAGATCATTATTAAAATGATAATATAAAAATTGGATCAAAATTATGTAAAAATCTCCCTTACTCCAAATACCATCATAGCCTAACATAATAGAACAAGCCTATGAATATTTTGAAAGATGGAAAATACATGGATGTAATAAATGATTGATAAATCTAAATCTATATATAAAATATTAGCATGCATGAGTTTAAGTATGAAGGAATGATGAGACCATAAAATGGCTCATTATATAATTAAATAACACCATTTTATCTTACATAAACCATGTTTTAAAATTGGACTTAGATGTAAATTGAAGAACTTATGATTTATTTAAAATGAAATATAGGATATATATATATATATATATATATATATATATATATATATATATATATATATATATATATATATATATATATATATATATATATATATATATATTTTATTATTTATATTTCATTACATCTACATTATTTGTATTTCGAACAATTTCTTATAGAAAATATGTCAAATGTTGTACATTTAGGCTGAAATAAGTCATCAATGTAGATAACAAATTTTGAAGTTCTTGTTATAGCTCAAAATTTCACCCTGTGAGAAGGTGACTCAAGCCCTCTAAAATTTAAATATGTAATGGGATTTAATCTAGGTTTTTGTTGACCTCTAATTGATTCAAACCTCTTGATTGAAGGGCTATCTCCCTTGGTTTATCTATTGAAGCTCATCACCTAGACTACTAGCTCATTTGGATGAAAAGGGGGAGATAAAACATAAATAAAATATATCTTAATGAGGTGATATACCAATTTTAAATTTATCACTACTAAAATTTTTTAATGACACTTAAAAAACAATCCTAATTTGCACATACACAAATCCAAATCTACCTATTACATTAGTATTTCTCATGGATGGTTGTGAAGCTAACTTCAGCCATAAGGACTAAACAAAATGTAATAACGTGACACTAGTACATATACAACTTAATAAAATCATGAAAACTAAATTATAACACTTCAATAGACCTATAATAGATTTTCAAATCTGAATATGGATGCAAACAAGGACAACTTGCTAAGGAGTAGAAACTATCACTTAAAAAAATCAAAAAACTTAACATACACATTAAAAAATTCATGTAAAATTTTTTTAAAAAAAATCATTATTTATTTTTAAAAGGATAAAAATTATAATGGACTCTCCATACTCAAGTGGAGGATCCTAACTTCACCAAAAATGGCTAAATATATAGAGAATGTAAGAGAGAAGAGAGAAGAGGTGTGGTAGAAGAAGATTGGCAAGTGTCAATGAGAGTTAAAATAATAAGAGTAGTTATGAAACAACCTATTATATCTCCTAGGCCATGTGTATCATTCTTTAATTATCTTCAACCTTCTAAGTGGTGTAGGGGTTACAAAATTTCTTGACACCTTGACTAACATCTTAGAAACTTCCCTTATTTTCATGAAAAGAGTGACAAATTTATATTTAAACCATGAATTTTATTTTAAATTATCTTAAAAAACTCATTGAAAATTTTACATTCCTTAAGAAACTCCTTTGACCTACCATTCCATCATTCATGCGCATAGGTGTCTTATAACTCTTCATTTCCCACACCTAGATTGGTCTAAGTGGACCAAAAATCATGTGAACCTTATTAATATCATATAAAAAATATAAGTGGTCTTAAAATATGTTATTGTATCTTAAAAAACAATTTTGGTTTTTAGACCAATTCCCAAGAACTCATTTTTCTCCTTAAGCCTTCACTAAGCCTAATTTCTTTGTAGCTCTTTTTACCTGTAAACCTCCTTGTCTAGGGAGTTTTACAGATGATATTGATAAAATAATGGAATATTATATTACCATATATTAAATTATAACTCAATATAAAATTTAATTTTCATAATCTAAGTGGAAACCCATTTTTTGTTCCTTTCTCTCTCTTGAATTAGGCCTCAATTAGGCCTCCTTGCTTAGGATCCTATTTTATTTCTCTAAAATATTTCCACACATGTGAAATAATAAAAAAATAGGTGATTATATTTGAATATGACATAAAAAACATCCATGTAAATTTTAGGGTCTTGATTCCCTATGGAAGTATGCAAACCAAGAAATGGCCTTACCACTTAGTCTCATTTTGAACCTGTTTGAGACTGCCTTGAAAAATATGCCTAGTTTGATCACCAAGAAATCTCCCATGCAATTTTTTATACTTAAATACCTATTAAAACTATTGTATTAAATTATTTCATAATTTAAAATCTTTTCACTTCTTATAACACTTGAAAAACATTTTAAAAAAAAGTAAAAATAGGCTATTTTGGGAAGTACGTACAGTAGTCCATACAAGTGAAGTACATGTGAAGAACCTAGTTGATGTAACAAAAAATATCTAACATGTTTTAAGACAAAATGGTGTCATTTTACATGCTTTTTAAGTCTTTTTCCCTTGGCTAGTCACTATCAAGGTTTAAGAGAGGTTTAACACCTATTTGGGGTCTTAACGATTGTTCATAAAGGATAAACCCCCAATATATCCCATTATTCCAAATTATTATTTTTAGGGAACCCTTATAACACCTTAAAACACAATTGGGTAGCATGAAAAGTGTGGTATAGGGTATGAACATCTGAATTTACTCCTTGGGTGTCTTGCTTAGCATTCTTGAGGTTTGAGAGAGGTCAAATATGAGTTTTGAGTTTTTAGAAGTCACTCCTACTAATATGAATAAATTAGACACATATAGAAAATCCTTTCACATAATTACACATTTTATGTAAGTTCTCATTATCCATATATATGCTTAGGTTACATCGGTTAGGGTGTGGGGTTTAAGAGTATGTCTTCTCTTTTCCATCCCTCAAGGGCCTTACAGTGAACACTAATTATATGTGGAACCTATAAGTTTATGTATATCTCTTATATATTTTTTCACTTTACTCAAAGTCCATTCATGAGGTATTTAATGCTTTCTTTGTGACTTTGAGCTCAAGTGGACCTCTAAGTCTTAATATTTCCCATTACCTAAGGAGTGGGCAAGGTCTAAGATGAAAAATTAATACTTCCCATATTATTTTGACCTAAAAGAGACCATGGATTTTTTTTTCAATTCATTAACTCCTATTTTACCAAATTTCAAACCTTGATCATGCATTTAGATCATTTAAAACTCAAATTTCTCTTATGGATAGACTGTAGCCTATGTGCAAGGTTTATTAGGCATCCTAACTATGTATGATTTGGAAACCATTCTATTCAATCTAATAAATTAAATTTATTTGGTATCAACATGACCCTAGGAAAATTTTATACTAACTATGATATACCTCAGTGCCTCTACACCATGTTGGGTCTTACTCAATTCTTTAATGCCAACATGCCCTACATATCATGTAGGTGTATTTGTGAGTCATGATTATTTGTTCATGTTTAGACCCTACCCACTCACCTAAATGACCATGTGAATTCTCTAAAACTTTATTGAATATACCAATTGGGTCCAAACACCTCATACATGCTCATTTCACTCCAAGGGTTGATATCAGTTCATCTCTTCATACAATCACTTGCAGATGATGTTTTAGGTGTATTAACTATGCTATTTGGATTTTAGACTTCACCTATGCCTCAATGTTATTCTCCATGTTTTATAATTATCTGATGTCTCCAATTAAGTTTTCAAAACATTTTTAAACAATAATTTTCCCTTCCTATGTTTGAAACTATGTTGACCCTTCAAATAGCCCTATAGGTGCTCTTTTAGGGTATTGATTGTGTTATGGATTTGGACCTAGCATTTCCACTTGTCCAAATACCTAAATATATTTCTTAAATGAGTTAATTATCTATTTTTAAGGTCTTAAAAGGTCTAAAAAATCTAATTTTAACATATTGATGACATTTATCTCTTATTTTTTCATACAAACCTATAGGTTATGTTCTTTAGGGTGTTGACTGCATTAAGATCTTTGAAGTTCATTTATAAAATTAATAGCCCTCCCATTTCATGAACAAAGTTTACTGGAGTTCCAATAGGATCTAAGAATTCTAAAATTCCTCTATCCCTTTACGTAAGCTAGATGTTGGACCAAATGCCTTATTAGCTACTTGTACATGACTTCTAGGGTGTTGATTGTACATAGTGAGTCTATAACCTCATTCTTTTAAATTCCATGATGTTTGAGAGATCAACATGGAATATTCCATGTTATAAGGTCTATCAAAACTTTAGGAGTATTTCCAAATCACCCTTTACTTGATCTAATGTACATAGTACTATATGAACCTATAGGTGATTAGGTAGACTGCCAACTCAGTGCCTTGATTCCATTTAATGTCCATGCAAATTAGATGTTATTTAAGGGTTTTTATCCTATAATTATTTACCTTGAGGTTGAATCTCCCTAATTTATCTTTGATTTATGTTAAAGACGTTGACCTTGATCCCAAAAGAGGACCTATAATATTAGGGCCTCTAGGTTGATGTTGGACTACTTAGGGATACAAAAATATCCATTTCATGAATTATTGAACTCATAAAGTTTTTAAAATCCTTATTTAATTATTAAATATTGAAAATATTCTCACAATCATAACATCACCTTTAGCTCACTGACTGATCTATATAGACCTGTAGATCTAGTCACCTTCTACACGAGGTCTATGACTAGAGAATTAGAGAATTCTAATTAGTTTGAGAACCTTTGGATAAGGTAGTGAGGTGGTTAAGACTATACAAGTAAATGGGGATATGTATTAAACTCACACCATAGTTTTGAGCATCTCCAACCTATCCTTACAATCAGTACAACATGCAATTGGAGGAGACACTTATGACCTCATATTTGAAGGTGAATTGAACTACCATATTGAAATTATCATGCCTCTAATAGTACAATGTGATCTCATGAAATTAACACTATGGTATGTTGATGGTACTTGATCCTAAATTATCAATCAAACTCCACTAAACTTTTTAAAACACTGACAATGTCTCGAAGAACATACACTTGAAGAAGATGGAAAAATACACATTTCAAAATATTAAACATGAATTTATTGAAACTCAGTGATCTCTCATGAATAAAAAGTAATAAAATCCTTTGATAATGGCCATCATGAAAAAGAAATAAGAAATTGTAGTAGAATCCACTAAAACAACCTATACACTAAAATAATTACTTCATGGAGATGATTAAAATAATGAAAACACCATGAAAAATAGATCCAATACCTATAAAAACTACCCTCAAAATCATTCCTCTCCATCAATTTCTCAGGTATAAAAATAGGTGAAATAATGTACCTCTCTTAAATGCATAAGCCATAGTGACCTATTGTCACTCTTATCAATTGTTCATAAATAATAGGCCACCACTATGTAAACTAATTCCACTTATTTCAATATTTATTTGACCCTTAACAATCACCTAAGTTTTATATCCTAACTCCTTCTCTCTCCTAATCATACCATTTAATGGAAATTTGCCTTCCTAAGCTTGTGAAGGTAGTAATAGAGAGGAAAAGTTGTTTGAAGTGTCATTTCTATCTAAAACTTGGTCTATAGATATAAAATGGTTTTAGGGAGCCCGAAATACACTTATAAACTATTTTTAACTAAAAAATGATCTTAGAAGGCCATAAAAGTGCTTGAAAAGTGTCTTTTTACCGAGATTAAGCATTTAACTACAACCTGTATCAGACTCTGACTATTCGTGATCCTTCTCTAACTTCTTTCTAACACTAGGGGATTTTTTTAATTTCTTTAAATTATATATTTTTGAAGTGGTATGTCCCATTCCTGTATATGAGCCAAAAGGTGGCCAAATTGACATTTTTTTAATTTGAGAGTCAAGTAAAGGTTAGAACATGATAAGATGACATAAATGACATAACAATAATATTTTTAAATTAATCTATACCAGATTATACATTTTATCATGTTTGAACATGTACTTAACCATAAGACTATATAAGCAAACATAAGAAAAAAATTGAACAATGCTAGACAAGGACACATATGACCATATAGGAATATTTAGGACCATTAAAGACCATGAAAAGAACATTAAAAACATTAGACACCTATATTAAGTTTTAAACTATAATGGGTGACCAATATTAACATGAGCTTAAAATTTGGTCAACATTCTTGGCAATTCATAGGGGTAGCATGCCTACAATGCTAATGGACCAGTAGCTTTGCATGTCCATTGGGAAATGGAGTCTCTTGCACTAAGTTTAATAATAGGAAAAACTATTGACATAACTCAAAAAATTGATTTAACCTTCAAAACACATATAAATAAATTCAATAAGACATAGATAGATAAAAACACACAAATGTGT
Source organism: Torreya grandis (assembly GCA_037957365.1). Taxonomy (NCBI): domain Eukaryota; kingdom Viridiplantae; phylum Streptophyta; class Pinopsida; order Cupressales; family Taxaceae; genus Torreya; species Torreya grandis. Next base: position 2,212,505 of record JARHVA010000730.1, on the reverse strand, counting down.
TAACAAGCACTTAGGGAACACAACAAGAACATAAGTAAACTAGACAATATAAAAATTAACCTGAAGCAAAATTTATCATACTAGAAAAAAAGGGAAGCTTAAACCTTATTTTATTCCATGAGATGAAGGAGTTCATGAAGTAATTTGCCTTTTGAGCTTTGGTTTTGATGTCTTCAACTCCTTCATGCTTGCCCATCATCTTGGCATGATCTCAAATGTAACAACAATAGTTGCAAACATATCAAATATGAAGGTAAATTTATCTTATGACTCAAACATATTATAATTATACTATTTAGCTTAAACTTGACCCAATGATTCTTAATCAAATCATTTTTCTTTTATCTCCATGGTACTTTTAATGAGATAAAACTTCTTACTAGCTACAAGCTCATCAGGATCTTCAAAGATATTTGCATTCTTAGCCCCATTTTAATCATTATATTCAATGAAAACATATTATTTGATATTTTTTCACATGTATTTCAACCTTGTAAATGCTTTCAACCTTTTGAAGAAGCCTCAACATATTGCTATCAATCACCTTTGTTTCCTTTCTCTTCAAGAACCACAACTTCTTCAAACTCATCTTCTTTCTTATTATGTACTTAATCAACTTTAACTTTAAGATATTTCAATTTCATGGCTAATTACCACTTCAACAAGATTGTTACTTTTTAATCTATCATATTTCCCTTCAAGAGGCAATGCATCAATAATAATGTCTATAACTTGACCAACATGAGGTGTATAATTTTGAAGAACCTCAAAATTTTCACATATCTCATTTAATAGTTGACATAAGACATATTATTACATGGAATGTATATAAGATTTGTATTATATATATTTTTTTAAACCAACTTCTTGGTCATGCTCAAAATACTTAACAAACTCAGCTAATGTGATATTATTTTTAGGTACCTTCTCTTTCATGCCTTGATCAAACTCTTAATTGGCAGCTATAAATTGATATTGATCATATTTTTATTCACTCAAGAACATGGATTTATTCGTGCATTTACCAAGGGGAGTCCCTATAGTGAACTATTCATCATAGACACTAGGTCATCTTCTTGATCAGATACAAATTTAGCTTGATCTTCTTTGCTTATCTCCCATAACATGGGTTCTCCTTCAAGAAGGGATGAGGTGGGATGGTGGTGAATAAGTTAATGAGTTAGAGAGGGAGTATGAGGTGTGATGGATGGATTATATATGGGATTAGGATTGGATATTTCATGAATGAAGTCATGGGTAGATGACAAGTTAGATTGGTCATTAGGAGAGACACCTTCTTCAACAAGATTTTTACTTTTCTCATATCCTTCTTGAGGATCTTTAGCAAATGTAAATTGATACTTAGTTTATTAAATTTACCATGTTTCTAAGCTATATACCCACCATTTTATTTAACATATCATTTCATGTAAATCATCATTGATTACATAACTAGCTTCCTCTTCAACTAACCTCCACTTATTCATTAAGAATTGAACTAATTTTCTCAAATTCTCTATGAGATGAATGGGGATCACATTAAGTTACTTATCCTATTTTCTCATCAATTTTTATGAGTTTGGACCATTTATCATGAGTTATAATAAGGATTTGGATTGAGGTGGAATTAAATTAGGAGAAAGAGGGTAGTAATGGGGGTTTTGGCAAGATTTAAATTGCTGAGTTAGTTGCTCTTATCCTTGGTATTGAACTTGAAAAGGTTGTTTAGGAGCTTGATAGAATTGGTAAGGATGGAAATGACCTTGATAATACCTCCATTTTTTATATTTTTATTACCTCTTAAGAGATTTTACTTATTTTCTAAGAGTCTTAATCACATCTTCTTAGTACTCTTCTTGATATCCTTCCCCATAGGCTTCTACATAGGGATAATCAACAACATCATGGTCATATGAAGGAGAAGTAGGATAACCATAAGACTTATATGACTGATAGGACTAATAAAATTCTTGGTAGGGATATTGAGACACATAATTTGGGTCATGACAAGGCTGATAAGGAGGTGTATAGTAGAAAATTTCATCATACCTAGCCATTTCAACCTCATTAGTCAAATGAAACATAAGATATTTAGCAAATTATATTCATAATAAGTACCTGGGATGATTATAACTAGTTTATTGCATTTATAGTTTCCATTGGTGTTTGATGAATGCATCTAAAGGCTAATGGGTAGAAGAATACAACAAAAATTCTTTCACTCTTTTGGACCTTAAGTCCCACCAAGTGTGCCAAAACTATTATAGCTCAAAATTACACCCTATAAGAGGGTGATTAAAGCCCTAATATAAAGGTCATATTATAGAAGGTAATAAATAAGGATGAAAAATTCACCATTTCATATATCCCATTGAGATATTTTTGATTGTATGTGGAACTCTAAAAATAGAGTTCATTTACTCCTTATACAGCTGGTCAAAGTTCTAGCCAAAGAAGGTCAACAAGTAGTCAACACTAGTCAAACTAGAAAAAATGATTATCTTGGAATGTTTATGAACCACTTGTATGGTGTATATCTTTTTGAAAAATTTCTAACACATTTTATGGTTTGAAAAATTGAGTCCTTATGTGGAAGTTATGACTAGTCAAAGTTATGGTTAAACTCGATAAAAATGATGACATGACAATAAAGTGATGTGGGTGATGTGGCATGGAAAGTAAAAATTGATAGGTGGTATAATTTGAGGATTCCAAATAGATCAATAATGAGGCAACATGTGGTAGTGAGTTCAAAAAATTAGGTTTGTTTTGGTTTTGTGTCTTCATCTTTGATATGTGTATGCATTAATGACGTAAAAGGTTGACTACAAGGACCATAGCTAGTGGAATTCACTTTTGTTATATAATGGAACCTTGTCATTGTGACACTTATCAAGTTGGGCTATCAAGAAATTTGGGGTGACCAAGTTGGATTGAACTGAGTTGGAGCCAAATCGGATCTAAGTTGGGGTGGTCGAGACATATCCACCATGGATTCCAACTACCATGGGTTCTAATTTCAACACATGTCATGTTTAGAATTTTACCATGACTGGGCCAATTTTAACATGAATCCTATAATCTAATGTTTTACCATAGTATAAAATATCGATAACATCCAAGCCCATGTGTAAGTCAAGTATGGATTACCATGAATTTCCATGAGTGTTTAACATGACATGCCATGTTCAATACTTACCACCACGAACATGTTAATACCTTTCCATGTATGTCATTCCAATAGTTTTTCTACCATGAGCTATTCCAAATTATATTTTTGATTCCAAAGCATTATCATTGATAACTACAAAGTCTGTAGTTAAAAAAGGCATAGGGAATTTAAATCATTATATATGTGGGATAAGGATAATGATATAGACCAAAACATTGCCATCAGATTTGACCTCCCATTTTTAGAAAAAAGATAAGGCCTTAACTATGTGAGATGTGAAGTGGAGAACTATATGAATTTTTTGAGGGAGATTTTATAAGCATAAGTTTTCAAAAAATAAAGCATAGTCGATAAGTTGTGAAGTTCCATAAAATAAAGTTATGTGTGAGTGCTTAGGTGAATAAAGCTTAGTGCAAAGCGTGATTCCAGAGACCAAGGAAGTATTTTTGAGAGCCTCAAGCTATGTATTTCAATGTGAGAGTATAATTTTGATGGATTTAAATTCTAATATGAAATTGTTAGTGTTTTCCACAATATTTTGAGCTTTGTTTATGATAGGTCCTCAATTGATTATAATGACCCATTTTCACTCTATCTCCATTTTGAGGCATTTGGAATCATTTTTGGACTTTAGAGTAAAATAGTGAAATATTTTATATTCTAAGATGATTCTAGATATATGCTAAGTGTTTAGATTTGAGGCCTTTTGATGCCAATTTTAATGCCTTGAAGTGATATTTTTGAGTAAAGGTCATCCAGAGGTGTGTTTTAGGAAAGTGAAGAATCTATTTGAGAGTTTTGAGATTATTCGAAGGTCCATATAACATGAGTTAATTATTTTTATATAAGGGTTTACTTTTACTTAAATTTTTTATAATGAATTGGTTCATCTAATTTGTCAACCTAGAGATGTAGGCATCATCAAACTCTATAATAAACGCTTGTGCAATATGGTGTCTATTTATTGTATTTATTTTCTTTAAGTTGGTTATTTTTTAGAATAATTTTGGTATATTTAATTAACTACCTATAAGGATCCAAGGTAAAATTAATTTTCATATTAAAATTATTATAGAGTTTATGGATCATGTTTGGTATCAGAGCGGTTCTTACCAATTGCTAACAATTTTTCCACATTGTATTAGTGAGCTTCTATTTGTGTATTGACATGAAATCATAAAGTATTTGGGACCAATTTAAATCTATGGATTATAATAGTGGATTTATTTTCCCATGATATTATTTCTCTTAGACATGATGATACATATGGTTGTGTCACACTGATGAGAGTAGGTATAATGGATGGTCGAGTTGAATATAATTGTGATCAATGTGAGTGCACATTAGTGCAAATAGGATCAAAATATCATCAAACTTAAATAGAAATTAGACTCTCTTTATACTCAATCAAAAAAAGAGTCAAGATGGAGGAAACACTATTGAGATGATCCTATTACTTTAGCCTATCCAATCTATAGTCATTGCTTGAGACATGGACATGTAGAAGAACATTGATAGTTATGACATCTTGATCATACACTTTAGTGGTTCTAATAGAGGAATGTGGATAAAGGAAAGGATCCTTCTATCTCAAGTACTATTCAGCATTCAAAATCACTATTTCAACAAAGGACACCATCTAGAGCTCTAGACATTATCTTTTGATCCATGAGAGCCTCCAGGCAGAGTATTCTAGTTATTTTAGAGGGATGTGTCATTAGACTCATGTTTAAAGGGGACATCATAATGGTCTATGTGATCATTGAAATTTTACATCAATTGTCCTTACATTACCACTACTACATGCTAGAATATTTTCCACATAGAATGGCATTATCCACGGTATGGAAACATGCTATTACACCTTGAGATTTGTAGTTGGGAGATAGTTCTCAAACATGGTGACTCTCCATATCATTCCATTAGATATGAATGAGATTATTTTGGGAAATTTTTATCTCTTCACTTGAAAAGCATTATTAATAAGTGATAGCTTAGATCTTCACTTAGATCACACTTGGATCATACAGTTTAAGACAGGGAAGGTCTCTAAACCTAATCACAATGATTCTAGTCAGACATTAGACTCATACATCCTAGGTGACCATCAAAACCCTGAAGGTGAGCTGTATGATGATCCATAAGGTGGCCACTAAAGGAGCTAGGCCCACACTAGGTTTTAATGGATGGTAAGGAATCATAGGTGGAATTTAAAGGCTTTTAAGAATTTTGGTTTATCTATTTGTATATGCTCATAGAACTAGCAAAAATAATGTGATAGTTAGGATGTATGATTAAGACCCATATGGGCAGTATTGTGTCATACACCATGCATAGTTTTTTAAGACCCAAGAGGCACTATTTTTATTTGTATATACATGCATTGTAAAAATTACAATTTATTTTGTTATAGAGTCAGCTATAGAGAATAATTGAGTGATAGGTTTATCATACTCAAGTTATCTTCTCAAATTTTTGTATATGTTTTCCATTATCAATGGTATATATATAGAGTAAGGTATGCTATATTCTTATTTCTATCAAGTGTGATTCTATAGATAATAGTTTAACAGACCCAAGAAGCACTAGGTACACATACACACTTATATGTAGAGGACATTAAGGCTATGTAGTAGAAGAGGATGTTGATGGAGATGTTATTATCCATGTGTAATTTTGTGTAGAGGACATTGAGGCCATGCAGTAGGAGAGAACATGGATGCACATACAAAATCTTATATCTGTGTAGAGGCTCATTTCAGCCATGCACTAGAGGATATTCAAGATCTCAATTATGTGTAGAGGCCTTTAGATGGTTGTGCAATAAAGGAGAACATGGATGTATGTGCATAATCTCAAATCTATGTAAAGGCTCATTGAGGCCATGTAGTAAAGGAGATTCAAGATCTTAAATATGTGTATAGGCTCATTAAAATCATGTGGTAGAAGAGATCACTAACATTCTATGTAGAGGCTCATTATAGTCATGTAGTAGAAGAGATCACTAGATTTTTATGTAGAGGATCATTATAGTTGTGCAATAGAAGACATCGATAGAATTATATGTAGAGGCTCACTATAGCCATGCAGTAGAAGAGATCACTAGAATTTTTTGTAGAGGTTTTTTTAAGCTGTGCAGTAGAGATCACTAGGATTATCTATGTAGAGGCTCTTGTGAAGCCATGTAATAGAGGAAGTCATTATACCTTAGTTATATGTAGAGGCTATTGATGGCCATGAAATAGTAGAGGAATTATAAAAGGTGTGATCAGTTGGTTGTTCCAAGAGTTGTAGGCATAGTTTTAAAACCTAAGTAGATCGATAAGACCCATCAGAGTTCTTTAGAACCAATTAGCATTTTAATAGATAATAGCTTTTAGTGGACCAAAATCTTTCTTAGTGGAGATGTGTGATTCCAAGATAAATTCTAAGAAGGTATTGAATAAAACTAAAACCTACACCATTACGTAGATCTTATTGAGAGCTTTTTGATGGTATGTAGAACTCCAAAGATTGAGCTCATTTAATCCTTATGCAGCTAGTCAAAGTTTTGGTCAAAGTAGGTTAATAGGTGGTCAACACTAGTAAAACTATAAAAATTGATGATCTCTGAATGTTTATGAACTAGTTCCATTGTGTATATCTTGTTTAGATAGTTACAACACATTTTATGATTCAAAAAATAGAGTTCATATGTGAAATTTATGACTAATCAAAGTTATGGTCAAACTCGGTAAAATGATGATGTGATAATAAAGTGATGTGGCTAATGTGGCATGATAAGCACAAGCTGACAACTAGTGTAATTTAAGCATGCCAAGTGGACTAATTATGAGGTGACATATGGCATAAAGTTCAAAGAATTGGGTTTGTTCTAGTTTTTCATCTTTGTCTTTAATAGGTGCATGCATTAACAATGTAAAACAATGATTATAGGGACCATGTCCACTAGACACCACTTTTTCTATGGAAGGGGACCCTACCACCATGAAACTTGTCAAGTTGGGATACCAAGTGAGTTGGGGTGACCAATTTGGATTTAATCGAGTTGGATTTGAATTGGGTCCATGTTGGGGTGGTTGAGATGTATCTACCATGAATTCCAACTACCATAGGTTCTGAATTCAATAAGAACCATGTTTAGCAATTTACCATGACTAGGTTGAGTTTAACATGAATCTCATACTCCACTATATTAACATGGTATTAAATTTCCACAATGTCCAAGCCCACATGCATTCCAAGCATGGATGACCATGAATTGGCATGAGTGTTTAACATGACATACCACATTCAAGACCTACCACCATGGTCGTGTTAACACTTTGCCACATATGTCATTCCAATAGCTATGTTTCCATGAAGCATGCCAAGGTCTATGTTTGATGCCAAAGCATTGGTATTGATAACTATGAAGTCCATAGTTAAAAAAGGCAAAGGGCATTTAAATACTTATCTATGTGTGGTAAGGATAAGGATAAATACCAAAGCATTGCCATGGGATTGAACCTCCCATTTTTAACAAAAAGATAAGGCCTTAACCATGCGAGATGTGAAGTGGAGCATTATATAAAGTGTTTGAAGGAGATTTTATAAGCATAATTTTTTATAAAACAAAGCATAGATGATAAGTTGAAAAGTTTTAGAAAATAAAGCTTAGTGTGAGTGCTTAGGTGAATAAAGCTTAGTGCAAAGGGTGATTCTAGAGATAGAGGAAGTGTTTTAGAGAGCCTCAAGCTATGTATTTTAGTGTGAGAGTATACTTCTAGTAGATTTAAATCTTGGGATGAAATTGTTAGTGTTTTCCACAATATTTTAAGCTTTGTTTATGATAGGTCCTCAGTTGATTATAAGGACCCATTTTCACTCTACCTCTATTTTGAGGAATTTAGATTCATTTATGGACTTTGGAATAAACAAGTGAAATATTTTATATTATGATAAGATTCTAGATATATGATAAGTGTCTAGATTTGAGGCCATTTGATGGCAATTTTAATGCCTTGAAGTGATAATTTTTTGAGTAGAGGTCTTCCAGAGGTGTGTTTTGAAAAAGTGAAGAATCTATCTAAGAGTTTTGAGATTCTTCAAAGGTCCATAACACATGAATTCATTATTGTTCTATGAGGATTACCTTGTACTTACAAACATTTTATAATGAATTAGTTTAGATAATTTGTGAACTTGGAGATGTAGGCATCACTGAACTCTATAATCAACTCTTATGTAGTGTGGTGTGTATTTCTTGTATTGATTTTCGTTAAGTTGGTTATTTTTTGAAATAATTTTAGTATATTTAATTAATTGCCTATGAGGATCTAAGGTAAACTTATTTTACACACTAAAATTAGTGTAGAGTTTATGGATCAATCCCTCTAATCTTTAGCTATGTAATGGGATTAAATCTAGGTTGTGAGTGGCCTCTAAGTAAGTCAAACCTCTAGATTGAAGGAATATCACCCTTGGTTTGTCTGTTGAAGCTCATCACCTAATCTACTAGCTCATTTTGATGAAAAAGGAGAGAGAAAACATAAAGTAAATCTATCATAATGAGGTGATTCACTAATTTTATCCTAATAATTTCCAACCAATTGAAATGACACTTCAAACACAAGCCTAATCTACACATACACTAATCCAAATCTACCTATTACATTAGTGTTTCTCATGGAGGTTTATGAAGCTCACTTAAGCTTGGAGGACTAAGCAAAGGGTCATATCATGACACTAGTGTAGATACAATTCATTAAACTCATAAAAAAATAATTATAATACTTGAAGAGACCTAAAATAGACTTTAAACACTAAATATGGATGTAAGCAAGGACAACATGCTAAGGAAGATAAACTATCACTTAGCAAGATCAATTAGCTTAACATAAACATTGAAAACAACTCATGGAGAAGTTAAAATAAATAATTATTTATTTAGTAGAGTTTTTAAATGAATAGGTATTTTCCATACTAATGTGGAATATATTAACATAGCCAAAAGTGGCTCAATATATATAGAATGTGAGAAAGAAGAGAAGAGAGGTGTGGTAGAAGAAGATTGAAAAGTGTCTGAGAGTTAAAAAAAGAATAGGAGTTATGAGATAGTCCAAAAAACCTCTCAAGCCATGTGTCTCACTCTTGAATCAGCTTCAACCTTCCAAGCGGTGTAGGGGTTACAAAATTTATTGACACCTTGACAAGCATCTTAGAAACTGCCCTTATTTACATGAAAGGAGTGACAAATGGACCTTCAAAATTTGAATTATACTTGAAATGATTTGAAAAAATTCATTAAACATTTTAAATGTCTTAATAAACTACTCGAACATACCATTCCATCATTCATGTGCATAGGTGTCGTGTAACTCTTCATTTCTCACACCTAGATTGGTCCAAGTGGCCCAAAACTAATTTTCACCATATTAAGCTCAATATAAACCATATGAATGGTATTAAAATATATTATTAGGTCTGAAACAAACCATTTTGGTTCTTTGACCAACTCCCAAGATATCATTTTGCTCCTTAAGCCTTCACAAGGCCTAGTTTCCTTATATCCCTTTATACTTGTAAACCTCCTCATGTAGAGAGTTGTACAAATTATCTTTAAAAAATAATGGAATATTATAGGACCCTATGTTTCCTTATATCTCCATGTAAAATTTTATCTTTAGAATCTAAGTGAAACCTCATTTTTTCTACCTTTCTCTATCTTGAAATAGGCCTCCTTGCCTAGGACCCCATTTTCTTGCTCTATACGCCTGAAAATCATGTGAAATAAAAAAAAATTGTGTGATTAAATCTACCTAGACCATCATCAACCTCCATGTCAATTTTGGGGTCCTGAGATCCTGTGGAAGTATGCAAACCAAGAAATGGCCTTACCACCTAGTTTCATTTTCAACTTGTTTAAGACTACCTTGAAAAATGGACCTTGTTTTATCACCTCAAGAGTCTCAAATTATTTTTTTAAGACTTTAATAGATATTAAAACTCACAAACTACCTCATCCCATAATTGAGAAGCTTTCCCCTTATCATAATACTTAAAAAACACAAAAAACATGGAAACATAGGCTAGTTTTGATAGTCCATATAATAGTATCTACAAGTTAAGTAAATTTTAATAACATAATTTTAGTAAAAAACAACATCATATAGTTTTTAAGATCAAATTGTGATATTTTATGTAATTTTGAAGTCTTTTTCCCTTGACTAGTCACTATCAGGGTTTAGGAGAGGTTTAAGACCTATTTGGGGTCTTAACGATTGTTCATAAAGGATATACCCTCAATATATCTTATAATTCCTAATTTTTTTTGTTATGGGACCCATATAACACCTCAAAATACCATTGTGTCCCATGCAAAGTGTGATATATGGTATGAACATGTGAATTTGCTCATCGTCTGGCCTGCTTAGCATTCTGGAGCTATGAAGGAGGTCAAATCTGAGTTTTGAGTTTTAGGATTCACTCACACTAATATGAATAGATTTTAAACATATATAAAATCATTTCACATGATTACACATGTTTTATAAGTTATCATTAATCCTCTATATGCTCATGGTAGACTAGTCAGTGTGTGGGGTTTAAGAACCTATCTTCTCTTTACTAGCCCTCAAGGGCCTTGGAATGAACATTGAGTATGTGTGCACCCTAAAAGTGTATGTATATGTATTATATAACTTTTAATTACCATAAATTTCTCTTCATTATGTCTTTAATGCTTTATTTATGCCTTTGAGCTCAAGTGGACCTCTAAGTCTCAATATTGCCCCTTACTCAGAGAGTAGGCAAGGTTTGAGATAAAATAGTGAGTACTTAAAATATTTTTATAAACTCAAGGATTCCATAGAAGTATTTTTTAAGTCATTAATTCCTTATTTATGAAATTTTTATCCCTAATCATGCTTTTATATCCCTTAAAAATCATATTTCTCTTATCGTTGGACTATAGCCTATGTGCATGGTTTCATAGGCATCTTGAATGTGTGTAGGGTTTGGAAACCAATCTATTCAATATTTTAGAGTCATTTAATTTGGTATCAACATGAACCTATTAAAATTTTATATTGACTAAGGTAGACCTCATTTCCTCTTCACCATGTTGGGTCTTACTCAATGCTTTAAGGCCAACCAACCTTATGTAGCCTGTAGGTGTATTTGTGAGTCATGACTATTATTTGATGTTTATAATTTACCCTCTCACTTAATTGACCTTATCCATGCTCTCAAAATTTATTTAATATTCCAATTGCGTCCAAAAACCTCATAAATTCTTTGTTTACACTCTAAGGCTTGATATCAATCCATCTCTTCATATAGTTACCTATAAATGATGTTTTAGGTATCTTGACTATGTCTTTTGGGATTTAGACTTCACCTCTAACTCAATGGTATTCTCCATGTTTTATAATTATTTGAGGTATCCAATTGAGTTTTTAAATAATTTTCAAACACTCCTCTACCCTTCTTATGATTGAAATTATGCTGACCTTTAAAATATCCCTAGAGGTGCTCTTTTAGGGTATTGATTATGTATTAGGGATTTGGACCTATCCTTTATTATTTTCAAATTTCCTTAAGATATTAAATAAAGGATTTAATTCTCTAGATATAGGGTCTTAAAATGTCTACAAAATCTAATTTAAACATATTTAAGACACTTATCTCTTATTTTTTTATAAAGTCCTATAGGTTATGTTCTTTAGGGTGTTAACTACATTAGGAGCTTTGAACCTCATTTCTCACCTTAATATCCCTCCCATTTCATGAACATAGCTCATTCAAGTTACACTAGGCTCTAAGCATTCTCAAATATTTCTATCACTTTACTTAGTCTAGATGTTGGATCAACTACTTGATTATTTACCTATAGGTGACTTTTAGGTTGTTGACTATATGTAGTGAGTCTAAAACCTCACTCTTTTCAATTCCACGATGTTTGAGAGATCAAAAGGGCCTATCCATGTTATAATGTCTATCAACACTTTGGGATTATTTACAAACCACCCTTTACTTATTCCACCACATATAGTACCATAAATTCTTATAGGTGATTAGGAAAACTATTAACTCAGTGCCTTGATTCATTTGAATGTTCATGTGACTTAGATTCCCTTTAAGGGTTTGTATCCTATAATTATATGACTTTATGTTTGATATCCATTCTTTACCTTTACTTTATGTTGGATAGGTTGACTTTGATCCCAAAATGGGACCTATGGGATTAGGGCGTATAGGTTGCTTTTAGACTACTTTGGGCTACACAAAGAGTCATTTCATAAATTCTTTAAATCTTTATGTTTTTCAAATCCTTTCACACTTATTCAAGATTACAAATATTCTCATAATAATCACATTATATTTAGCTCACCTTACTGATATGTATAGACCTATAGGTGCAATCACCTTCTACATGAGTTTTATGAATAGATAATTAGAGAATTATAATTAGTCTGAGAAACTTTAGAGAGGGAATTGAGGTGGTTAAGACTATATAAGTAAATGAGGATATGTATCAAAATTCTATCATAGTTATGAGCATCTCTAACCTATCCGTATAGTCTGTACAACATGTAATGAGAGGAAACACTAATGAACTTTTAGTTGAAGTTGAATTGAACACCATATTGAACTTCTCATACCTCCAATAGTGCAATGTGATCTTAGGAACTTCACACTATAGTATGTCATTGGCACCTAATCCTAAATTATCATCATACTCTAGTAGACTTGTTCAAATACTAACAATGTGTCAAAGAATATACACTTAAATAAGATGAAAAAATGACACATTTAATATAATAACACATGAATTATTTGAAACTGAGTGAGATCCCATAAATGAAAAATAAATAAAATCCTCTAAGAGTGACCACCATGAATAGGAAATAAGAACTTGTATTAAAATCTTGTAGAATAACTTTTATACTAAGACATTCTTCATTCAACTGAAATTAATTAATGAATATGATTTAACTAATGAAAACACCTTTAAAATGAGCTCCAAGACTTATAAAAACCACCCTCAAAAGTATTCCTCTCCATCAATTTATGAGATGGAGAAATAAGTGCAAGAATAAACCATATATGTAATTAGTAATGCATCATGTATATAAATCAATCCTATCTTAGAGAATATAGATCATACCATATAGTTTTGATTGGGGACACATTAGATGATCAAGAATAGGACCAATATGAGGATCCACTAGACCTAATTAGGGGATCTCTTATCACAATACATAATGATATGGAGGATTCTAAATCCTCCAATCAAGCATAATCATGTAATAACACTAAGGGAGTCCTATGTTTTATATCTCACTAAACTAATAATAAGTAATGTCCAATATAGTGCTCACCAAAGCTTGTAACACAAAGTGGGGGTAGAAATAATAAAATTAAACATGCATAAGAGACATATATTCATGTTAATGTATATGTAATCCTAATGCATGGAAGAGAAGTAAAAATTCATATCTATCTACTCTTATAAAGGAGTAATAAAGTTAGGAATACTTACCTTTGAATATGAACCCACCAAGCCTCAATCGCTCCCTTGGCTAAGGTAATTTTCAAGATGTTGTTGTTGTATGTAAAGATGATAAATACAAATCAGATCTAGGATACACAACCTATCAATGCAGCTAAAAGACTTCTCCACAAGATAAGATCTATATCTCCAAAAAAAATATGAAACCCTAGGCTTGCTCCTTAAGTAGAATGGTGGATAAGAAAATGTACTATAACTGTTACTTATTCTTCTCTTCTCTAAATAATGGTGAAATAGTCTTGTATATATAGCTATATTTAACCCTATTCCCTTCTAAAAATTTTAGTTGATAGGGTCAACCCAGTCAACCTAGTACAATTAAGGACACAAATTCATTAGGTCATGGGCTAGGTTAACCAAGAGACAACCTAGACCCTAAGTGAATTTCACCCAAAACTATATAGGGTCGACCCAATCAACCTAGTATAACCAACTATCAAAAGTGGTATAAGGTAAAGAAAAGTGGGATAAAAGTTAAAAAATGATTGGAGGAGTGTGTAATAGAGAATAACAAGCATAGGGATGAGGTTTTCAAGAGAAAATTGTGTAGGTAATAAGTGGCAAAAGGGAAAAAAATCTTATGAATCACCAATGGTCTACCCACCCCTTTCCTAGTGTACCCCTTAGGGTGTCCACTCAGAGAGATTGAGATTAGATGGGTTTTTACAAGATAAAAAGTGTTATTAAGTGATAAAAGTTTGAAAATATTATGTGTATACATATATCCCACTTGAAGCTCATCATGTGGTACATGAGTGTAACATGGGATGGTGCTTCAAGAATAGAACATGATAACACATAACGTTGATGCTAAGTAAAGTGCAGTAAGGAGAAAATAAGATAAATGAAAGGAAAAAATTTAAAAACACATACTTTACTTAAATTATTACTATAGATAAAGAATGATACTGTGAGATAAGTGAAGGCATCCAAATGTGAAGAAAATTAGGTAAACTTGTAGAGATTAGTGTAAAAAAAAGCCAAAAATAAAAAAAAGTGGAATATAGGCATATATTAGTGGAAAATATTATCTATGTCATCATGATTCTATAACATTTAATGATTTGAAAAATGGGTTAGTAAAAATAAAGATATGATTAAAACAAGGAATCTGACATAAAATATTTGAGAGGTAAAAGATTGTGAAAAAGTTAGTTTAAATAGGGTGAAAGAGAAGTCATTTGTTATTTTGACTTGTTTATGAGAGAAAAAGAGATCTAAGAGACCAAACAAGCTAGGATGGTGAGGATATGACAACTGAGATGAGAGGGACTCCCAACGGTAGCAACATGTACAACATAGGTAGGCAACTGAGAATTTCAAACTTATTTTTGAAAATTTTATTGAAAAAGGGGTTTTTTTTAGAAATTTGTTTTTTTAAAGAAATTCCAAGAATTAAAATAAGCCCAAAAAGTTTCTAATGGTAGGAAAAACCAAGAGAGGAAATGGGTTTGAACGGATCAGATTAATAATTGTTGAAAGGCATTTATTACTAGTAATATAAGGGGTTGGCAGGTAGAAATAACTAGGTTGACCTAGTAGAACTAGTATACTAAATTTTGCTGAATACACACTATTGACTTAGTAGGTATGTGCTAACTCAGTTGATTTTATAAACTATCAATTTAGTACATGACTACTAACCTAGTATAAAATTCCAAACTACCAACTTAGTACTAAGGGGAAAAGTAAAGGGTTAACTTAGTTTGTCAAGTCAACCTAATCAAAATGAGGAAATTTTGGTCAACTTAGTGTTTGACTAGGTGACCAAAATAGTATGAACATGCATAAAAGTGGTTGAAAGAGTGTTATAAAGCCTATAATGATTGATTAAGCGCTAAAATGGCTGAGTATGTTAAAAATAGGTCAATTTAATTATAAATAGACAAATAATGGAAAATTAGGCTTGTTTTTGGTAAAATTTAAAGAGAATTTATTTTGATTATAAATGACATGGAGTATCTAATACATATTTTATTATTTTATGGTTGTAGGGGCATCTAAGATTTTTTTTCTTGGTGGACATGGTATGGATCCCAAACCCCTTGGAGTGATTGTTGATCGAGGATCAAGTAATATTGATTTTGTTAGGTTTAGGACGCATTATAGAGATGTGTAAGATCCCACTAAGTTAATATTTTATAGTCATGTTCATACGAGCCTAGGAATGGTTGAATAATATATTTAGATGGGAGGTTGGTGGGGATACCATTTATATGGGAATCACCCTAGAGAACATTTATGCTATCCTTAGACTACCTATAGGAGGTACATCCATGGTCATAGGAGTATTAGATGGATAAGAGGAGAGCCTTATCCATATGGGTAATGGCCTCAAAGAGGATATACCCTAGGTTGAGAGTTAGCTTATTCAATGTTTATACCTCTTATATTTTATATATCTAGAAGGAGGTGATAGGGCTTATGACAACATGGGTGTTGTGTCACAATTCAAATGGAAAGGTACCATTTTATGTGATATCCTAATGCTAGACTAAATTGGAGCATGGGGTTTTGTATGCTTAGGCTCTATTATCTAGGTATAACTTATGCATGACATGTATGGGATGTTATCCAAAGGGAAAAAGTATATAGGGCCTATTATATTTTTGAGTTTGTGGATATATGAGAGGTTCCCTATGTATCGGTTAGCTAGGTTACCCCATGTACTTGATGATAGGTTACCTCAGGTACAATAATGGTAGTAGGATTAGGTAGTATAGGCCATGACCCATGTGCTATCACTATAGCTAATGAGGTGAGTAAACATTATGTGGTAGCATTATGGGTACATTTTTATAGTATGGCTGATTTGGGAGATAGTGGAACCAATATTATCATGAATAGACATTACAAGACACTATCCCTAGTGGATAAAGATGCATCTAATGGCATGTATACTAGGATAGATGAGACTCCCTCATCCATTTACACCTATAGTGGTGCCCACATTTTGGTCCAAGTATATGAGAGATATAAGTGGGAGAGGAGGTTTAGGGCCACCAGTTATTAGGATAGTAATCAGCCCATGACATGAGAGACTATGGATAGGTCAGGCATGAGAGGCAACCAAGAGAGAGGAGATAAATGTAGATGTTGCTATAGGTACCACTACCAACATCATAGTAAGAGGAGTAACAACCATATCAAATGCATCATAAATGGAGTCATTTGTAATATGAGAGAGAAAATATAGTAGTCATTCTAGATGGCCTATTAGGTAGACAAAGATAGAGTTTAGAAATAGAAAGACCACTCAGGTGTAGCCTAAGATGGGCTTGAGTGGTGACTCTAGGATTTGATTTTTGGTAGTGACCTATAAATGAGATATCTGGAAGACACATTGATGGAGAGACCATGCTTGATGGTCATGTAGATGGTGATATATAGACATGTAATAATAGATGGTTTTGAAATTTGCTTAAGCTTATTTGAGATAAACTAGAGATAGATAAATTTTGAGATATGTCAATGATCTAATATATATCTAGAGTAATTTTTGTATATGTTATAGAGGAGGAGATTAGATGGGGATCTTGAGTAATCAAATCACTCCATGAGATATTTGATGAGGCACTAGAGTCATATGACATAGAGACACTAAAGGATCATGTGATAATGTCTACCCTAAGTAGTTGGTTCAGACTAGCAGGAGAGGCTATGAGGTGAGTATGAGAATGCAGGGAGGAGCCAAAACCCCTAGTAGGGGTGGAAGTGTAAGTGGGAGAGGCATAGGCATGGTAGGCCTTGGATTAGGAGAGAACCACCCATATGGCTACCATAACCTAGTTAGCATAGATACATGACCAGCTAGTGTAGGCATTGGCCTAGGTGGCTAACCTATAGGGATAGGTCATAGGTCAGAGATATCGTACAACCATTTTATAGTTTAATCTTTAGAGGGGATAGTCTAAGGCATCTATAGGGAATGTGGATAGGCCATGAGATAGATAGGATAAACTTGAGCAGTAGAGATGGGGTGATGTATTTTATTTTACTTTGTATCAAATATATATATATATATATTGCATTTTTAGCATTTGGATGTTTATCTTATGTGTTTTTGTTATGGTTATCATTTTGGATTCTTGGATACATTTCTTTCTATCACATGTATTGATATTTTCTTGTATATGCTATAGGAAATATATGAGTTTTGGTTTCTTTTCTAGCATTATGAAGGACAAATGCATGGTTATAAGTAAATAAACCAAAAAATATTTGGATAAGTATAATTAAAAAAAAAATGTAGTACACACTATTTCATGTTGGGAAATTTGTAATAACAAGAAAATGACTATGTATAAAAAACCCAAGGGTGGTAAAAAATATGGAATTTTTTTATTTTCAAACCATTAAAAAGAAGTTTTGGCACCAAATTAAAACAAGTAAAATCACACTAAATCATGTTGGGAAGTATGAAAATAATGAAATAAAATAGAAAACACGTGATAAATAAATGGTATAAAAACAAATCAATTAAGTCAATCGATCATACTAAATCACGTTGGGAAGTGTAAAAGAAAAACAAATTTGGCAAAAACTGGTCTTAAATTTATCACACTAATTCAAGCAGGGACATATGAATAATTTAAGAAATTTTAGGATTCTTACATGCAATAAGAAAATATTAAAATAAAAGGTGCAAGAGTAAATAATTAATAATAAATCATACTAAATCAAGCTATGAATCATGTCAATGATAGGTAAATTCCTAATCAATCAACTCTTATCTCATATTTGACACATGTAATTTTTGTTATAACTTGGATTATTAGAAAATTTTGTGAGGAAGCCTAGGTTCTATCCATGGTCTTACAATAAAAACTACAAAGGGAACACCAATAAGGAGGAATAAATGGGAAAAACTAGTAAAAAAGGATGTTGGTAAATATGAATGTGAAATTTTGGTAATTTGTGAGGAAGGCCAATTCCTATCCATGGTCTTACAATGCAACTCACAAATATAATCCCTAGGGGAGTGATCAGTGAACAAAGAAATATTTCTCAAGGGGAAATATTAGGATTATAGCTAGTGAAAAAGGGAATGTAAAAGGAATAACTAAGGCATATTATGATAAGACCTTAGGAGACAAGAGACATATTAAGGACATGAGAAGACACTAAGTGACTAGTGACCATCAATGTGCAAACAAAACCTATTTGTTATAGACACAAATCTATACAGGATAATAATAATTCTACTAACATAAACTCATGAAGGTAGAGTGGTATAAGAAAATTAAGATGGACCTAATTCCCATGATGTGTTCCCATTTCCTTAGGACCTGTTATAGAGCCATCAGTCTACTGTGAAGATTGGGTACTTATGTGAGAAAGTAGGTAGCACTAAAATAATTTTTTATTCTTCTCTTATAATATATTGGCCAACAACACCCCAAAGGACTACGAATCTAATATTAGGCCAACTATGGAGTTTGATCTTTAACTAGAAGAAATAGATGTGATTTGAATCATGTCTTTAAGTGTGATCTAACTTTTAAGAATTTTGAATGTTTTTACCTTTTGAGATTATTATGTTTTATTAAATAACTTGGATTTTGAATTTTTAAAGGATTTTTAATATTCCTCCTCCATATGGACTTTGAATGACCAATCATGAGAGATAGAGTGATACACATGAATATTTTTAGGCTTTGGCTGTAAAAAAACAAAGTAACCAAAGACAAGATTGACTAGAATAATTAGGATTAACAATGAACCAACATGTTATCTCAAGTCTCAACCATGTATATGCTTAGTTTATGAAAATGAAATAAAGGGAATAAAGGAGATTGAAAATAGACTGGTAAGAGGAAAGTATAATGAGAGGAATTGTTTGCTAACTGATAACTTGGTATAAAAGGAATAATTGAGGTGAACAAGGTTTATATAACCAAGTCAAAATAACAATTATCCATGTATATAGAGATAAGAAATCAAATAATCATGAAAATATAATAATGGAGTTTTTAAGAAATAAACTCAATAAATAAGAAGAAATCAATGATAAATAAGACATCCATAGGTAAACATAAATGACATAATAAGAAATATAAAGTACAAAATCAACATCACCATGTAATATAAATATAAATTTGACACAATGTCAAATGATATAACAAATAGATAAAGATAAAGTTGGAGTACACATATAAACCAAATGAAAATATAAGAACACCATGCATGTGCTCATAAGTACTAATATATTTGACCACACACATTATCTAGAACATCTGATAAGTCTCTATGAATTTGGATGCAAAATACAACTAATGTCTCATCTATCGTTAGTGAAAATTAGGAAAATACTTCATGTCTAATGTCCTCAATATAAAAGGTAGGAATTTTTTATGGATCATGCTAAGGAGGGTTATTAGGTAAGAGATGATATAGAAAATTCATGGGAATGGACTCTATAGGAGATGAAGGGATCACCAGTGGGGAAGGATCCATGGGTGAGGTATTCTCAAGTGGAGAAAGATCCACAAGTGAGGGAAGGTCCACAAGTGAAGGTTTCATGGGTAGAGGAGAAGGAGGTGAAGAAGGCACCATAAGATGAGATGGAACCAAAAGAGGTGGAACCATGGGAGAAGAAAGGGGAGCCTTCTTGTGGGAAATACCTATGAGAGGAATGGTATAAGGTGAAGGAATAGTTAAAAGGTGATATTTAATATTTTTTTGAAGAATGCAACAATGATTGGTGTGATGGGTTCTACATTAGTGTTAAAGATAATACATCTCTCCATACCTCACAATATATTTAGGCAGTACCTTTAGAGGAGGTATGGATTTATAAAAGGATTAAGGGGTAAAAGGACACAAAGTGTCAATATATTATCACATATTGAAAGAATTCATGGATGAATGGTTATCTATGCCATGAAAGCAATAGATATGCCTTGAGGAGTCTTGGTATAGGTACTCATCATAGGAGGTGTATAAAAATTAGAATAATCTTAGGAAGGCTCATAGACACATTTTGTGGGAAATGGATCCATCTACAATAAAGGATGAAAACCATCACCAAGAGAAGGTGGTGGTGGTGAAAGGACTAGACTAGGATCGATGAAAAGAGTGATGGGATCAAAACTAGGAATAGATTCAGCCAAAGAGGGTATGGGGATGTGCTCCAAAATGGAATATAATTATGGAGGGGTGGGGTCTGTATAAGGATAGAGGAGAGTCACACACATCTTAGGGATAAGAAGGCTATAGGGGTCATGGTACTTAGTAAAGTGATAGGGTCTAGTCATAACACAATCTATAAGCATACTCCTAAGAGGTTCTTTAGAAAATGGAGTCATCCACACCATATATACAATATGATAAAGAGGAAAAATACTAAAATTAGGAATTATTTATGATGGACTATAGGAAGAAATGCTAAAAGGTTGAAGTAATGAATATTGATAATAGATAATCACAACATCATAGGCTTGTATAAGAATACCTAAGAATGGATTATCTAAATTATAATCATCAAATAATAAATTCTATGAAGGTCAATGATGCATGTAGGGATGACATTATCATTAGATGATGTTTGATGAATGGAATGTTGAGTCTTAATTAAGACAATGGGGATGTCATCATAAGGAGGTTGATGAGAACAAGGCCATAAAAAAGTGGGAAGATGAGAGATGAGATGAGGTGAGAGATCAAAAGTTTTAATCTTGAGATTGATATCATTAGTTTTATCATCAGTAGAATCTATTAGGTTAGGAGGAATATTTTTAATGAGTTTGGGATAACCATTGTAGCTTTGAGTGGAATTGATGAGAAAGTTAAATCATCAAGACTCATGAAATGTAACACTATGAAAAGTTTTGAGAGTAGGAATCTTGAAGACACTATAGTCACCCTAAATCCTATAGATGGATCCATTATGAGGTAAATTAACACATTGATAGATAAAAGTAATGGATCACACATGATGAGTCTATGGCTACCAAGTAGAATGTTATAAGATAAATGAAAGTTAAATATTATCACCTTTACATGAATGATGATAGGTGGGACCATAATAAGAATCCACACACAACCTAAAGGAGGCATTTTCCTTCAATCATATCCTTGACATGTGTTGTATGTGGAATTAAAATTGCATTCAGAATATCTAAGGGTTTTGATAAAATCAAGAGAGGCAACACAAGTGCCAAAACCCTCATCAATCAAGGCACTCTTGACTTGGATATTGCCAATTTGGATACTAATAAATAAAGGGTGATCATCTACATGAAGTAGAATCTCATCAGGAATCATATAAGCAATGGGAAACGTGAGGGAAAGATAAGTGCTGATTATTTCATCAACATGGATGGACATCTCTTCAGATTGTTGTAATATGTTATATTCTAATTTAGATAAGGGTGCCTCACATTCTACTAGGAGAGGATGAGGGATGTTAATTTGGAATAATATATATATAACATGGTTTTGATGATGTGGAAAATTCCTCATAAATTTATGAAATGGGATTTGGGATGGGAGATTAGTGAGCTCCATGATGGGATCCTACTCATGATAACCCATAAGAAGATTTTTAGAAATAGGTGCATAGTGTTGAAGAAGGTCCTCAAAAGGAGGAGTTGAAGTACATTGAAATTTATGTTGATAAGAGGGATTAGGTTTAGAATAATATTATATATTATGTTGAGAAGAGGAAACATTTGGTGTAGGTTTTTTTTGAGAATTACTATAAGAATTTTTGATAGAAGCTTGAGTATCATTGGTGTTAGGTAAAGAAGATGGAAGGATGGTAAAAATAGAATTGGAAGTTTTATCCAAAGGGGGAGCTGGAATTGGTTCATCATAGGTTATAAGGTCATCTTTCCCTAACTCATTTAAGTGATTTGGATAAGAATCTTGGATAAAATGAAATGTGCAATATAATAGAGGGGTGTAGATGGGATGAGGATCAATGAAAGAAACCACCCTTCACATATTAGTCATATTAACCACATTCTATTTAGGATTTGGGTCAATAAGACTATAAATATTATTATTGGAATGGGTGGGCTTATATTGGTTATCTTGGTGATTAGTAAGAGGGTCCTTATAGATGGACAAATAAGCATTATCTTAACTCAAAGCTTGAGATTTAGTATCGGTTTCATGGGCTTTGAAAGCAATGTCATAGGTTTTTTGTCATTTTTGAATGATAGAATCATGATCAAAATTAGGATCTAGAATAGAATACATAGCCAAATTTTAAATCTACCTATAGGTCTCACAATAATAACCCCAACTAGCATGAAACTAGCAAAATTTATTAGGATCATACCAAGATTTCATATGTCAAGTGGGATCAAGTTATCATGGAAGAGGCCTAAGTAGACATTTTAGTAATTTGAATAAGGATAAATTTTTATGAACATTGATATTATTAGGTGAATATAAATGAGTCTTGGTGAATTATTGAGAACGGGGAGCTAGTTTCAAAGATTGGTTAGGAAAAATAGCTTGAATAGTGTGAATGGTGTCATAACAATCTATAACACCATCATTGGTAGCATGAGGATTCTTGTTTTTAAGTAATATATGAGTGAATTTATAAGGTTGGGGTGGCTCTAATTATCTCATAAGTAAATATTTATGTTTCTCTTGGTTAATGACCTCCTCTAAGGTACATGGAGAGAGAGTGCAAACCTGGTATTACAACTTAGGAGAAAGAGCATTGGTAAAGAGATGGAAAAGATTATCATTGGCCATGTTATGCTCACATTTTTTGGATAATGTTTTACCCTTTTTAACAAAATCTTTGGAAATTTCATTTTCAAGTTGCTTATAATTGTTAAAATAGGCCAAGGTATTTTCAAGATCACTAGTTTGGAACTCTTAGACTAACACATTTACTAAATATTCTAGACTAGTAATAGAATGAGTTTTAAGTTGGTTTTACCAATGTAAAGAATCACCTACAAGAGTTTTAGATAATAGCTTGGTAGCGTCAAAGGTGTTTAATTTGACCTAGTATTTATAGATATTTCCAAATGTTTGTAGATGAAGAGTAGGATCAGTTGACCCATTGTAATAAATGATAGGGGTGATACCTCCTATATCAATATTAGAAATTTAAGATGTAAGAGGTTCATTTTTAATATTCTTGATTATTTTGTTAGCAAGAGGAGGTTGAGGGATAATATTACCATGGGCATCTTGAAAAGGAGGTGGGGGAACATTTTTATTATGCATGCCCCAAAACATCTATTAAGGGTGGGTTTGAAGATGGAGAAGGTGATTTTTAATTCTCAACATTTTATTTATAGTATGATCTTGAAAACTATTCATTTTATTAAGTGTTTTTAATAAAATTTGATGGGTTTGAGTTGCATTAATATCATTATTTGAATCATTAGAATTAGAAGTAGTGTTTTATATACCACTATTGGTGTTGGTAAGAGCTTGAAAAGAGTTTTTAGAATGTGAGGCACTAGTGGAAAAAAATCCTTATGTAGAAAAATATGGAATAGTAGAGGGATGATAAGAGGAAGAACTAGAAACATGATTACCATGGGTAAAAAATGATGCACTAGTGGAAGATTTAAGGAGAGTAAATCTTAGAAAAGGCCCACTAGATGTAGAACCTACCATGGTAGTGAAATTACAAGGCATGAAGCAAGAAGAAGTCAAAGAATAAGAAGTCATGGTATGATAAGGGAAAAAAATAGAGGGAAGAGGTTGAGAAGTAAAAAAAATAACATCCCTAATTCCATGTGAGAATGTGGGAGAAGGTGAGTGAGGCTCTTCATCTTGACCACTAATCATGAGATGGTAAATGGTAGAAGGATTCTATCCTCGATGTTGAGGAAATTCAAAGATAAAAAAGAGAATTTCAAGGGCATACTCTAATTTAGGTTGATCTTAAAGAGATAAAAGAGGATTATAAATAAAATATGAATGAGGAGGGGTCCCATAATTCATTATGCGAGTGGTTATGTGAACATTGCTCACATCTAAGATAGGAGCTCTAAGATGCTTATAGGAGACCTTATGAGGGTTGATAAAACTCATCATATCCATTAAATTAAACTCAATTTTGTCTTACAATAGTAATTTCATGATAAAGGAGAAGGAATGGATAAAATAAGAGATGGAAAATTAAGGAAATAGGAAGTGATAAACATTATATAGATTAAACTGGGTCAACCAAGTACATAAAATAGGGTTTAAATTTTGTATAGAGTTGACAAGGTACTAGAAATAAAATATAAAAATGTTTATAGCATAGACAAGGTTGACCTAATTCTAGGAATAGAGGATGAAAAATGTAAGAAAAATATATAGAGTCAATAGGGTCAACCTAGTGTTGTATCGTGTGAGGCAGAAAAGAATACTATGTCAATAGGATTGAGATAGTATTGTAAGTAGGAAAAATAGATAATATGTAAGATATTGTGTCAAGAATAATGAATGTGTATGGAAATAGGAAAAAAAAATCAATTAATTTTGAAATCAAGAAATCAAAGGAAATGCACAATCAATTGGATCAATGAGGTCATTCCAATTAAGGCACACAACATTAAATCTAACACCAATGTTGACTAATGTATATTTCTAAAATATAACATACAATTAAGAAAAAAATAAGTAATCAAATTGGAAATTAAATGATAACTAAGTGATCATCATGAATTTTGTTAGACTATTAGAGTATGAATTTAGATGTGATAGGAAGATTGATATAAACAAGGAAGTAGAAAACAATCTAAGGATGGTTTTAGGACATTTAGGATGAAAGGGATCTATATTGGTAATGGTAATGACCTGGTATTAGGGACTAACCCCTTACTTCACCCACCATAATGACAAGGGTGTTATGAGCTTAACCAATATATACCATTAACCACATGTTTATACTTGGCTAGAAAACCAAGTTGGCTTCCCCCTTGGTGATGAAAACCAAGCAGGCAAGCCTTAGGTAGAATATTGTTAATTTTTTTTTTAATATTTTATGATTTGGTAGTGTGTTCATAAAATATAAAATATTTAAACTAAATGGTATATTAAAAAACACCTAGTTAGACTAATATTATCTATTCTAATCATGCAAGTAATAAAAAGTGAAAGTGTGACATAATTACTAGCATATAAATGTTAATTCCAACTTTGAAACATAATATAGTGTGATTTTAGATGACAATGTATACATATATTATAGAATAGAGTTAATAGTGTTTCTACTATATTATGGAAGCAAGGGTTTGAAAAAGAACTACATTAATAGTGTCAACCTAGTTTTCTAGACAATATATAGAATATAGAAGTACATCAATAGAGTCAACCTAGTTGACTATATAGGCATAGTTTTAAAGACTACAAACTATGAAAAATAGAATTATAATGAATAAAATAAATGCTAAAAAAGGATAAAAATGAACCTTGGTGGGTTAGAGGATGTAGGGGAAAATGAGATTACTATTAAAGCACCCTAATTTATACTTTCAAATTTTGCCAATTGTGTCAACTGGGTTAACCTAATTCTATAGTTATATATTTTCTAAAAACTTTTAAAATCTATTAAGTTGATAGGGTTGATCTAGTGTGTTTTATAAAAGTTTATAAATGTACAGAGTTGATAGGGTTGACCTAGTAGTGTAATCTAGAAGTCTAAAAGTGTACTATGTCAATAGAGTCAACCTAGTAGCCTGTACCTGATGAAATACATACAAAAATAGAACATAGTCATATTAATGTGACTGTGTGTTACACTTATGCATAGAATTTAGATCTATCAACACTATTGACATAGTATCATAAATATAGAATAAAAAAATGATAAGATTATGAAAAATTTGAGATAAAACCTACAAGGATTAGATTCATTTTAAGTTAACCAAAATGTATGCAATAAAAAATGCATCGTGTCTATAAATCAATACTAACTCATAGAAGATAGATCATACCATACACTTTTGATTGGGGACATATTATATAGTTGGGAACATGACCAATATGGGGATACACTAGACTCTATTAGGGGATCTCTTACCACAATAAATCATGATAGGGAGGTTTCCAAAGCCTCTAGTCAAGCATAATCACACAATAACCCTAAGGGAGTCCTATGTTTGATATCTCATTTAACTAATAACAAGAAAAGTAAAGTCTAATCAAGTGCTCACAAAAGCTTTTTGCATAAAATTGAGGTTATAAACAATAAAATTAAACATTAATAAGAGACATATACTTACATCAATTTATATAGTATCCTAAGACATGGAAGAGAAGTAAAAATACATATCTATCTACTCTTATAAAGGAGGAATAAAGCTAGGAATACTTACCTTTGAAGATAAACCCATTGAATATCAATATATCCCTTAGAAATGGTGCTTCACAAGAGTTTGTTATGGTATTTAAGGATGAAAAAGATAAATCAACTCTAGGATCCACAACCTAAGATCCATATTTTCAAAAAAATTATGAAACCATAATCACTCTCTTCAAGTATAATGGCAAATAAGTAAATTCATAATAAGTGTCACTTATTATTCTCTTTTCTAAATAATGGTGAAATGATCTTATATATATAGGATGATTTAACCCTAAGCCCTTTTGAAATTTTTAGATGACAAGGTTGACCCAGTCGATCTAATATAATTAAGGAAAAAAATTCAATAGGTCATGGGTTAGGTCAGCTCTTGGCTAGGTCGATCAAGACATAACCTAGACCCTAAGTGAATTTCACCCAAAACTATATAGGGTCAACCCAGTTGACCTAGTACAACCAACTATCAAAAGGGGAATAATGTAAGGAAAATGGGGATAAAATGTAGAAAATGACTAGATGATTATGTAAAATAGAATAACAAGCTTAGGGGTAAGGTTTTTAAGAGATAAGTGTGTAGATAACAAGTGGTAAAAGGGATGAAAATCTTGTGAAGAACCAATGGTCTACCCACCCCTTTCTTGGTTTACCCCTTAATGTGTGTACTTAGAGAGATTTAGACTTGATGGGTTCCTATAAGATACAAAGTGTTAGTGTTGGCTAATTTTGGCCCACATAAAAAGGTTCTACCTAGATGTATGAGTTTAATAGAGTTCTAGATGAAATGAGTGGTCTAAAGAACATAGGTAGCTCACAAAGATTTTGAAACACTTTAAGTAAACTTAAAGTGTATTTTATAAAAATATGAAAAGGAAGGTATACATGGTGATTATAGAATTTATTTATCATGAAGTAATTTTTCTCAAATATTTAGAGCCTTGAAGGAAGGGAATAAATGATTCGCACAAGATTAGAGAAACTAGACTGTCATAGCACATCATGTAAACATGAACAAGATAGTTCACTTCTACATGTTATAAGTATTCTTAGGAAGCCTCTCAAGCTCAAAGGATCACATGGAGATGAATTTATTCATGCCTTAAATATTCCCTACAAATTTTTTGAATTGATGAGTTATCTATCTCAAGTTACAAGCATTTAAATTTGGATAAACAGTCAAGGACATGCACAAGGACATTAAGTTTAAACCTCATAAAATATATATTTAGATTAAAATGTTCTGTAGGATGAATGTGAAGTTGAAAAGTGTCAAAACCATAGGGTTTCATTTCAAGATATAATGGTGAGCTGGCAAGGATGAAGATAGTGGGTTCAGATAGATCAATTGGCACAATTCAATTATATTGAAGAGATCAATGATGAGCATCAAGTCAAAATGTTAGTAGACCCAAGACTAATGTATAAATCACAAGTTTCCAAATAGTAGAAGCTAATATCACATCTAATGGTGAGTGTTGATTGATAAGGCTAGTGGGTCTATTCAAATCAATAAAGTGCATCCAATCATATAAAGTAGATCTAATGGGGAGCTCAAGGTTAAAAAGTTAGAGGATCTTGAAGATAAGCAATAAGTTTCTAAGTTTCATTCCCATGCTAGCTTGTTATAAGATCTATGTTTTTCATTCATTCATAATAAGAAATATTTATAGTGTGCATGAGGTTAAAAATTCAAAGCACTGATAATAATATGCTCAAAAAGAATGAAAAGATGACAATTGACACATTATGAGAAGCCTAGATCAAGATTAATGGTCAACATTAAAAGTGAATATGAAATGAATGTAAGATCATCAAGCATAATTGAGGAAGATAGTGAGGGTCATTAATTTATAGGATCTTAATAAGGATGCATGTGGTGGTGGGGTTTGCTTCCTTCAACTGTTCTTGATCTTCACATTTTCCATCATGTTAGAGAAAGACATGGTGACATTAATCTAGGGGAAGGCTCAAGAAGGATTATGGTGGTTTTTATTCTAAGTGGAATTGGGATCATTAATGACCCATTAAATACCAATTTCTCTCTCTCTCTCTCTCTCTCTCTCTCTCTCTCTCTTATCTTATTTCTTCCTATAAATACTAGCTTTGAACTCTTGATTTATATCCCTCAGCTAGGTATAACAAACCTCTACTAGAATCAATTTGTAAACTCTTTTAAAGCAATACAAGACAATTTCATATTATAGTTTAATGCTAAGTATACTTTATTGATGTGATTTATTATTTATGGGAAATTAGATGTTTAATTCCTAAATAATAAATGGGTCTGAGTAGATAAAATTAGTAAATAATATATACTCATAAAGACACTAATTTTTTTTAAAAAAATAGTAATTTTGCCTTTTCTAAAAATAGTAATGAGTGAGAGAAAATATGACTTAGCTTATTCTAGGTTGTTATAGCTAAGATAGAGTATGATACTAGAGTAAAAGGATTGGGACAATGTCAAAAACTAAGATCTAGAGTTTATTTCTTGTTTGGATAGGACCAAAAAAAATAGGACACCCTATTATTTGGTGTTATAGTCTTGGTATTACTACTGTTGTGTAAACTACTCATAGAGATATAATTTTTTTGGATTCTGTTTATAGCATCTATGTGAACCTGTGTACCAAATTTCACATCCTCATTATTAATGAAACTCCCAATCAATCTTATTCTTCATGTGCTTATGTATTTGATGGAATTAAATGGAACTTTGGAAAATAAGGAAATGGGTTAGTGTGTAAAGAATACATTGGACATACTTCACACCCCATGTGTGGGCTTGCTACATACATACAAATACTCTAAAGAGGGATAAAGTTATATGTAGTTCTCTTATTGAATTCCTTGGCACAATAATGTGATGGAAATTCAAGTAAATACAAAATTGAGTTTTACTTATAATGACTAGGGACTTGTGTAGAGGTTTGAATAAACTTGAAAGACTATTAGATGGCTATATTCAAACAATAGGGAATAATGATTGAGTAGTCTTGCTTGTATTCTTACTTCTCTCTTGTAAATGAGTGTCAACCCTTCTAAATGAACTTTAAATGGCCTTTTATAGGGGATTTAATGATCGTGGGTTATATGAATTCATATTAGGCCAACATGAATTAGGATAAGGATCCAGGAGAATATGACCATTTGAACCCAAATTGCACTTGGACAACAACACCAAAAAATAAGACACCCTGAGTTGCAGTGTTGTAGTCCAAGTTTGGGTGTTATTGTTCTAAGGGAAAGAGACTTGGGAGAATTAATTTTTCATGGAAATATTAGCCTAGGTATGCAAGGGTTTAGTTTGGAAGGATATAGATGACTGAGAAACTATGAAAACATACCTAAGAGGGTCAAGAGGGAAATAAAAATGGGCCTATGGATTGAGTGTCATTAGTCATACTCAATTTACCAAATTTCACATTTTACATGAATACATTCACCCCCTTTATTTTAGTGATGTAGCAAAGTGAAATAATAGAATAAAGGAAAAATAAAGTGTACCTAAAATTACATGTGAAGGTGAATCTCGTGAATTTATGTGATGTTGGATGTGTGTAGAGTGAACATAGTGTGACATGTGAATCTGTAATGAAAAACATAAAGTAGATAAGTCCTTACTAGATACACTATATCTAAAATAATAATGTATAAAAGCTGGGTAAGAGAGAGAGGAAGAGAAATGAATGAATACACCTCATTGGGTACATGAACCAATACAAAACCTGTTATGATGCTAGATTATGATGGGTGTGTGATGTACCAAAATCAATATCATGAATTGATTTGAATGCTTAATTCCCTAAAAGTGTCTCAAAAAATCAAAGGAAGGATATTTGGCTCCATCATCACCTACTAAGTGAATCTAAAGAATAATGCATGTGTCAATCAATATTTGGACTGTGTGTCCAATCCCTTTGAATAGGTGGCTCAAGAATACAAAGGTTAGCTATTCCTTTGGCTCCATTATTTCCCCATGAAGTGAATTTATGAAGAAATACTAGTATGTAATAAATGTCATATGATATGGCTCTTGAATCCCATGAATATACTATGATCTAATAATGTTACTATGGATAGCTGAATGTATGCTAGAAACTAGGCCACTCTTGGCCATTTTGAAATATGAAGATTAGGCTTGTATTAAATCCACTCCAAAACTAGTGAAATATGTTTATATGGAAGCCAACTTGGGAACTCAGGTACTCAGGAAGTTAAGCTTGTATGAAATCCAAACTTGAAAAAAGTTGCCAACCACTTGCAGATCAAGTAAGGCATGCAACTGCTGATAAATGCTTGGGAAATAAACTAAACTCAAAAAAGGAGGAGAATCAATATGTCATGTGCATTTCCCCCAATAAATAGTATTTGGAACTTAGATTATGATCTAGAAGTTATATCAACTACCTAACCTAAAACTAGAAGTGAAAACCATCATGTCATGCATGATGGCCCATATATCTAGATTCTCTGAGCAAAAACTATATTAAAACATGATGAATCTAGATTGTACTATGCTAAAAAAATTGTTGCTTAACTCAACTTTTTGTTTTTTTGGAAAAAATAATTTTTTTATTGTTTGTATAGGAGAACTAAAAATAAGACACCCTGTAATCTGGTTCTATAGTCCAACTTTGGCACTATTATCTAAGGCCAAATCTGATGAGTGTTCATGATTCTCTAATGTCTACCTAGTTTGTTATGCCTAGTCTAATGTCTAGATTTTGTTTTGAGTGTTATAAAAAATATTTTTTTGACTGTTAGGAGCTCTGATATTTATGATAAAACCACTATTTATTAGCCCCTCTTTTGAGAGTAGGAATGAAGGTGTTGCAATGACCACCCTTAGAAAAAAATCCTTACAATTGTGTTATGTTGCATAGATATATGATATAACAATGATAATTGACAAGATATATCAAGATATATCAAGGTTTGTATCAAGATATTTTTAGATCAATAAGGTATGCCTAAATAGATATAAAAATGTAATAACATGTGGAAAGTGCTGAACTATAATTGAAAGCATTATATATTAATTATTAGTTGTTACCTATGAGTTATTAGTTGTTATTTGTTAGTAGTTTTTAGTTTTTAGTTGTTAGTTTTTAGAAAGGAGGGATGGAGCATGATGTCTATCGTGGAATCTAATAAAATGAGAAAAATGCATGATATGGATCATGGCATTATAACAATAAAAAATAAAGCAACAAGCACACAAAACAAGAATCAAAATGAATACAAGGGTGGCCAAGGGACCAAGTAAACAAGGGATATGGGAACATGACACTAAAATTATAAATCAAGCATACAAGGCATATTCAAATGACACATACACATAAAATCAAAATAAACAAGGTTAGCACAAGGGCCACATGCACATGGAGGAGTAAAAACAAAGGATATTGGCAAATGTCCTAAGGCACATACAAGAGACAAACAAGAACTAGAAATACAATCCATTAAGCTATGCTAGCAAAGAAAGAAAGAATGTAATAACTAGAAAGATAGAATCACATCTAACTACTCAAATCAACTATGAAAGTATGTAAGACATGTTAATAAAAGGCTAGGTATATGCTAGGAAATACACAAGTGTAAGATGATAGTGAGTTTTGATATGGTAATCTATGTAATCTATTAAGTAATGTACATCAAGATGATAACATAGAGTGTGTATTTTAGTAATGACATAACTTGGATGGTGTAGTCATGTAGAAAATGCTCACAATGGGTGTGTATATTGAAGTGTGTCTCAAATGTAGATGTAGGATGCCTTCTTAAATGGGTAGAGTGAAGTAATCAAAGAGCTAGATATTACTACAAACACTCAAATAAAATCAAGTGAAACATGGTAATGCAGATAAATTGATACACAATATCATAAAATAGTAAATGTAAGTCATAAAATTATATTAGCAATGTAAAACATAGATGATGTATACAATCAAAAGATTTTTGGTGTTTTAACATGTTTGAATGTTTTTGGATTTTGAAATGTTATATTATATTTGTATTTTTGGAATATTTGAACTATGTACAATAAATTAGAAGAGATTATGTATAATCATGTAAATATAACAATATGTACATAATGATATAAAAGACTGGGCTGGATGGGGGAAGGGATCTAAGGATGGATCCCGCTAGGGATGTAAATGAAGGAAAGGGGCATGACTATCATCAAACGCCTCAAGATAATCATCATAAGTATCATCAGCTGATATATATTCCATGTTTATGATGTTATTACATTAAATTTGAACTAAAGGTTGCTCTAGTGGTGGAGATGTCGATTTTGCTCTAGGGCATTTAGCCTTACCAGTAGATGACTTCAATAAAAGTGGTGGAGCTGGTGTTACTAGTGGTCTTATAATCTAAATAATAACTTGATATTTTAGTTTATCCAATATATATAATAAATTTGCACATGATTTTGTATCATGGCCTATAATCTTATTAAAAGTAAAAAATGAGTGACCATCCTGTTGTGACAATCTGTTGATATATCTATGTCAGAATATAGGTAATGTGATCAATCCATAATCAAGTAATATATATAACATAAAATATGGTTGATGTTGTGTGTTACCTACCTAAATCTACAATAATAGCTATATATCCATAGAGGTAACCATGTGAACTATATGTTCTATGTGATTTGTCTATGGCCATGAGTGTGGAGTATATCCTGAGAGTGTAGTGAAAGATGCTAAAAGTGATGTAAGATGTGAAATGAGAGATCTAGAGTCATATCAATACTCTCCTAGGCTAACTGGTGTAAAGCTCAATCCACATAAATAGTCATCTATGACTATGGGTGTCATATCATCATCTAAAGAAGATTGTGAATCTATATCAACATCATGTATATATGATAACTTATAATTTACCACAAGGGGTAACTATGATATAGGAGTCTCATCATTTATAGTAGTAGAAGATGGTATTATTGCAAAAATATTTGTAACTGGTGGAGTAACTATGGAATTAACTAGAACTATTTGTACTACTTTTAGTGATTATGGATGTGTAATAAGTGTCGAAACTATGACCAATAGAGTAACTATAATGGTTAAAGCTGCTAAGATTGGTGGAATATCTAGAGATGAAGGTATGACTATAAGTGGAGGAGTGTGAGAAGTGCTAGTCTCTCCCACCTCATATGTATGTATATGATCAAGAGAAATGCAATGAGGTGGTGGTTTTACTATGAGATAAGGTGTCCCATCTGGTGAAATGATCAAAGACGGCTCTATAGTTCAATAATATTTGAATGGTTAGTTGTTTTTTAGACATGTGTACAGATATCCCTCATGGAGAAATTTAGTACATTGATGAAGAGTAGAAGGACTAGGTCCCATAGTATGTATCCAAGGTTATTCGAGTAAAATATTATAGTGGAGAGGATGTGGCATGACCTATAACTGTGTACAGAGGGTTTTTTGTCCCACCATGGTATATATAGTAATAGTGCCCAATTCTTGTGGGGTATATCATCAAATCCTTCAATGTTATTATATGATTTTTTCATGATACCAAATCTACACCCATGGCCTGTAATAATGTGATATTACATATGTTCAATTCAGAACCACTATCAACAAGAACTCTCTTGATTGTGTTGGTTTTGACTTCAACTTGTATGAATAGTGGAAAATTTTGATCAATAACTATCTGAGAAGGCATGTCCTCACAATCAAAATAAATTGCATCTTTTATAGCTTTTAAAGTTTTGACCACTAATGCAAAAGAAGAAGGTTTTAAATTAATCATCATAAAATTTTGAGTGAGGGACTGATAAAGAATGTTATTAAATACATTAATTTTATGAAGCAGTTATAATGTGGAAATATACATTATAGTGTTTCTTATCTGATCAAAAACATCATATGCCTTATACAAATCTACATGTGTAGGTGGGTTGGACCTAGGATAGATAGGAATAGAAGGGTGATGGGGCTCTTAGCTAGGTGGAGGAGGTATAGTGGCACATTGAGTAATAATTCTAATCACATTATCCAATTTCTATATATTATTAGTAGTAGTTATGAGAGGAGAGTGAATTTAATCGATAGGTCAAGGTGGTAGAAGGATAAAAGGTGTAAACTAGGCTCTTTGGCAATGGGTAGTGACATGAGGAAGGGTAAAATAGACCATGCAACATGACTCAACATGGGGTAAAGGCTCCAAGGGAGGTGATTAAAAATGTGTATTAACATGTTTAAGAATAACTAGCTTAACATCATCCCATATAATGAAAAATAAGCATGAAATGCAAAGAATGAAGCTTTATACTAACATATGATAGAATACATCATTCATGTACATGATAGAGCCCATTATTGTTTCCTTATTATTTTCAAGAAATGTAAGAAAAGTTTATACATAAGTGAGAATATTTTTTTTAATTTTATTATGGATGTAAGGTGATACCTCAAGAATTAAATATGTACTAGTATATGCAACTAGGGATTTGATAATAATATTTTTTCAAAATACTATGAATTTTTGAAATTGAAATTAAATTTCTGAGCTAAGTATGCAAGTAAAAATATAGAAATTTATGGGAAAGTGTTTGATTTAATGGGACCTAGTAGATACAAATAGGTTTTTAATAAAAATAAATTTTTTAAAATTACTATGAATTTTAGAAATTTGAAATGATTTTTTTATTTTAATATCCAACTAAAAATTTAGAAAATGATTAGAAAATTACTAGGAGCTAGTTGATGCAACTAGGATTTGAAATAAATTTATTTTAAAATTTACTAAAAAAATTTTAGAATTTGAAAGAAACTTTTTATTTTAATATTTAATAAAAAAATTCAAAAATTGATGTGAAAAATCTGCTAGGAATTTACCCTAGGGTTTCTAGGGTTTTTATGTAAAATTCAAAGTAAGTCAAGTTCACCAAATGGTTTATTATTTTTGGAAAATTAGATGTTTAATTACTAAATAGTAAATGAGTTTGAGTAGATAATATCATTAAATAATATGCAATAATTAATCCACTAAATTTGTGTAAATAAATATTATTTTTCCTTTTTTAAAAATAGTAATGAGTTAGAGAAAATATGACTTAGCTTATTCTGAGTTGTTATGACTAAGACATAGTCTGATACTAGAGGAACAAGACTGGGACATTGTCTCAAATTGAGATCTAGAGTTAATTTATTAGTTGGATAGGAGCACCAAAAATAGGACACCCTACTTTCTAGTACTATAGTCCTTTTCATGCTACTATTGTCCAAAAAATCTCATAGAGATATGATTTTTTTGGGTTTTGTTCATAGCATTTGTGTGAGCCTTTGTACTAAATTTTAGATGATTTCTATCAATAGAAATACATATATAGATGATTCTCCATGTTCTTGTGTCTTTTATATAATTGAATAAAACTTTGGAAAATAGGGAAAATGGGTTAGTGTGTAAAGGATACACTATATGCACTTCACACCTCATGTGTGGGCACGTTACCTACATACCAATACTCTGAGGAGGGATCAAGAATTATGTAGTTCTTGCATTGAAGTGCTTAGTATAATAGTGTGATGAAAATCAAAGTAAATGAAAAATTGGGTGTACTTGGAATGACTAGGGATTGGTGTAGAAGTTTGAATAAGCTTGAAAGACTTTTGGATGGTTATATGTAGAGAATAGGGAATAGTGCTTGAGTCGTCTTGCTTGTATTCTTGTTTTTATCTTGTAAATCAGTACCAACCCTTATAAATGGACTTTGAATGGAATTTTATAAGGGATTTAATTATTATGGGTTAAATCAATTCATGTTAGGTCAGCATGAATTAGGATAAGGATCCAAGAGAATATGACCATTTGATCCAAAATTGAATTTGGACAACATTACTAGAAATAGGATGCCCTATGTTTTAGTGTTGTAGTCCAAGTTTTGGCATTATTGTCTTAAGGGAAAGAGACTGAGGGGGATGGAATTCTCATGGAAATATTATCCTAGGTTAGTAAGGGTTCAATCTAGAAGGCTATATAAGACTTGGAAATTGTGAAAACATATCTAAGAGGGTCAAGATAGCAAGCAAAATGGACCTATAGATTGGGAGTCATTAGTCATACTCAAGTTACCAAATTATGTATTTTATATGACTACATGATGTTTGATTTATAGAATGTATGTTGTCTATTCATCATTTATAGGTCCTTCAAGTACCTTTCTTTAATATTATTAGTTTCTTATAGGTTATGTGAAGTGTTAGCTAGTGAGGTTTCTATTGGAGAGTCATAAGTCCATAGTGTCTTACATAGAACTATCTATTTATGTCCTTCAAGTTATAGGTATCTTTTTCAAACTTCATAAAAAATAGTCATGTTTGTAACCCTATCATAAAATATGATCAGTCCTTATCATCATTAGATTCATTAGTATTCATAAAAGTGTCTAAGTTAAGAGTGGATTATTGAACATTTGGTGCATCACCACACTTAAGGTAGGATTTCCTTCATGCATTCTCTCCCATTTTCATCCCAATAGATTAAATTTCAATAAGAGAAATTGAAATTTCCATATCTATGGAGCTAGCCTCATTAAAAATCCTAGAGGTCTAACCCAAAATTAGGTAGCCCATAACCTAGGGTCATTGTTATTGGATTAGGTTTGAGATTAGGACTTGAAAACTTCTACTTTCAGCTAGGTTACAACCTAGAACCTCTAATAGTTTCTAGCATGGCTAGTAGGATGTATTCTCTTTGGCAAGACCAAAGTCTAGAGCTAAGAAGAAGTATTTTTAGTATAAGGAGACATCCACCATCATCAAAAGCTAAAGATTCTCCACGTTACAAAGTCTATAATATCACCAAAACAACACCTCTCATGGAAAAGGTTACTAGAAGATTAGTTAGTAAAGGTATTCCATTTGAATTCATTAAGCTACCTTTTATCTCATATAAAAGAGCAAGATTTAACAAGATAGCTCATTATCCCCAAAAGAAATATTCATCTCCTGGTCATCCTATTGTTTTAAGTAGTCTAAACACCACTATGTAAATTGTAAGGCCTAGAATGTAAACTTTTGTACCCTTGAATTGTGGTGTAATCATATGAAATATGAAATTGGATGACTTAGGCATGGTTAATAACACCCAACCTATAGGTCCTCTTTGTTACTCACTTAACCCTTCTTGGCTAGACTTTGACTTATTTCTAGTCACCCATAGCTTCTTAGACATAGTATTTTATGACCTAGGTAACTCTCTCAAACCTAGATCCATCCCCCTAGGGCTCATCTTCCTAGGATAATAGTATAGAATCTGGATAGGGGCACCATAATTTAGGGGTTTCCTTTTTTTATTGCTATTATCGAAGTTCATTTTCACATCTAAAAGATAGGTTTCCTAATTCCTTATCTTTTCCCCTATCAACCTAATACAAGTTCATCTAACCCAAGATCATTAGTTTCCCTATAAAATGCCATTCAATGTCCATTTAAAGGGGTTAATACTCATTCAAAAGAAAAGATAAAGAATACAAGAAAGTACACTCAATCACTCTTCATTATTCTCTACATACAACCTTCCAAGACTAATTCAAGCCTATTCAAGCACTCATACTAGTCCCTAGTCATCTAAAGTACATTCTAGTTTTGAATTATAGTTTTCATACATCACATAATTACACCAAGAAATTAAAATAGGATAAATACATTAGTTTTATCCCTCTTTAGAGTATTGGCATGTAGGTAGCATGCCCACACATGGGGTGTGAAGTGCATCAAACATATCCTTTACACACTAACCCCTTATCTCTTTCCTAAGTTTTCTATTCAAGTTCAAGTACTAAGAGCTTCTAAAATTTTGAAGATAAAATCAGACACATAATGGGCTCAACATAGAATCAATCATTGATATTTCACAACTAGGGTGTCACAGACATGTTGATCAAATCCCAAAAAACCTAGGTCACTAGGACAATAACAATAGAATTAGACAATATCATTGGAAGTGGATAACAACTCTAAAAAGTGGACTATAGTTCCAAGTAATAGGTTGTCTTTATTTTAATGCTCCCATCCAATATAAAATTAAATTTCTAGGTTCTATTTGTGATAGTCTTCCATCCTTGCATAGCAATTTCTAGATCTTAAATCATTTGTTTCAACCTAGATTAAGCTAAGTTTTATTTCTATACACTTCTTGATATTTTTAGAAAAGATAAAATATATATCTATTTTCATAAATAAGTAGGATAATTAAGGCACATTAATTACTAGTTTACATTTACTTAGACCCTTTTATTTTCTTAAGAATTAAACACCTAATTTCCAAAAAAAATAAAAACATTTTGGTGAACCTTACTTCAAAATTTTGCACAAAAACCCTAAAAAACCTAGGGATAATTATGTCAATTTTTTTACAAATTTTTCCTAAAATTAAAAATAAAAAACTAAAAATTAATTGAATTATTTTCAATAAATTCATCCAAAACCCTAGTTTGCACGTACTAGGTCCTATTTGCATAAAACCACTTTCAAACCACTAGGAAAAATATACTACTAATTTTAAAAATATTTTCATATTTTCCTCACTTTTTCAAAATTAAAACTACAAATTTTATATTAATTTTTCAAATTACTACACTAATTTTGAAAAAATTCATTCAAAACCCTAGTTTCATCAAATACATTCTCAGTTATTCTTCAGTACTTTTCCCATTATTTCCTAAAAATTTAGTTGCATATCAAATTCAAAAAATCAATTTCAAATTCAAAAATTTCATAGTATTTTGCAAATAATATTTTATAAAAATCCCTAGTGGCATATACTAGCTCATTTTTGCTTGTTGAGGTATCACCTTACATGTTTTAGAGTCCTGTATCTTTTTCATGCATTTTCTAGTTCTTTGTTTAGATTATATCAGCTTAATCTTTTCCACTACTATCCAAGTTGTTTTCCTTATGCCACCTAAATTCCTTTCATATTTTTCTTTGTGATGAAGTGCAAGACTTAGTGGTAATGCTCCTAAATTCACCCAATTTCCTATAACTTAACCATATACCATGGATAAATAGCCACCTCAGGTTCTAGTAATAGATTCTACATGTCCATATTACACCAATTTCAATGAGGATAATTTTGACAAAGATCATTATGAAAATAACAATGATGATGTACACACCAATGCTTATGTTCCACCACATTGGACTACTGATCTACTTCCACCCATTATTGATAATGAAGATGTACTCAACAAAGATTTTATTTTATAAAATTTTAGAGATAGACTTAAATAAAATCCTAAAGATCATACACTAATTTCTCAATCTATCATGGAAATTAAAAAGGCTAAGCAAGTTGAGTCTTCCATCCCCATAGAGCAACCAGTTGAGAATGACACTATGGGGGCCACTATGTCTGAAGAACCCCCTATAACAACCCAAACTTCTTTTATACCACCAACTATAGCTAGTACATCCCTATCTCCTGATGTGGTAGCCCTTGTGTAAGAGATCTGATCTCTTCAATCCAAGGTGCAACATCTTGAGAAAGGTACCATTAGACCTACACAAGCATTGGATTCTTTTACACTTTTACGTATACCATTGGCACATCACATTGCTTCAACACCCATACCATAAGGATTTTTTCAACCCAAGATTACTCTTTATCATGGCAAGGGTGACCCAAAGACACATTTGAGAGATTTTGACGTAGCATGTTTGGATTATGTACCCAATGACTAACTAATTACCAAACTCTTTCCACGGATCCTAAAGGATTATGCTCTACAATGATTTTATTGTCTACCAAATTAATCAGTCACAACTTTCAATCCTTTAAGAGATATCTTCCTAGCACATTTTAGTATCAACATTGGTGATAAGGTCTTATATACATATATTTCACAATAAAAACAAAGGCCAAATGAGCCTCTCATGGATTATGTTCTTAGATATAAGACTATTTTGGCTAAGTTAATTAACCCCATGGGTGATCAATATCTATAAGACATATTAAAATAGATCCTTTTACCAGCACTGCATGAATCCATTCTATTAAAAAAAAATTCTTCCTTCACCAAATTGTGTCTACACTTAAGGGAAGAGAAGTCAATTTAATCTCAATGGGAAAACTCAAGTATTCAAGTACTCTAGACACAAAAAACAAAAGTAATAGAAAAGTCCCATACAAATTCTAAATTAGTGACAACAAGAATCAAAATCAACCACTAGTCAATGTAGCTTTAGAGCTCCTCAACATGTGGTTTTATCATCACTTCCTCGATGTGCATTTACCAATTTACCAGTTTCTCTAGCTAGAGTTCTATAGTAGTTATTGGAATGCAACATTGTAAGTCTCCCACCTATTCATGAAGTAGATACATCAAATCCTCTTCCATGGGGATATGATTAGTAGGCATTTTTTGATTTTCATAGGGCATTAGGCCACACAACAAATAGATGGATTAGTTTGTGACATAAGATATAGGATTTGATAGGTGATAATCTATTGGATCTAAGCACTTCAAATGAGCCCCCAAAGACAAAGCCAACATAATATAAGGATTTTAAAATATTTTCATATCCATTTCAATATCATTCAAACTAATAAAAATAAGACACATCAAGGTTTCATCATACCTACCATACACATCCTCCATTAGCTACATATTAGGCATATTTAGTTAAGAAACATCCTTTGAGGGGTATGATAGGTGTGTATGAGTCTAGATTTCTAACCAAACCTTCAATATATTTTTTAGATCTAGATATTATGGAGGATGATATAGGTTACAATTCACTTTTTATCAGAGCACATATCCATAATTATCCTATCCATAGTATACTCATTAATAAAGGTTCCATTCTTAATATGTGCACCTTCACACTACTACAACATTTAGGATGTTCAGAGCAAGATATAACTCTAATAGATACATTTATTAGTGGTTTAATGGGCATGTTTAGAGTTCATTGTGTGAGATAGTACTTCCATTACATGTTGGTCCTACACATGGGGCTACACCATTCATTATAGTTCTTAGTGTAGGAGTTGTGGACATATTATTTAGTTGACCATAGATTTAAAAACTCAAGGTAGTACCTTCTATAGTTTAA
Organism: Torreya grandis; assembly: GCA_037957365.1. Lineage (NCBI taxonomy): Eukaryota > Viridiplantae > Streptophyta > Pinopsida > Cupressales > Taxaceae > Torreya > Torreya grandis. The sequence goes on along the minus strand of JARHVA010000730.1, from coordinate 2,170,416 downwards.
AAATATGTGAAGTTCATTCACACTAATTAGGTTATTATAGTTGGTGGATTTCTTTATGAGTTACCACTCCCCACTTTAGATCCATCTACTAGATTTTAGTCACCAGATCTAGTTCTTCCACTGGTTTTATCTTCTCTAACTTCTATTCTAAGTACAATTCAAGATCATCCATTGCTAGTACAGAGGGTTCATACACCCCCATGTATTTAGGATTCTAGATAGCTTCTAGCTATAGTATTCACACCTAGATTAGTTATATTATGGTCTCATATAGGTACATAGAAAGCACCTATTCATAGAGATTCTTCTCATACTTGAAAATGGGTCGCTAAGAGCCCTAAAATTATATTGACTTGTCATAGTCATAAGGGGACCCCACATTCATCTTTCACTTTAGATATTTTAGAGTAGTTACAACATGAACACATTCTAGCTTTATAATCTCAGTCATACACTCATACCTCATAATCACACACAATCCCATTATTTGATATAAGACACCATGCTAAGGAGTCTCATCTAAAACTCATTAGTTTGTATCATTAATTTCTAGCATTGATTGTACATATAAACTCTTCTACTTACTTGTACATAGTTTTAATATTTTTTAAAATACAAAAATAATACAAAAAATTCAAAACATAAAAACATTCAAAAAAATTCAAAAATCCAAAAGATATTTCAATTGTATGGATCATCCATGATTTTATATTATTATATGTCAATTTTCTACATTACCATGATTCACTTGATCTTCTTTGAGTGTGTACAATGATATCTAGCTACTTGATTACTTCATTCTACCCATAGAGGGGGAATTCCTACTTTTACATTCGAGACATGCATTATTATACATACCCATTGGGGGAATATTTTACATGACTACACCATCTAGGTTATGTCATTTATACACTACACACTATGAGTTATCATGTTGGTATACATTACTTTATAGATTACACAGAATACTATATCGACATCTTACTAGTATCTAGCACCTGTGTATTTCTTAGTATATACCTAGTCCTGTACTACACATGTTTTATATACTTTCACATTTGCTTTAATTAGTTAGTTATGTTTATATCTTCTAGTTCTTACATGCTTTCTATACTTTTTTATCATAGCTTATGTGATTTAATTTTCAATTCTAGTTTGTCTCCTACTTATGCCTTAAGGCATTTGCCAATGGCCTTTACTTCTTTTTCATGTATGTGCCTTAGGACATTTGCCAATGTCTTTTGTTTTTACTCCTCTATGTGCCTATGGAATGTTTACCAACTTTACTTATTTCACTTATATGTGTATAAGTCATTTCAACGTGCCTTCCATGGTTGTTTCTAATTTGAGTGACATATGCCCATGTCCCTTGTTTACATGGCCCCTTGGCCCATCTATTATGCTTCTTGATTCTTGATTCTTGCTTCTTGATTTTTTGCTTTTTTTCTTGTTGCTTTTCAAATGTGTGTAATGCCATGATCCATATCACTCCTTTTATTTGCTTTATTTGATGCCATGATGGACATCATTCTCCATCCCTCTAACTAACAATTAATAATTTACATTTATAGATCTAGTTTAGTACTTTAGGCATGTTTTCACATTGTTATATCTATCTAGGCATAACCTTATTGATATAAAAATATATTTAAATACAAAAATTGATATATCTTGAAACATATTGTCAAATATCAAATGTTATACAATAAATCCTTTTAGAATTAACACACTTGCAAGACTCTTTTGTTTTGAGGGAAACCATTACATGTTCATCATTCCTACCCTCAGAAGAGGGGGCATATAATAGGGGATTTGTCATAGAGATAAAACCTCATATAAATAAAAATAAAATCATTCAAAATAGTCGATATAAAATATAGAGGTCAAACTGATCAATTTATAGCAAAATAATAGGAACAATCTCAGATTAGTAGACAATTTTCACACCAAACAGTAGCACCAAAAATGGATAGTAGTGATAGAAATGGATAGTAAAAACAAAAAATAGATAGTAACACCAAAAAAATGGGTGTCCATAATTTAGTTCTCTTGTCTAGGTAGAAAAAAACTCAAGGTTTCCAAAAATAGGCAAAATGTTTAGTTTAGGGATAGTTCTTACAGCTCCAAATCCTTCAAATTCAATAGTTTAAAAACAATTTTCTTAGATACAGGCAGTTATCATGTGTAACATGATGGTTCTCACTTTTAATTTATATTAGGTAGTTGTCATAACTTCCAAATTAGAATCCATGTTCTAGACATCAATGATTTGGGGCAATGTGTGTGACACATTGATCTTCTTTTATTTGTAAGTTTAGTTTATTCTAAGCATTCTCAGTAGTTGCATGCCTTACTCCATCTACAAGTGGTCAGCATCAATTTTGAGTTAAAATTTAATAAAATTTTATCTTCCAAGTACTTATGTTCTTGAGTTATATTTCATATAATCTTAGTACATTAGTTTCAAAGTGGCTTTCATACAAGCCTAATCTCCATCTTTTAAAATGGCCAAGAGTGGCCTAGTTTTTAGCACACATTTAGCTATCCATGCCACTGTGTCAGATTTTCAACACATTCATGGGATCCATGATCCATCCCATATGCCATATATTATATACTGGTATCACTTCATAGCTTCACTTCATGGGTCTATGATGGAGCCAAAGGGCTAGTCTTTGTATTCTTGAGCCACCTATTCAGAGGGATTGGACATATAATCTAGACATCGATTAACATACTCACAATTCATTAACTTCACTTAGTTGGTGATGATGGATAAAAAGGTATAGCCTTTGCATTCTTGAGACACATTCTAAGGAATTGATCACCAGTTTTGTTCATGATATTACTCTTGATTCAACATAATTTAGCATCATAATAGGTTTTATATTGGTTCACGTACCTATCGAGGTGTATTCATTCCTCTCTCTTCTTTTAATCAGTTTTTGTAAGTTATTATTTTAGATATAATGTATTTATTAAGAACTAATCTACTTCATTTTTTAATTTATAGATGCACACATCAAAATATGCTCTATCTATATACATCTATCATCACACAACTTCATGAGTTTTTCCCTCATAGGTAATTTTAGGTATGCTTTCTATTTTTCCTTTATCCTAATATTTTTATTTACTACATCAATAGAATAAAGGGGGGAAAAATGTAATCATATAAAATGTGAAATTGGATGATTTATGCATGGCTAATAGCACCCAACCTATAGGTCCTCTTTCTTGCTCACTCAACCCTTCTTAGTTATGATTTCACCAGTTCCTAGTCACTTGTAGCTTCTTAAACTTAGATTTTTATTACCCAAGAAGCCCTCCTATACCTAGATCCATCCCCTTAGGTATCATCCTACTAGGATAATAGAACACAATTTGGATAGAAGCACTAGAATTTAGGGGTGTCTTATTTTTAGTGCTATTGTCCAAGTTTATTTTCACCTCTAATGATCAAGTTTTCTTGATTCCTTATATTTTCCCCTATCAACCTAATACAATTTCATCTAACCTAAGATCATAAATTTAGCTATAAAATTATATTCAATTTCCATTTAGAGGGGTTAACACTCATTTATAGAAAAAGAGCAAGAATACAAGTACACTCAAGAACTCTTCCCTATTCTCTACATACAACCTTCCAAAACCAATTCAAACTTATTAAAGCACTCATACCAATCCCAAGTCATCTAAATTACATTCCAATTTCTCATTATAGTTTCTATACATCACACAATTACACCAAAAAATTCAAATAGGAGAACTACATTATCTTCATCCCTCTTCAGACTATTGGTATATAGGCAACATACCCACACATGGGGTGTAAAGTTCATCCAATGTATCCTTTACACACTAACCCCTTCTCTCTTTCCCAATTTTTATATTCAAGTTTAAGTACTAATAGATTCTAAGGTTTTTAAAGATTAAATTAGAACATAGTTATATTTACACATAATTAGGTTTTGATATTTCATTTCTAGGGTGTTAAAAACCTACCAAACAAAATGTAGAAAAGATAGGTCACCAAGACAACAACATCAAAATTGGAAAATAACACTAACATTGGAAAATAGCTCCAAAAATTGAACTATTGCACCAAGTAATAGGGTGTCTTGAGTTTAACACTCCTATCTAATCTAGAAATAGAGTTTTGGGTTCTATTTGTGATATTCGACCATCCTACATAACAATTTGTAGATCTTGAATCATCTATTTCAATGTAGATTAAGCTAAGTTTGATTTCTCTACACTTACTATTTTTAGAAAAGATAAAATATATACCTATTTTCATAAATTATTAGGCTAATTAAGGCAGATTAATTACTAGTTTACATTTAGACCCTTTTATTTACTTAGGAATTAAACACCTAATTCCCTAAAAGAATAAAATAGGTGGAAACCCTCTTAAACATCAACAACATGATGATATACCTACTACCTCTTTGAAGAGTCTACCATAATTTATAGTATAAAACTCCACCACCCACATACAACACATTATTGACATTGCAAACCTCTGTTCATTGCATAACATTATGAAAGAGAATGTAGCCACGATAGTACTAGCCACATATTTGAAACACAAATCCTTGAAAAGATATAGGGATTTAGCCCCTACCTCAATAAATACTTGGGATGAGTTTGGTGAGTGCTTATGTAAAAAATTTGAGGATATAAGTGACCATGTTCACTTTTTGAATAACTCAACTCAATCAAGAGGGTACCCCATGAATTTATTGTTGATTTCAACTATATATTCCAAATAACTTGGGATAGGATCCCTATCACCATTAAACCCACACCCAATTATGTTTTTATTTACTATTTAGGATCATATAATTTAGACATTGCTGTCATGATCCAATCTATGGGTGGGAAAAATTTGCTTAGGGCTTATGAGATATCTATAAGGGTAGAAAATTGTTTGATACAAGTAGGGAAACTCATGCCAAGACCTCTCATGCCACTTTTTCCTGAGCTTCAACCAACCCCACCTACTATTTCTCCATTATCCACTCCAAATAATTATCCCTAACCTAATGATAGTCAAGTCAACAAATTTACAAGGATTGAGATCTTATTGAAGTCACAATAAAACAAGCTAGAGGTTATAGATAGATAACAATAGAATTCATATAGACCATACCAAGGTTCCTTCTAAGCCCAATACCTTGATCAATCATACAATATACCCCCTTATGCATAAAATCAACAAGCTCAAGGCCAAATTACTTAAGGTAGGTCTTATAATAGTTATAATCCTATAGCTACAAGTAACTCAAGAGATTTGGTCCCCACAAAAAACTACCTTGCACAAGAGGGTCAACGGTAACCAAGAGGGTAGTATAATGAGATGGTAATGGTTACAAGTGGAGAAATGTATCAGGATTCTAGTTGGTAGCATGCTCCTCTATGACAAGGCCCTTGAATGAATTAGGATAATATGTTTATCATAACATCATCATAATCTCAAATTCAATAGCAAGGGAACATGGGTAAGGCAACAACTAACACCATGTGCATAAAAATTAAATAAGGGGAGCATATGTTTGATAATGTAGTATAAAACATGGGGTAGAGTACATAAAAGGTAGATAAACTAGTTGTACCCAATACAAGGTCTAAGAGGAGGATGTTGGATGATAATTTGGGGTAGCCTAAGGCTTCTTCAAAATCTCCATAAACTATTGAACAACCTACCCCTTCATATGTAACTTATAAAGCTCTTATAACTCAATAAATACATCAACATCATGGGTAGTAGTAGAAGTTTAATTTTGTTCCTCATGTCACTCAAGTATTAGGTGATACTTCTACTACCAAAGTGTAGTTCAAAGGTACTAGTCTTCCCTTAAATATTATGGATTGTATGAAAAAGGATAATGTCACTATGTCTATGTATGATGTTCTATCTATTTTGGGATAGAAAGAGATTCTTCAATAATAGCTATCCAAGCCTTCTCATGGGAACAAGACAACTGATAAGGTGAATAGTGTTTTTACAAATAGTAGTCAACCTAATCAAATTCAAGTTCCTAAACAAGATAAAATTCATAATGTTTTTCATATGCCTAAGGTTTTCAAACCCCCTCAATTCTATTTTTCATTCATCATAGTGGACTACTTAGTGCATAATTATATTATAGATTCAGGAGCTTCAATCTTAGTTATGCTTAAAGACATAATAGATAAGATTGATATTATGTGCCTAATGAGAAATGTGCTCTCCAATTGGATGGTTCGCCCACTAATGTAGTAGGTATATTTAAATATATTAATATCACATTGGTAGCTTTCCCAAATTGTGTCATCACCTAGGATTTAATGGTTGTAGACTTACCCCCATATTTTTCCCTATGCATATTTAAGGATTTTACTATAAAAATTGGGGTATATTTGTCTTTTTATTGGTCATATATGGTATTTAGGACCATATATGGGACTATGATCACTATTAGGTCAAAACCTATCTCTATGTTTCATCTAGATCCCTATATGCCTAACCTTTTAAACATCAACTGTACCATATTAGATGAGGATGAAAATTTTAGTGAGAAAGAGACTCATGACCATATTGAAGGTATTTTGGCCCTATAATTGGATAAATTGGTATTTTATAATCATGTGTTTGATCCTACACTGATAATTAATAAGAATACTTAAGGGTGTATTGTATGCATGAAGAGGGTATTTATATACCTTCCCAAACTAACTCCACTAAAGAGGAAGATGGTCTATGGAGTTTATTCTTGTATGGATCAAAATAAAAGAATGGTAGTGGAGTTAGATTCATGTTGGTTTTACCCTCAAATAATAATTACTATTTAACTATAAGATTTCAATTCAGTTTCACTTCAAACACAACTGAATATGAGGCTCTTTTACATGGTTTCCAAGAGGCAAGAAGAAGAGGTGTAAAAATTATTCAAGTCAAGGGTGATAGTGATATTTATGTGTAAAAAGTGAGAGGTATAAGTTTAGTCAATAAAAATCATTTTAAATATTACAAGAATAATGTATGGGATCTTAGAGAGGAATTCTTGGCATTCAATATACAATCCATACCAAAAGAGGCAAACCAACAAGCAGATAGGCTTGCAACCATTGGAGCTTAGAGTGATGTTGTAGGAGTCAAAGGAAACCAAAGTGAAGAAAATATCAAGGTTATATGTAGACCATATGTACCTAAGAATGAGGTGAGTTGGAAGGTGTTTGATAATGATGACCAAATTATATGTTTTTAGATGTAGGAGGTAGAATTCTACCATAAGAATCAAAATAAATTCCAACATCAGTATGATGATTAGATAGTGTGACTAAGATATAAAAAACTACCTAAGGGTATTATGACATTATAAATCATCCTCAATGAAGATGACCAAGCGAGAAAAGGCAAGGCATGTATCTCATCTAATGAGGAACACTATGAAAGGATAAAAATCTTCAAAGATAAATTGTTGAAGTTAAGAAAGATTTAAACAAAAAAAGAGAGAGATGAATTTATTACTTTATGCCAAGATATTTATAATTTATTTTCATTGGAAGAAAAGGATTTTAAGGGTTTTTATCTCAAACTTTCACAACATATAATTGAACTAGAGAGCAATGCAAAACCAGCTAGCCAAAAATAAAGGCCTGTCAACCCAAAAGTGGAGGAGTTGATGAGAAGGGAGATATTTAATTTGATTGAATCAAAGATAATATTCCACATTAAAAATTCCTCATGGGTGTCAAACCTTGTTCCAATGAGGAAGAGGAATGGGGAAATATGTTTATGTGTTGACTTTAGGGACCTTAATAAAGGAACCTAAAAGACCATTACCCACTACCCTCAATGGATTATATTCTCCAAAACGTGGATAGTTCTCAGAGATTCTCATTACTGGATGGCTAATCTATTTATAATTAGATTATTTTCAAAGAATAAGATAGGTATAAGACTACCTTCACCATAAAGTGGGACACTTATAGATATATTAAAATTCCCTTTGGGCTATCCAATGCTAGAGCAAATTTTTAGATAGCAATGGATGTTGATTTTGAAGGTTTGATTAATGATATGATTTTCATCTACCTAGATGACATCATTATTTCCTCAAAGGACCCATTTGATCACATTTCTCACTTGAGGTTAGTATTTGAAATATGCAAAGAATTTGGTGTGTCATTAAATATTAAAAAATGTATATTTGGTGTTCATGAGGGCAAGTTATTAGGTTATGTAGTGTCGAAGAATGGTCTTTACATAAAACTTGAAAGATTTAATCCATATTATCCTTACCCTTGCCCAAGCAAAATAAGTTTCTACAAAGTTTCTTAGTAAATATTAATTTTATAAGAAGGTTTATCCTAGGCTTTGTAGAGTTGGCCAAACCTCTTAATCACATGTCAATAAAATACAAAGAGTTTACATGGACCAGATAAGGTAGTAGGATTTTTGAGGACATCAAGGAGGCCATATCTCATTCCCATACACTTATTAATCCTAATTTTATCATATAATTCTACTTGTATACCTTCTTTATGTTTTATGTAATCTCTTTCATGTTGATGAAAAAAAATTTACAATGTTTAGAATAACCTATTACTTTCTTAAGTCAGGCCTTAAAGGGGTATGAAGAGAGGTATATATTTATATAGAAAAATGAACTTGTAGTAGTGATAATTTTGAATAAATTTAGGCACATGGTCTCTAATAATAAGATCATACTAATGGTGGTACACCCAAGTATTAAAGAGTTTATACTCAACAAAGACCTCAATGAGAAAAGAGTTGGATGGGTGAAAAAATGCATGGATTATGATATTAAAGTTAGATTTATAAAACTTGTAACTAGAAGAGGGTTATGTTAACACCTTAAATCTGAGTTAAAACAAGATAAATATCAGTGTTGGTAGTCCATGACAACTAATAAGTAGCTACAAACAACACACTTTTTAGTTGGACACATAATATACTTAGATTCCTTGAGTTAGGACAATGTCCTATGAAAATATATAGAGTAGAGAGAAGGAAATTATAATTAAAAATTACACCTTATGTCTTGATATATGGAGTAATTTTCAAGAGAGACATAGGAGGCATGTTTTTGAGGTGTGTGGAATCATGTGAAATAGATAAGTTGCTTGAGAAGTTTGATGATGGTCCAACTGGTGGGAAATTTGTTTTCAAGATCACAACCTCTAAGATCTTTAGATATAGGTAATTTTGTCCCACAATTTTTAGAGATGAACACTATTGGGTAAGGAAATGTCCAAAATGTACAATGTTTGATGGTATGTAGAAACTAGCTACCCTTCCCTTGAAACCTATACAAGTAGAACAAACTTTCATGTAATGGGGCTTATATTTGAAAATGATGGTACATACCCCTTCAATTAAATTACATAAATGGATCATTAAATCTACAAACTACTTTACAAGGTGAGTTGAAGAAAATACCCTCAATTAAGCTAATGAAGTTTTTGTTTTGGACTTTTATGATAGCCTTGTGACCAAATTTGGTGTCTTTCTACAATAATTTTTTTATAATGAATTAGAATTCAGTAGTAACAAGGTATGTGAGTGGCCTATTTCACATTAAATTTATCTCAAGGCATGCTCTAATTATTATCCACAAGGTAATGGACTAGAAAAGTTTACAAAAAATAACTTGTTGAGTATTATCAAGAAAACTATAAAAGATGGTTAGGAGTGGCATACTTGACTAAGTATTTCCCTATGGGTAGATAGAGTGACACCTAATAAATCTACTAGACACTCTGGATACCTTATTTTCTATTGGAAATAATCCAAACTTCCTATATCTCTTGAACTTCCTACATTAGAGCTTAGAAATCAACTTGAGTTCCTAGAGGATGATGCTATGCAGATAAGGTTGAATGAGATAAGATAGCTAGAGGAGATAAGGGTAAATGCTATGCACATTATGTGGTAAAATAAAAATCATGTGAATAGGTAATTTTATAAGAGATATTCTTCAAAGCCATTTCAAAAGGGTGATATAGTCCTCAAATGGGATGAGGATCGTACAAAACTAAGAAAATAGTCTAAGTTTAATATTATTTAAAGTGGGCCTTATGTTATCATAGGTTTTAAGGAGAGAAATGTATTTAAGCATGATAGGTTAAATGGATAGATCCTTCCCATCCCTATCAATGGGTGGTATCTTAAAATTTTTTACTAGTGTTATCTCAAGATCTTTATACATAGGTAGATAAGTCTGTATTTACCTCCAAGTGCTCTTGCACATTATTTTGTTTATTGTTTCTCAATTGTTTAGTGTGTTTTTTTACTATTACTTTATTGTCATTTTTGTGTGTCTCTTTGCTTCAAAGTGTTCCCAAGAGTCAAGAGGAATAAAATTGTAAGCAATACTTCATTTGTCTAGTCATCATGAACAAACTTGATCAAATTCTAGGTTCCATGACCAACAGACTGGTCAAGCCATCTGAGTCACTATAAATGCTAGCCAATTTTGGACCACATACAAAAATTCTACCTAGATGGATGAGCTTAATATATTTATGGATGGAATGAGTGGTCCAAAGATCACATGTAGCTTGCAAAGCTTTTGAAACTCTTTAAGTAAAATTAAAGTATAGTTTATCAAAATTTGAGAAGGCAAGTGTCCATGGCAATAATAGCATTTAAGGAGAGTGAATAAGGTTTTATAAAAGCCTCATATCCTTGAGGGGATGGGAAAAATGACTCACACAAGCTTAGAGAAACTAGATCATCATGGTACATCATGCAAACATGAATAAGTTAGTTCAATTATGCATTTTATAAGTATGCTTAGGAAATCTCTCAAGCCTGAAAGATCATATAGACATGAATTTATTCATTCCTTGAACATTCTCTACAAATTTTGTGACTTTATGAGTTGTCTATCTCAAGTTACAATCATTTAAAGTTGAATAAGGAGTCTAGGATGGGCACAAAGATGTCAAGTTTAAACCTTGTAAAATAACCATTTGGATTCAAATATTCATTAGGATGAATGCATAGTTGACAAGTTTCAATATCTTGAGGGCTCAAGTTGAGATATAATTATGAGTGGGTAAGGATAAAGTTAGTAGTTCTAGGTGAATCTAATAGCACACATTCAATTGTACCAAAGAGATCAATGATAAGCATCAAGTCAAAAAGTTAGCAGACCCAAGAATAATGTAGTAGTGATACATGTAAAAATATTGGAATCTAAGCTTATATCTAATTGAAAGCATCAACTAACAAGTCTAATGAGTCTAGGTTAATCAACTAAGCATGTGCAATCCTACAAACCATATCTAACAATGAGCTTGAGGTTAAATATCAAAGGATCCTAAAGACAAGTAAGAAGATACCAAGTGTCACAAGCATGTTATGTTTCAAGAAGATCTATTGATCATGTTCATTAATACCAAGAAATATATATGGTGTGTGTGAGGTCAAGAAGTCAAAGGGATTATATCAAGATCCTTAAAATAAATGTAGAACTGATAATTGACACATTATGAGAAGCCTGGATCGAGATCGATAGTTAAAATTAAAAGTGTAAAGCTAAAGGACTTAAATGGAGAGAAAATATAACCTAATTTTGAACTAGATAAAATATTTTAAGAGGATTAAAAAAAGGTAGACACATTAGACAAAAGATTTCACCACCATGAGCAGGTAAAATACATAAATGCAAGATCAAACATGATCTATGTTAATAGGAGTAGACCCTACAAAGCCATATAATGTCATTAAAGACCTTTAAAGATTTTTTAAATATTATATACATATATATATATATATACATATATATATATGTATGTATACATATATCTATGTATATATGTATATATATATGTATACATATATATATTTATATATGTATATATGTATATACATATATATATATATATATATATGTATACATATATATACATATATACATATATATATATATATATATACACACACACATATATACATACATATACACACACATATGTATATATATATATATATATGTATATATGTATATATATATATGTATATGCGTATATATGTATGTATGTATGTATATATATACATATATATATATATATATATATATATATATATATATATACATATATATATATACATATGTATATATATATACATATATGTTTTACATCTCATTTATAATCAATAGGCCCTATCCTATGGATCTTCATTTTCAATCATGACTATATGAAAACTAATAGGGTGATAGGTTTTCATCCAAAATGGATCTATATTTAGGATTTAGAAGTAATGGAGTAATGTTGACTATGAGAGGAATGTCAAAAAATAAAGAAACATTGAGGAATACAATAAAGGTAATTAATGTAGAGGAGATCAAGAATTATTCATGTAGTGGTGGGGATTGCTTCCTAAAACTAGTCTTGATCTTCACATTCTCTATCATGATAGAGAAATACACAGTGACATTAATGTAAGGGAGCGATAGAGAAGGATTATAGTGGTGGTTATAATGAGTGAAATTGGGCTCATTAATGACCCCTTTAGTTCCAATTTCTCTCTCTCACTCTTACCTTCTTTCTTCCTATAAATACTAGTTTTTAACTCTTGATTTGTATTCCACGGCTAGGTATAACAAACCTCTGCTAAAATCACTTTGTAAACTCTTTTGAAGCAATATAATACAATTTAATATTCTAGTTTAATGCTATTTATACATTATCAATGTTTTTTTTATATAATGTATGTTGTCTATTCAACATTTTTATGTCCTTCATGTACCTTACATTAATATTGTTGGTTTCTTATAGGTTATGTGAAGTGTTAGCTAGTAAGGTTTCTCTTGGAATGTCATAATTCCATAGTTTCTTACCTAGACTTATCTTTTTATTTACTTCAAGTTTTAAGTCTATTTTCCAAGCTTATCATATATTTTGGTCAATCGTTTTCCTCATTGGATTCATTAGTAGTCATAAAAGTGTCTAAGTTGAGAGTGGATCATTGAAAATTTGGTGCATCAAAACACTTAAGCTAGGTTTTCATTCATGAATCATCTCCCTTTTTCATCCCAATATATTATGTTTCAATAAGAGAGATTCAAATTGTGGTATCTGAGCAGCTATCCTCATTAAAAATCCTAGAGGTCTGACCCAAAATCAGGTAACCCATAGCTTAGGGTCATTCCCATGTTGGAATAAGTTTGAGAGTAGGACTTTAAAAATTCTAGTTTTAGTTATGGTGAAGCCTAGATCCTCCAATAGTTAGTAAGTGATAAAAGTTTGAAAATATTATGTGTATACATACCCCTATCAGATCCATAAGCCATAGTGACCTACTGTCACTTTTATATATTATTAATAAATAATAAAAGACAATTATGTAAAAAAATTACAATTATTTTAACTTTTATAGAACCCTTAACAATGTCTAAAGTTTCATATCCTATATCTCTCTCTCTTAGATATACCATTCAATGAAAATTTGCCTTTGTGAGCTTGTGAAGATAGTGATGGAGAAGAAAAGTTCTCTAGAGTGTAATTTATAATTTAAAATTAATAAAAATATGGAAAATGTTCTGAGGGAGCCCAACATATACTTTTAAACTAGCTTAAATTGAAAAATGATCTTAGAAGCCCATATAAGTGCTTGAAAAGTATCATTTTTTGAAGAGTAATCATTAAAATACAACTTATATTAGAATTTGACTATTATTAATCCTTCTCTAACTTATTTTTTACACTATGATAATTTTAAAACTTCTTTAAATGTTCTCTTATTGAACTGGTATGTCTCTTTCCTCTATATCAGACAAAAGGTGGCAAAATTGACATTTTTTGCATTTGAGAGTCAAATAAAGGTTAGGGCATGATAAGATGACGTAAATGACAGCAAAATAACATTTTTAAATGAATATATAATCTATTATAAATTTTAACATATTTTTCCATGTCTGACCATGTACTTGACCATAAGACTAGACAAGCAAACATAAGACCAGATCTTGGACAATGTGAGACAAGGACATATGACCATATGGGAATATTTAGGATTACCAGAGACCATGAAAAACATTATACACCTATATTAATTTTCAAAATATAGGGGGTGAACCATTTTGACATGAGATCAAAATTTGGTTAATAGTTCTCACATACCAGTTTAGGAACAATCTTCATATAGTTATAGAGATCTTTAGTAGCTTTAGATTCCCATATAAATCATTTTCAAGTTTATATAGTTCCTTTGTATATGGTTAAATTATTTATTCATGATTATCTAAGGCATATAAACAACTTTGTATCAACCAAAAAAAGGTCTTGTGTTTTTGTGTTGGTTTATTCGATGTTTTGTCTATGAAGGTGTAAGGATGGAATAAATAAATTATATAAAATGGAAAAATAATAATAAATAACATCCATAAACATGAGTCTAATTTAATATTTATATTCCTTTAAAAATAAAAAATTTATTAAAAATAATCATCTTGATCTGATTCCATATGTAAAAGTTATGAGCATTTTAGCTAGCTCTAAAGTTGCATAGTCTAACTCTGGAGTCCATCAATCCTGGATCTAGAGTCCATCAAAACTAGCTCTTGAGTCCATCAATTTGGATCTAGAGTTCATTAGTCTATCTTAAAATTTTCAAAAAATTATATCTTAATATGTCCATAATGTATTTTAGGGTTTATAATACTAAATAAAGCATTAAAGAATGTTTTGTGACATGTTTTATGGTCTTTCTATATATAGAAAATTTATAAGTAACACCTTATAAAAATAGACATCAGTAAATATAAAATCCTACAAATATGGAAACATGGAAGAAAATAATTATAAATATTATTTCTACTTATTTTTATAAAGTATTTTTATGAAATCTATTTATAATATTTTTAAAAATAAGTATTTCAAGAAATTGAGATATTTGTAATATCTCAACTACTATGAATATCATACACATGAAGTTGTTGGAGGAAATAAAATTGACCAAGATTATGATTAATTGTTGGAAAGAAGACAAGGCACATATATTATCCAAAAAAATAGTGGATTTATGAATCTACCATTTCCTTCTTTTTTCTCTTTGAATAATAAAGATTGTTAGTATTAACCAAATATATAAAAATTTAATTTGTTAATTGTTAGGTTGTTAGCCTAGAATAAGCATTAGTTTCAAAAATGATTTTTTATGTTGTTTAGGATAGGAAATTAGTGACAATTTTTTTTGTTAATTTGTTTTAGATTAGAGGTAAAAGCAGGTTTAGGATAGGAAATTAGTGACAATTTTTTTTGTTAATTTGTTAAGAATATAAAATTAGTTGTAAATTGATTTTTTAATTAGTTTCTCTCAGACAAGAAGTTGCTGAAGAAGTTGTATTATAAATACAACCTTCTCATCCATTGTTAGAGTTAGTAGACAGTTATCATAGAGTTATTAATGAGTTAATATGAAGTTATACATGATACATTTTCATATTTTAAGCATTTACAAAAATAATAGAGTTAATTGCATTAATATTCTACAAACCTGAGTGTTGTTATAAGGGAGAGTAATGGCCCACTCAAAAAAATAAGAAAGATCTATTGTGGTATTTATATATTTTTATTATTATGTGTTTTTATCTTTCATTATTTTATGCAAAGTATTTTTTTAATATGTTTAAACCTAGAGGTCCATGTGTTAATGTGTGTTTACATAAAGATTACTTTCATCCATTTGAATTTCACACATTTCTATTTCAAATCATTTACATTTCAACAACTTACATTAAAAATGATTTTATATTTTCTATAATTTTTCAAATAGATTAAAAGTGTGTTTCTTTCAAAAGCATTTTCAATTTAAAAAAATTGTGTTTCTCTTCAAGCATTTGAAATTCATCAAGTGTGTTTAATTTTATAATTAATAAATTATATTGGAATTCAAGTAAGTATATTATACATTAAGGAGTAAATTATCTACAATTTCCCCCAAAATGATAACTTTTAGTCATATCCTTTATTGATTATTTTTAATTATCATTGGACACCAATCCTGGTTTGACATGACATAAAGTGAACTCAATTGATTAAATGATAGTATTAACAAACCCATCACCCATCTACATGTTTAACACTACAAAACCATTACCAAAATATCAATGACACCCTTTTTGGTGGTTTCACAACATTGCCATAATTGTTTTTTACAAATATGATTGATATAAGCCACAACTTTAGTAAGGGGCATATTATTGACAAGAGGTAAAATGATATAGCACTCAAGAAATATTTAATTAAGTTGATATATATATATATATATATATATATATATATATATATATATATATATATATATATATATATATATCCAAAGATAACAATATTTATTTTCAATAAGATATGTTGTATTTGAGTGATCATATAAGATTGTTCCATAATTATGCTCTTCCACTTCCCACCAAAACTAGTACACCAAGATACTTTCATAGAGAAATACCAAATTCAAATATTAGACATTGATTCAAACTTAATTGAATATATCTATATAGATTTATGAAATAAATCTTAGATTTTGTATCAATCACTATCTGACCTAGTTCTATTGAGTAATTATCTAACAAAGTCCTTAAATGAAGAGCTTCTCTCATCAATCCCTTTTAGAGTAGGAAAATGTCATCATTAAATTGTTATTGGGATATATTTTATATACAATCTATAACACCTAGCCCCTCAATCAATCATTTCCACTTAGATTCTTGAATGGACCTATAGAGAGACTCAACCAATTGAATAAAGAGGAAGGGAGAGATTGGATCACCTTGCATAAGCACATAGGTAGATTCAAAAAACCATGTAGGATTTTCATTGACCAATATGGAGAAATTTAGGTTTGATAAGAAACTAAAGATAAATTCACACTGATTTATATTTAATCCATATTTCACTGGGATTTTCATGAAAAATTACCAATTGACTCGATCATACACCTTAATAATGTTTAGTTTAATTAGTATACATTTTTGTTGTGTAGAGTTTAGAGAATGTAGCAATTAATGAACCACTATTATGCTATATTGAACATGATAACCCAAGAAAAACTTGCCTTGCTTGAGTAGAATCAATAAAGAGCTTAAATGTTTAAAATTTAAGGAAATATCTTTGGATATGATATTGTATATATTATTTCATAAATAAATGGGTCAAAAAACCACAAAGGTGTATTGAGTGGCCCCTTTGTGGATTAGAGAGATGAAAGAATAATTAATATTAGTATTGACCTTTTTTTGTTGCCTAGAGAATTCAACCATGGTTCGAACCTCTACTCTCATGGATGTCCAAAAGTATTTGAAAAAATCCGTAGGGAACCCATTAGTCTTAGGGACTTATCCCTCTTCATTAAAAAGACAAACTTATTGTTTTCTTCCTAGGAAAAGGGTTCCAATAGCTTATAATTATGCTTATCTATCACCAACTAAGGAATGAAATCTAAAATGTCATTTTAAGAACCTAGATCTGAAGCATCCGATAGGCTAAGATGGAGTCAAAAAACCTAACCACTTAAGCTCAATATTTTTTCCATCCTTTTCCATGATTTTATAAATCTTATTGTAAATCTTCTTGGTCAAATTAGAATTATGGAAAAATTGGGTGTTCTAATCTTCTTCATTGAGCCAACACTATTGATTTTATTTCTAATTAATTTCTTCTCTCAAATTAAGCTCATTGAGCTCATCAATAAAATATCACTCCTCATACATATTTGATATCATAACATTATTCATGACCATGTCATTCATAACTTATAGCTCAACTTACACTCTTTTGATTTCCTAAAATATATTCTTGAAATGAGTTTTATTATAAAGCCTAATGTAGTTATTGATGAAAATGATCTTAATTATAAAGGTATACATACAAGTAGCTTTGACTCAAGGAGTGTTATTCCACTAATATTTGATAAGATCAAATAGAGTAGGGTCTCTTAACCAAATTAGTTCAAATTTTAATGGGCATAATAGAGGAACCTGACCTATCACAAATTTTGAGTCTAATGGAGCATGATCTGAGCCATACATTGGGAAGATCTTATTTTCTAAGATCTATTATAAATTCATCCAAGAATGATTCATGAAGAAACTATTAAGTCATTTAATGATGTTAATGAATCATTTTATCCTACTAGTTCAAGCATATAACCCATTCTTATGGATAAAATTAGTGAGTTCATAGTTCAAAATAAATTAGGCAAAGTCCAACTTGAAGACAAAGGTCTCCCCAAACCACCTCTTTTATCCTCTAAACAAAGAATGCCATTAAAGTTTCCACACAAAGTGAATTTCTCATATATATTTTGAGAAATAATATATGATATGTCAGCCCAACATATCTTCTTGAGTTCAATACTATTGAACCATAAAAATTCAAGAAGGCGAAAAAGATATCTAAGGATAAATCCTTAATTTTGCACCATTACCATCTAGTTCCACTACATAAATATTATACTTCCACTTTATATGGATTATAAAGAATGGCCAAAACCCATAAGAATCCTAGTGAATCCTAAAAATATCCTTTCAAATTATTCCAAAATTGAATGAGATACCACTCAACCTTAACCATATATAATTTTATTTCTTGAAACACTATGACATCTAGGCAGAGGGAAAGTAGTTGATGTTTGATCAAGAACCTCTTGTTAAGGGCATTAAGGCCCATAAAATTACAAAATATTATATTTATAAGACAAATTATGGGAATTATACACCCTAAACTTAATTTTATTTTGATGGACTTATACTTGTCTGATAACCCTATCTCAATTAAATTTTTGAAATGGATTTACATTGTGTTTTGATTCTTTTGCCACAATTTGGTTCTAAAAAGGGGTAGTATTTTTCAGAGATAGATAGAATATCTATAGAATAAATTTATTCCTTAAAACCACTTTCTAGAATCAATTTCACAAGACCATAAATATATTGAAAGTATTATTCAACCTCCTCCAAATTATCCTCCAAATTTTGAGAGGATTAAATAAGATTCACCAACTCTATTAAGTGTATTACTAGTTTTTAGTGGCTTTCAACATTCTTCAAGTGGTGGTGGAATCCAATAATTCCATGTAGGATTTACATAATTTTAATTTAATGATAGGAGATATAAAAAAATGTTTTAAATAATTACCACTATTTTTATTCAAAAAAGATATAATAACCCAGAGATAATTTTACTTTCCACACTTTCTTCATCACTCTACTCTGAGCCAAGTGAGATATCCTTGGGTAAATATAATTAGAATTCCCTAGTTTATGATAACCAATACATATTAAATGGATTATTTACATGTAAATATGTTGAATCCATTCTCTCCCAAAGGTTTTGAAAATGAAAGATTCTACAACCTCAAAATTCAAGTCTAAAAACACACAGATCATTGCATATGCAACTAAATATCCATGTATAGTAGTAGGATCAATATAAATTAGCTAAAATAGAATAATTAAAATATATTTTAGGATATATTCACCCTATTATTAAATTTGTATGTTTTATAGTCTTATCTAGACTAGTACCTTATTTTTCCTTCTTCCACATGGATCAAAATTAGGTCAATAGGTAATAGTCAAAAATCCTATCCCATTCAACATGCTTAGGCTAGAGGAAATTATTTTGTATATTTTATCCATTTCTAGTTATGCTATTGAAAATAATCTTCTTAGAAGGAATTTTATAGGCTAATTCACCCCTTAATTCTCCTTGACCCATTCTTCAATTTCACCAATCACCATCCATTTACCATACACCTTACCAATAATGTCTTGCCCCTCCAAAACCATAATATTCATAAATAAATCACAACCTTAAAATAAAATCTCATGGATAGGGTTGAATACCACAAAATACCTACCAATTTCACCTAAAAAATGAAGTGCCATCCCACTCCCTTCTTACCTCTACTCACCATAAATATTTTCAATATTTGGCATTCCATATTTTCCTAATTTCTCCTCATCTTAGACACAACAAGGTTTTAACCATTAAACCAAATACCTAATCCGCCTCCACCTAACTCTTCCCAATTATCCCTTTCTCCTCTATTTTACTCCCATTCTAACTCCCTGCACACCTCCTCTCAATCCTCATATCTCTACCTACCACCCTTCTTGGGTTTCTATTTTTATTCTCACACACTCATGTCATGTTCCACATGTCATTTTATATTTAGATACAATTTTTAATATTGGCCTTTTCCAACATTTTCTACCATTATGAATCCCTTTATTCATAGGATTTATAATGTGTACAATGTTTATTTTTGTAACAATATTTTAAATATTAGATATTTTTATTATTACATAATATTTTAAAAATTTATATTATACTAATATTTTTAGTAAATAATAATATAATATGTTAAGATGCATAACCTATAATGTAAAATGGTTGTGGTGGACAATAATGTGTGTGAGATGTTAAAAATTAATGGTGAAAGTTAGATTTTACATCCATTTGACTGTCATATGATAGTTTATTCCTTCAATTTGATATCCTTTGACCATCACATAGAAGTGTTTTATTATTTATTGGAGAATTAAATAAAAAATATTAATATCTTAGGCATATGATGGAGTTTTAAACTTCTTTTATAAACATTTTTTAAGCCCAACACACTGGTATATCTATATTTAAGAAATATATCACCAGATGAAAGGAGATTTTTGGGGAAGGTTATATAATTATTAATAACTATGGTATTAAAGAATAAAACTATAAATCATCACTCTACTTTAATCTTGGTCCTTAGAGATTAATTTTATCTAAAGAGAGATAAAAAATAATACAAGTCATCATAACATACATTTCATTAATATATGAGACAACTAGTTATATTTTTACTTGTTTATGTAATATATATATATATATATATATATATGTTTTAATAATATTTTTCATCTTTTTTTAAATTTTATTATAATTATTATAGTATATGAATATTTTCAATAGGCCATATTTGGGTCTTTTGAAATGATTCATCAATTGAAAATAATCACCACATACAATAAATATACATTATAGTACTTAGTGGAAAATAACATAATTATAGATCATATATATCTTTAAATATATTAGATATCCTAATATATATTTTATATTATTATTAAATAAAACACTAATATTTTCTTAATGTCCAGGTGATAAAAACACTAATATATTGGCATTTAATGTCAAGGTTAAAAAACATAAATTAATATTAATATTTTCTATTAGGATACTATAAAAACCAACATATATTAGTTTATAATGTTGATGTAGATGATATTTTGTGATTATAATACACCTTAGTCTTTTACAATAGGAAAATGTAGACCTTGGTTGTTCCTCTCAGTTCTCTACCTTTCTTGCTTCTGTAAGTCTCACATCTACTCCATCTTTGTGCCACTTGGCCTATATCTCTTAGTATGACTAGTATTATATTGATGACCTAGGTCTCCTGTCTTTCCCATTATTATTAAAATGTAATTATATTCTATCTCTACAAGTTTTGAACCTATACATATTTTCATACCACTTGAACACTAATGTCTAGTTTAGACAATAGTGTCGATGTTAGTGTCATAACCTGACACAAGTGTTCAGTGCCCTTAAGTCATGAAATTTTTAAATAAAACATATTATAATGGTCATCCTAAGTGATTAAATGCAATTTATTACTTAAAACTAATTTATATAAATACAATATAAACCCTAGATCATTCATCACCTAACAACACCTAGAAAAGACCAAAGAGACCAAGTCATTTATTAAAAGCACTCTATCAATCATTCAATTGATCAAAGCTTCTTTATTTCCATACTAGTCATATGTAAAATAAATATACATGTTTGAAGTACTAAATGTGAAACCCAATATCCTATTTTGCCAATTTTCAAGCTAGGTTACTATTTTACTTACTTTGCACAATACTGCATGATTCACACACAAGCCAACATGTAGGGGAGAACTAGATCATTCTAAGGCCCTCTGAAGAGTATTGGATATGTAGGGAATATTTTTTAAAAAAGGGTTCATTTGAATGAGCTCAACACCATGTGTCCATGAACCATTTTTCTCCAAGGTCATATTGAAGATGTAAAGCTAGGACTTTTCCATTTCATAAGCAATGACTATCCATGACCCAGATTTGAATGCACTAAAGTGAAGGTGAAGTAAAACCTAAAAGAATTTAGGTGGTCATGTCATGTTTTAGTAGATATTATTTACATGACACTATATTTAAATTTAGATAATATCATCCATTCAATTATCTTGGGTTGACGTTATTATTTAGAGAGTTAAAGGTATCACATACATAATTTGATGATTGTTATAGAATCTAATTCTTGATTACATACAACATGTTTCATATCCATAAATGTTTTATCATGACAAAAATATAATTATTTCCCTTATTTATCACTTATATATCTCTAGTACTTATACTTTCCATATTTAAACTATCTCGTCATAATAAATTTAGTGTATGCTTATATATAAGTTTAACATCTTATTGACCTACTATAGATCTGATCATCTCCCTTATGACATTTAATTTGTTATACCCATTTAATTGTAATATAAGCATAATTAAAACACTTTAATTTAATTTTAGGGTAAAAAATTGGTGAGCTTGATCCATATGAATTCAAAAAAATTGATCCAAGGATTCCAAGACTCCTAGGGTTTCATCTTTTTGTGGTGGATTTTCAAATCTAAAGATTTACCCTAAGATTTTACCTCGTCTAATTATAAGGGATTCGTATTCATATTATTTAAAGTGGATTATTCCTTAATTGGAAATTTTAGGAATAAAAATAGGATCATTTTAGAATTACTCATAATTATTTTCTACTCATTTGTTATATGAAAAAACCTCTTCTTGTTTGATGAAATTCAATACGGATTTTTCATTTTTTGTAATTTACTATTTTTTATAAATGTTAGAATAAAAGGAAAATTGTTTACATATTTTTAAACTATTTTATTTGTTTCATCAAAAATCATATTTAATTCAAAAGCCTCTCTCAGATTTTTGAAAAATATTCTTTATTTAACATAATTATTGATTTTTTATTTGGAATATTCAAGGTTCTACCTATGAAGCATCGCACATTGTTTGGCATATTTATGATTCATAATAAATAAAATTACAATTTTCTCAAAGTTTTTTCATTATTATATTGATATAGACAAAAGCTATTTTCTTCTAAAATATTATATGAATTTTCCAAATTTAGAAATTTACTATTTTTAGTAAACTTAGATCTACCAGTCATACATGTAATTTATTTCCCTATTTTTTTGGGTTCATTTTATTTCTTACTTTTATAGAAAAACCTATCTCATATTTTCAAATAAATCATCCAATATCCTAAAATTTATGTATCATTATTATAATTATTGATTACTCCTCAGTATTTGTTTCTCTTTCATATCATGTTCTCATATCAATTTTCAAAACATTTCAAATGGGTACAAAGAGGATCCTTCCTCCTCCTAATCATAAGGATGGTGATATCTCTCATCCATAGTATTAGGTCTAGGCTATAACTTATCTAGTGGGTATTGTGGCCAATACTATAGTTTTAAATGAAGATAATCAATCTCGAATACCTAGGGTTTGTGCTTATGAAACCATAAAGATATAAACAAATACTAGGACCAAACTAATGCATGAGTTATAAAATTAGAATAAATATCTAAATTTAAAGATCAATTTATTAAAAAAAGTTATTTAATATACAAAGACCTCAAAATATGATACTATGAACCATGTGTGTGTATATTTGCATACCAATTATGTGCTTAATGAAAATCAATATTAGAATCCAAAACCAAAGTCACATAATGAAAATGATTATACAAGTGAAAAAAAATCCTACTAAGAGATCATGTGAGGTTCTAAGGGAGATTCTTATAAATAATTTGATAAATTTACCTCTTATGTATTTTATATGAAAATCCAAATATTATTATGCATATAAAAGAATGAACGGTCACCATATCAATTATTGTTTTTCATTGAATATAAAGATACAAAACATCAATTCTCCCAAAGAAAATATGTCAAATGAATAAAACTAAGTACCAAAATATCCTCAAAAATAAAATGAGAACCCTTTATCAAATTCAACTCGAGATTCAAATTAAAAATCATTAAATGTAGATGAGACTCCACATGATGTGTGAGTTTCCAATGTTCTAAATTCTCTAAAATCCATACCATATATCTAATGAATTATAAAAAGAAATAATTTTTGAAATAACAATTCCAAATTCTAGTGTTATGAAATGATCAAAATAGATATTTTTATATTGAACAAGATAATATGTAAAAAGTTTTTATAATTTGTATCCCATAGGTTTCTAATGAGGAAAATAAATAATAAACATCCATTTCAAAAAAAGAAGCTCTAACCTATGGTGCAGTTCGTTTTCCATACAAAAATAATCAAATTATCAAACCATTTATTCAAAATACACCACCATAAATCTTGATTTTACCATTTAAGATTACTACTTTTTATCATAATGATGACACAACTTCACATTTTCCTTCTAGGACTTGATGTAATTACATTATTCTATGCACTCTAATGCTACATTTACTTAGACATGTTACTTATATATTTTACATGGTTAAATTCACAAAGTATATAATTGTCTTCTCCTTTTAAGGTGAGGTAACTACCAGTTCTTTTATTTCCCTCACCTCAAAGTGGGGGGAATATTAGTGGGGGATTGTTATATAAACATGTTATCCACACTTAGAATAATTTATAGATTTAGTGGGGGCATGCTTTGGAAGCATGTTCTCCACACTCATTTAGCATATGGGACTTATATCAATTTAAAAATTTAGTGGGGGCATGATTTGAAAGCATGTTCTCCACATTCATTAAATATGGTACTTATATTAGTTTTTAAATTTAGTGGGGACATTCTTCAGAAGCATGTTCTCCACATATATTTGGTATTGAACATCTCTAGTTTATAGTGGGGACATGTTTTTGAAACATGTCCTACACATTGGTACTTATATTGGTTTTTAGACTTCTCCATATATAGTGGGAGAATGCTTTAGAGTAATGTTCTACACACATATATAGGTATCTGAATTGGCCAAAACACATAATTATATGATTCAAATTCACATTTGTGGTAGAATCCTATACATTGGTACTATTGTATACACATTTTTAGCATGAGACATAACTAAGATACATATGTAATGAAACATATACCTAATATTACAAAATTTAAATCAATTTCATAATACAAATATGTTTTATGTATTGTTACCATATCAAAGACTTCTTGATATTGATACCCTACAAACTTTTATGAACTTTTATTAGGCCAGTCTAGTGAATTATTTGGTCCAAATTTTGGTATTATTGAGGTGATTAAATCACTTAATATTTTTAAGTTTGTAGGTTGGACTTGATCATTTAGCCTCACCAGGTATAAATATCATTGTGTTATAGAACTGAGCTAATCTCCACTACCATGTGGTAGCTCACTTTTGCTCCCAATTTAGGTGCATGTGACTTAAAATATCTATCTATATTTCTCTTTATCTCCTTGAATTTGTTCAATTTAAATATTTTTATATATTTATCCTAATCTCAATTTTTATATCGTTATAATGATACATATTTTACAAAATAACTTGAAAATAGGCAAGGTAGTTACATCAACACATAAGTGTAATCCTAAAACTTGCTCTTTAAATTTAAATATACTTAAATTAATTTCAACCCAAATTATATGTGTTTAATTTATAGTGTAACAATATATTGGTTTTAGTTCATTCATTATAAAAACATTCAAGTTGGGCACACACAAAGACAAGGTATACATACACAACTAAGTATGCATTCTTTTCCTTTAAACTATCAATTTCATTACTAGATTGAAGGGGGGGGGTAATGTATATTATATTTTTTGATTTTATAACATCTTAGTCATATACACCTAGAAAAATCATACCTTGGTTGTTCCTCTCAATTCTTTACCTTTCCTTCTTTTACAAGTCTCACATCTACTTTATCCTTGTGCCATTTGGCCAATATCTCTTAGTCCAACTAGTATTATATTGATGACCCTAGTCTCTAATCTTTCCCATAATGATTAAAATATATCTAATATTTACATGTTCTAAGCCTTTACCTATCATATTACTCATTGGATACTAATGTTTGGGTCAGACAATAACATCAATGATACTGTCCTAATTCAATGCAAGTGTCCAGTGTCCTAAAGTCATCCAATTTACAAATGAAACATATGACAATGGTAGGAATAAGTGATTTAATGTGAGTTATTACTCCAAATGGATTAATATAAATATAATATCAACCCTCATTCATTCCTCACATATCAATACCTAAGAAAGACCAAAGATACCAAATCACTAATCAAAATCACTCTATCAATCATTTGATTGATCAAATATTCACTATTTCCAACCAATAATAGGTAAAACACACCTATAGGTATAAATTACCAAAGGATAAACCTAAAATCCGGATTTTTGAAGTTACAAGCTAGGTCACTATTATACTTAATATTCACAATACTACATGATTCACACATAATCCAACATATAAGGGAGAACTACATCAGTCTAAGGTAGTGTCCTTAGATAGAGGGGTCATTGGGGTCAGATCAAAATTGTATGCCCACTAACCCATTTTCCCCCAAGGTCATATTGAATATGGAAAGCTAGTGTTTTTTCCATTTCATAAGAAATGAGTATCCATGACCCATATCTAAATATACTAGAGTGAAGGTGAAGTAGAACATAGATGCATCTAAATTATCACATATTATTTTAGTAGATATTTCATATAGGACATTAACATCAAACTCATACATTAGCATCAATACAACCATCTTGGGATGACATTACTATCCAAAGATCTAGATGCATTAGAATTAGAATATGATGATTGTTCTAAAATCTACTTCACCCTTGCTTCTAGCCTATTCTAAATTTAGAACTACATTATCATCAAAACAAGATAAATAATTCTCTTATATATGATTTATATATCTAGTGTAATTTAAATTTAAATATTTAGACTATCTTAGAATAATAAATTTATTGTATGCTTATATCTAAGTTTAACATCTAATTGGCCTACTATAGATATGATTATAACCCTTATGTCATTTATTTTCTAGATACCCCTTTAATTGAAATAAAAGGATAAATCCAACACTTGTATTTAATTTTAGGGTTAAACAATTGGATAGTATAATATTGGTGCTAAATTTTGATTAACAGCTTCAAACATAAATTTTATTGATGGCTTATTGATGTTTTAAATTATTTTATTGAGGCAAGGTCAAGATATTTCTGGTTATAATCATGTAAGAATTTTTAACTTAAACATAAATTTTATTGATGGTTTAGTGATGTTTTAAATTATTTTATTGAGCCAAGGTCAAGATATTTCTAGTTATAATCCTGTAAGAATTTTTAACTTGACATTTTGGGTCACACTTCATGAACCATGATCATGAATAGTTAATAAAATGTTTAAATTGCATACTTAGGTTACTATTTTTATGAGATAAACAAATGTAGGGATGTCATTATGGATAAAAATGATAATTATGTTAAGGAAACCATTTCATTTTTTGAAATAAATTATTTCATGTTTAAGTTTTTTTATATTACCTAAAATAATAAATAAATGGTTATACTCAAATAATAGAGTTGAGTTAGTTCATGGCTTCGATGAGAAAATATTATGACACTGAGAAACTGAGTCCTCGAGAGGGATGAGAGATTAAAAAAATAAAAAATATCATGGAGTAATTGTAGAGGATATATGGATTATAAAGATGATTCAAAATTATAATTTTATTATTTAGTTAATTTAGTTGACTAATTTTTAATTATATTTTAGTTAATTTTATAAAATCTATTTATTTATTGTTTATAATTTTATCTAAAAATATCATTAAATATTTAATTTTGAATTAGACCAAATATGTGTGGAGGTATTTGATGGCTGATTTTCAATATTCATGCACCAAAAGGGCCACTAGATAATTGTCACAATAACAAGAAGTTACCAATTAGATATTATGTAGGACACTAGTACTTACCCATCATACTAGCCAAATTAGTATTTCACATGTATGTGTTTCCTTTGTAAGTATTTTACTTTTTTATTTTTATGAGTAATGATTTTATTTTTATCTATTTATTATTATTATTATATCATATACACCTAAATTTGGTACAAATCCCTTTACCATAACATATTTTACTAGTTGTTGCACACAGTCCACTTGTCTATATTTTTATATTTTAGGTAAATTCCTACCTCAAATTAGGTTTTCCCCAACCCCTGTCCTTATAGATGTATTTGGTATTTATTCATTTAAAAAATTTAACCTTATTTTCATATTATATGAGATGATTTCACCCATTTTGTATATATTTCTCTCTTGGGATGGTTTTTGAATCATATGTGTATTACAAAAAATTCTCCCTATCGATTCATTTGGCCTCTAAATTTTTCCCCATTATTTTTATGGGTACTTATAGTTTGGCCTAATTTCTTGATGTTTTTATTTCACAAATGACTCTTTTCAATATTAGTTCATTACATGTTTCATGTCCTAGAGATTATTATATGTGGAAATCAATCCTAGTCATTTACCAAGTAGGAATTAGATTGTGATCCATCCAAATATTAGATTATTTCATTAATTAGATCATTTTCTACACTTGATAAGGATCCTACACATTTATCCTATTTTTACCATTGTTACTTCAAAACAATATAAGTTCATTCACATGTACTAAAATAGGGTCAAAAGAATGTTCATATAATTACATCATCACTTTGATGGAAGAGGAGGCTGAAAATCTTACTCAAGATATTCCATTTACACTTCATAATAACTATGTAGGGTCTCATTCTATAATATAAGATAAATAGTTGTAACTCCTCTTGAGGTTTCCTTCCCCCCAAAATTATATCCATTATAATTTACACATGTGTTTTTTATAATTAGGCCAATATGAAGAATATATTATTTTAGACATTCTACCCACCAATTTAGAGAATCAAAAATACAAGACTATATGAAATCAAAATGAAAGTATACCTAAAAAATATATAATCTAGAAAGGTGTATAGTATGCATTCATCACCTACAAACAAACTCATTATTCATATAGGCCAAATATTGAATCTACCTTGGGCATATTTTTTTGTTTAAAAATAGGCCATCAAATTGATTCCTACATATTTAACTTTCTATATTTGACACAAAACTCATTCATTCATTCCATACTAGGTTTGTAATTCCATAATTTTATCAAGGCATGACTTTTCCATCACTTTTTATTTTAAATTATCCATTATTTATCAAATAAATTTCAATTTTATTTTTACTATTTCCAACCATTAGATACTGTATAATTTACTATTTTAAGATACTATATTATATATCTACCTTGTGCATCTTTATTTACCATTATAATAGTCTCATTAAACCCTAGTGTCACATTTTGGTAAAACATTTTAGTGAGCATATTCATTATTCGAGCATATATATATTTATTGGATTTATTATTTGGGTTTTGGGACTAAATTTAATGATTTTATGTCTGATCTCAAATCTAAATCTTAAATTGATGAATTTTGGTAAAACCCTAGCTTTTTTTATCCAGTTCTTCCAATGTTATATTATTCTCAACTTTTTTCAAAATTTGATGTATGTAATTTTGTTCCTTAAGTGTATATATTTTGAGGATTTTTTAGGGTTATATATTCTCAAATTTTAAAATTTATTTTTATATTTTCACTTATTAAGTTGATAATGATCACTTCTAGTGATGTTCCTCAATTTATGTTTGAAGTTGGTACCAATGGCATATTTATTATTCATAGAGTACCTTATTTTACTCCTTCTGATGATGGTAGTGACCAACATATTTTTTATGATAATCATTTTTATTATGATTATGATAAACATAGAGTTTATTTCATTTATAATTTTAGATCTATAATAAAAAACATTCTAAATGTTTAGAATATTTGTTAAAAAAATTAAATGTTAAACAATAAAGAACTAGGAATAAGGGCATTTTACCTAAGCATAACCATATGAATCCATTACATGATACTACTATTGATCCTCATAAAGGATGTAATTTTAAATAATGTGGTAATGATAGTTCTTCTTAAATACACATATGTTTTATAGTTACTAATGATATCTCTTCTAATATGTGTTTGCACATCAATCTCATGGAGTGCATGTCCTAAGGAGTGTACAAAAAAATGGTGTGGTTTATATTTTGTGTTTTAAAATATATTTACATATATTTAAACTTATTTATCCTCACCATAATGCCTTATGATCTATTTATCCTCCTCTACATCTCTTTCCACTTTGTTATTCTCATTTTACTTAGTTTTTTAAATTTTCCATAATAGATTGATCTATTTCTATATTATCCCCTATATTTCCTACTACATCAATCTTAAGTTATCAACTATATTTTATTGCATGTGAAATTTTATTCCAAAATTGAGCTTGATTGATTTTATTATTTATCTAGTTTTAATAGATCGACATGGTCGACCTATTACTATGTCATTCCTAGTTTATTATATTAAATCAATCAAAATCAATTACAATAGAATTTTAGATAATTTTTAATACTTTCAATAGTATTATAATGTTAATAATTTTATTTTTTATTAAAAAAACTCATCATCTATATTTTCACAAACAAAAAATTACTCTAAGTATATAAGATGAATTGGGAGATAGGAACTTATTATTGCTAATGTCTAATCTCACTCAAGGACTATGAAACTCAATAAAAGGAAAGTTTTTTCGTAAAGGTTAAAATGGAGTCATTTTTAAAGGGAATAAAACCTTATACAAAATATATAAATATTCAACATTTAAAATCCCATGAATCTCTTCTTCTTACAAAAAATGAAACTAATTGTATCCAAGTTATGACTATGCTATGAAAATAATACATATCCATAAAAAATAGAAATACCCTTATAAACTTATTATTTTTAGGACTTAAGGATGATATTAATGGGTTACATCTTATTCCTTAATTTTACTTTATTTTTTATTCTCAAATTAATCCAATCTCCTCCTTTCAATGTATCCACTGATATGTGTGTTTTCAAACCTTCTAATAAATTAAGAATATCTTCTAACAAATCTCCTTTTGGATCAGGTTTATTTTTCTCCATGATTCCAAAAGATTAAATTAATTTATCCTTATTACCATATTTCAATTCTTTATTGATATCTTCTATTTTAATATATGAATCTTTATCCTTATCTTTGCATTGCTGATTATTTATGGCTTCCACCATGAGATGATCAGGAAGTGTCCCCTTCCACCAAGAGGTGCATCATTAAATATAAATAGATTTAACTGAGGAGACACCAATTAATATTTCAATTACCAGATTAATGACACTTATGTCCTTATCCTTTCCATTTTATGCCTTCACCTAATGCATATCTCACAAAGTGCCACTAAAACCAAGTAGGAAATTCATGTGACTACAAGTCAACTCAATAAGATATCCCTATCCTTAATATTTTTATTATATTTATTTCAATATACAAATATGTTATATGTATTATTAGTGGTATATATTTTTTCACTTATTTCCACACATAAATTATCTTAATTCTTATATTATTGTATGTTTATCAGGTCTACACATACAACCATAGTTAGATTCTTTTATTCATTCGTAGGTCATTTTTAAATACCTTTTCATGCAATGGAAATCCCTTTAACAATCTGTTAATTATATATTGTTATCTTAGTTACTTACCATCTTAGATATAAGTTTACTTTTTTCATCATTTATTTACATTTAGTTTCCTTATTATATCCTTTATACTTCTTTTATAAACAAATATTGATTTCATCCTTCACATCACTTTATATCATGGGAAATTACATGTATTTGGACCTATTATTTTTGTATCTCTTTACAATATTAAATAATATTTATATTATTGACCATATTTTACCAATATACACCTTTTATGTTGCTAATTATTTTTTATACTTTCACATAGTGTTACACCACTACCTCAGTGAATTTATATATTCCTATAAAACCTAATCCTTCTATCATTCCTCCTACCAATATAATGAAAAATGTTCCTCCATGATCAAATTAATATATTTGATATCTTGGTATTTGATATATTAAAAATATCAATTTTTTTTCATCAAAAAATAATGTTATTCATAATAAAGCATTGATTCTTACATATAACATACGAATGTTAATCCTAAACCTAAAGGTACATCCATCAATCCTATACTAAAACAAATTGATGACATGTAATTACAAATTACATAATTAAAAAAATCATAGAAAACACCTATCCACATGGTTTTATTTTATGATATATTCCACAACCCTTTGGATACATGGGTTTATGTTCACCACTTGCCTCATTCATTTTGAGTGCCGAAGTTTACATTATATAGTGGAAATGGGCATCTATCACATCTTAATAGATCCTATTTTGAATATTTCTTTGGTTTTATTTAAAATTATTTCCTTATGACTAATATATTTCCTATAAGTATCACAAACTATGCCTTATATTGGTTGTATACCATATATGTGGGTTCTATGTGTAGATTCAATGTTTTAATTGATATGTTATAATCACACTTTTATATAAGCATTAGTCAAACATGTATATTTATCAAATCACTCAAATAAAAAAGGACTTAATTAAAGTCTAGTTGATTATATGCTTATGTTTAAAACTATTCTTATAAAAATGTCATGAAAAATTGTTGATAATGAGCTTTAATGTATATTCTCAAATATTTTATGTACTCCAATTGAGAATAAACTCATGTTTAACACATGAATATTTTGATGATATTTTTCATTCACAATGCAACATTGAGACTAAATTTATGGATGAAAATATGTTAAAGCATACATATTATATTATACATACACTACATACAAATATCAAAGAAACATAATGTTAAAACCTAATATTGATGAGGAACCAAAATAATAATGAGGCAAAAACCATCACCTCATTTTTCATAAACCATAGTGTTATATTTCCTACTTATAGGAATACTCATTACATTATGAAACTATCAGGCCCACCGTAAATAATGTTAAAGAACTTTCTCAAATGTAATTCTATTACTTTGAATGATTCATATCAATTAAATACTTCTCAATAATTTCCTAAAGGGTATAAGACCAATTTATTTTATGAATATCATTGATCTTGTAGACATTCTTAAAAATTATGCTTCAAATTAAGACATAAGATGCAATATCTCATCGATAAAAGCACTCTTTACATTGAAATCTATATTTATACATTGAATGAATATGTCATAATACCTATCTAAATTTTTAATGTATTTACGAATACATTTAAAAATCATAATACTAAAAAGCAAGACAATGTGAATATTACAAAATATATATAACATAGCTATTTCACATGTGCATCATATTGATAACATTATTGGCATGGTTTCTTGTACTCTAGTGTAATTATCTTCCATTACATTTTATGACCATAAGAAATGTAATGATGAATCAAATAATGATTATCTATATATTCACTCATATGTTTCCCATCACCATCTGAGTACACAAGGAATTTTTATTGACAATGGTTCTAGAAAAAATATTATTAGTATGTCAATTATATCTAGTCAAGGCTACACTAAGTGATATTTATTAAATATGAATATGAGAGTCTATAACTATAATGACATACCCACACACCACTTAGTAGTACTACACTACTAGTTATAATATGTCCTTGAGCCCATCTAGTTTAATTTTATGTCATTCCTAATATAAAATTATATATTCTACTACTTGGATGTCCATGTATTAATTACATGAAAGAAATACATTCTATAAATTACATAATTATCTTAAATTTATGCCTAATAATGAACTGCATACATTTCACAACATACCTTGTGAGCTACATATCCTACCTATGCTATCATATATGTGATCATATAATGGAATTCATCAGAATATAATCATTCAATATTCTATGATATTTTTTATTATTTCATAACCTTTAGTCATGATTCATATTACATTTCACTCTATATCATCACCTCCAAAATTTTTAGTTTTTCTATCATCTACATATGATGCTAACATTATCTATTGTATGATATCCTCAATCTCCAATTCCTAAAATTTCATAATTGATTCTTATATTATTTACTTATGCATGTATCTAATACATATTATATCCAAGAATGTACTTTATCATGATAAATTTATATGTATTTTTCTCTATATGCTCCAGCAACACTTCTAGCTCACTTTCCACATATATCTCTTGAGAATACGATTGCTCTTATTACACAATGTGTGACTAAATTTTTTTGATACTTTGAGTGACACATATGACTCCAATATTATTTATTCGGACCTTGTAAATAAAATCATCATTTATGTATGTTAACCCAAATTTTACACTTCATTGATACATATTTATTATATTATATCTATAGTATATCATTATTACTTTATGTATCTTCCTTTTATTCAATATTTTGTATCTTTCAACTAATTTCTTCCTTTGATTTTGATTCCATGACTTATATTATTATATATTTCACATCTTTTATGTTTTCCTTATATTGTACCTTGATATTCCTTTAACCCATTAGTTATTATTTGATTTCTATGTTGTATTGACAATTTCCCTTTGAATTTTTATCCCATTCCAAATACTTGCCCAAATTTATTGATTATGATAACATATATATTGATAAATTCCATCTCATTATGCATTTATTTATAAGGGAAGTTCCAGGATGTTTGTAATATTCCTAATTTTCTTTTAGTTTTTTTCACACTTTAGACTTACTATTTGCATTATTTCTTGATTGTGCCCTTTTTATTCTATTCTTTATTAACTAATATTTTTCATCTACTTGCACGTGCTATTTGGGTTATTTTTTATTATTTGAGAATATTATAAAATGTAAAAATATTATAAAATATAAAAGATAAAAAAATATTTATCAATTCATAAATCTCACATTTATATATTTATGATAGAGTTTTACATCCATGATTATCATGGCTTCTCTTTGAGTGAGATGTATAATATATAGGTTTTATGTGATTAATGGGATATCAAGTTCTATGTGGCTAGTTTTTCTCGCATATTCTAAATGAATGATCACATTGATGGAATGTCTTACCCTAGGGGCATTATTATTCATCATATTTTATGCTAACATCTTACTTTCTTTACATTTATCACATTGATATACCTTATATTTATCATAGCATATATTTATAGAATTTTCAACTTGTGTTTTACATGGATATCTACAAATTTTACATAGTTACAATGTGATTGGTACATTATTCCTTTTATTCATTGCGTATGTTTGGTAAATTATTTTCATGTGTTAATTTTTTCATGTTTTGTGTGTCTTTTATCATTGCATATTTTTCCATATAATAACCTATAACTATTATATAATCATGTCATGTGAGGAAAATATACTTGCATGATGAATTATTTTTTAGCTACATATTTTAGTGTAGTTTAATTGATATGCTAGGATATTATATGATTATCACCATGGTATATATCATGAATTTACTATGTGTATTATCATGATCTTAATAGATATGTATATTATCATGATATTACTAATTCTTGGTTCCTAAATTTCCATGAACATTACCATACATCTATTTGGTCATACAACTTATGTGTGTTTTATTATTTTATTTAGCCCTAATAGGGTAATATTTGTGAAATTTTGGGGAATATTAATTGTCTCTTCCTTACTTTTCCATTTAGGATAATTTTACTATTTATCCTTGAGTTACTATTATGATATATATTTTATGCATAGATAACATTCATTTGGAATACTATATACCCCCACACTTTACTATTTTTAGCATTACATGATGATAATTCTTTATAGACATAAAATTTATCCATCTCCCTAATTACCATTGTGGAGAGGCATGTGGTTTATACAATATCCTTAAATATTATCACCCTCATATGAGGATGCACACATTTCTATTGAGATTTACATTATGATATTTTATGATGGTTACATTTTATAGAGATTTATGTAATTATATTATTGGATGGTTAAATATTATTTTATGATTTTATTTCATTTTTATTCTTTGGCTTTATAAATTTTATAGCACACAAATGATTTGAATCTATATTTTGAGATGAGTGATCATAGTGTATATTTTTAAACTTATCATCTCAAAGGGGGGTTAATATATTTAGATATAAATTGAGAAAACAATATTGATCCAACTTAAGCCAATTAAGAGCACAATATTTTTTCTATTTTTTTAATTCCTTTATCAATAAGTGGATTAGGTTGCATAAACTCCAAAAAATATCATTGGAATAGTTTCTTTTTTACTTGTGGACATTGATAAATTAGTACCACTAGGTGGAGTCATTTATATGCTCCCCTTTAAATTAAATATTTTTTCACATTTATTTGACATTAAATACATAGTTTAGTTTACTATTTTTAGTTACAACTAAATTCTAATATACAAGTAGTCCATTTATATGTATCCAATTTTGAGCATCATTTGATTCATCATTACTTCCCTAGGTAATTCAAGATATGTTCTTCAATTATTTAGTTTTATAATTTTATGCCCATGTGCATTCACTCAAATACATACAATATATTACGTGAATTATGTAGACAACCAAATTTTGTAAAAATTAATTTAATATATCATCTTTTATCCATCTTTTACATTTGGTCCACTTTTCTACATTTGGATATATGTAATGAAATTCCTACCTCACATTAGTTTCCCCTAAACCTTTAGCCTTTTATATGTATTTAATATAATTCCATTTCATCTTTTGAGAATCATATAAATATATTATAATTTTATTTAACCCATTTGAAAATTTGTCTCCCCTGGATGGATTCATCATCCATAAGACTACTAATGAATATTCTCCCAATAGATTTGGTAGGATGTCAAATATGTCCCCTTTATTTATGTGTCCTTACACATTTGCCTATTTTATCATGACTTTTATTTTATATATGAATGTTTCATATATTAGTTAATTATGTGTGTCATGTATTATATATTTATATATATATACACACACACACATATCATTCCTAATCATTTACTACATAATAATTAGATGTCAAGCCCAATAAAAGTTAGAGGATTTAAATTATCAAAATAATCTGATATATATGGAAATAACCTACACATTAAGCCACCCTTGTATACTCTTACTCAAATATATTTTGGCATTATCCACTTGTACAAAAATAGGGTTAAATGAATTTTCATATAGTTACATCATCACTTGTAAGGAAGAAAAAGCTGGAATCTTTTTTCAAGATTCTATTCACATTACACAAGAGCTATGTGGGGTCTAATTCTACCATGTAGGATAGTTACTTTTAAATCATCTAGAGGTTTCCTAAAAAAACTGATTTTATCTATTTTATTTTTAATATGTGTGTTGGTGAATTAGGTTAATAGAGTGTAAATACTTAAATCTATTATTAAGCACTTGGGAATGGCAAGTTTAAAATAAATTTACCAATCATGACTTGAGAACATAAACATGGTCCCAATCCATTATTATCTCACACACACACATTTTATCTTATTATTTCAGCTCTTACTTTCTATTTTTACTCCCCTATAGTAACCTAATTTTTTGTTTCAATTCTATTTAATATCTTGCATAGCCATTTCTATGAATTTAATTTACTCCACTATAAATAATTTGATTTTGTCAATTTTGGTCAGAATTTATAGTTGATATTGACCTACTATGGTTAATTTTATCCTCTATCATTAACGGATACTTTTCAAATCAAACCTTTCCTTAGTTCACCCATATTACTAATGCATGATAAATTATGCAATTGGACTCATATATATAGAAATCAAGGTCTCATTTGAAAAGGCGATTGTCATTTATATCATAAACATTTATATTTTATTTTACAATGATAAAATACTACAACTTATTCCCAAATATGAATCATATAAAATCCAAGTTAAATCAAACAATGTCAAGTATCTAATCCAAATCATTAGTTGTATACATACAACAAAAGATGAAATTTACATAATCACGCTTGGTTGGAGAACTAAATGTGGATTTATTTCTATCCTCAGAGTATAAAATACATAGATAGTATTCAATCATAAAATTGGGGAGATTGGGGTCATCTCATCTCATTATAATTTACCAATTTTTTAAGTTTTTTATCCTTCACAAAAAAAACTAAGAATTCAAGGTGAAGGACAATGATTTATGGAGTTGCATGCATCATTATAATTTGAAATATTATATAAATAAATTATATGTATAGGTGAAGGATACCATATGAACATAGTCCCTCTTTTCCATAGAGG
The DNA here is from genome assembly GCA_037957365.1 of Torreya grandis. NCBI lineage: Eukaryota > Viridiplantae > Streptophyta > Pinopsida > Cupressales > Taxaceae > Torreya > Torreya grandis. Next base: position 2,131,926 of record JARHVA010000730.1, on the reverse strand, counting down.
TTAGTATCGACCAACACATGTCAATGTTGATAATAGATATTAAACTAAATTTGATAAAACCAACCCTGCATAGATAAAAACTTAGATCCTAAACCAGATTAATTCTAGGCCTAATTCAATATAATTTCAACATTTATAACACATTCATAGTAAAATGACATAAATAATGAAATTTCTAAGTAAAACAAACTATAAGTTAAACTTAACTAATAAAAAGAGTGAGGTAAAGATTAAAGTTAAAGTATGTTCACAACCTATGAATTGATGAAAATTGATATCTCCATAAAATAGGTGATGTTATATATTTCCATAAACTTCAAATATAATGTGAAAAAGCTATTTGAGTGAAACCTTATCACATTTATTCCTCTACAATAACTCAATCAAGATATGTTGGATGGTGGAACCTAATCTTATTAGAATTCCCATTTCCAGATAGTGGGTATTGGGGGATTACCCCCCCCCCCCCCCCCGCCCCCACCAATATGGTCCCCATGGGGATCTAAGGGGTGGTGACCTATATGGAGCCCCCTAATGGGGGTTCAAGGTTAGATCCCCCAAAGCAAAATTTCTGTAAAAAATGCATTGTAAAATGTTGTAATTTCATAGTAAATATGGACCATTCACTATTAGCTCATAGATATGGTGGTATAAATTATGTTGGTACATTTTTCCCTAATATGTAACCCTAGTTTTATATGAGGGCATTGTAATCATGTGGCACACTATGTGTGAGTGAAGAGAAGATTGTAGTGGATGTCTTACAAGTTTATCCCTTCATTTGTTGGACTAAATAAGAGAAGTGGCTATTTCTATATGGACATGGCCTATATTGGGTGAACCACATTAAATTTATATCTATATTGTATTATATTTTAATACATTTTATTTACATATTTATTTCATTAATATCAGTTTGCATTTTATATTCCTAACAAAATAGGCTAATACCAAGGAATTATGACAAAAATTCATATAGCTAATACCATTATATTTTGGGATATTCTATGAAGATATTATTCAAATTGAGATATTAAATAAAATGTAATATTTATCAACTTGGGAAATACTACAAAGGAACCTATACCAAAAAATAGTTGGAATAAAAAATTGAAAACATTTAATGATCCACTTCCTAAGCATGAGATGATAGAGACTATGGATAATTTAGAACTACACTATGAGTACAATATACATCTTCCACATGTGACTAATGATCACCTAATATATGTAATTATTATTACACTTATAAATAATTCACCATAATTTACTATGATTACATTTAATGATAGTGATCTTTTTGATGATGATTGATATTTTCATGTACTCTTTATACAATCTTGTAAAAACTTAAAAACCCATACATGGTGTCATGATTGACAATGGGTCAAGTGAAAATGCTTGTACGATGACATTTATTCACTCCTTTGAGTACATATAATAGTATTTTTAAGATACATCAAGATTAGTTAATTGAATTTATGTATTGAAACATAATACCTTGGGAACATAGTGCTATCTTTTTAGGTGAGTTATACCATACCAATGACACCATTCTTAATTTTATAGAGTAATGGGATCTTTGACATCCTATTAGGACTCACTTAGATACAAAAGATTCATGTAGTACCATCTATAGTACACTAGTTTTTCAAGTAAATACATGATAACTAGGTAGTCATAATTATAGGTATAAGATATGAATACCCTTTACAACTAACACCCATATAATTTTAGTATCTAGAGACTTGGTCACATATATACAAGATACTTATATATGCCTAGTTCATAGGAAAGTAATTAAATCTGCTAGATAGCTATCTATTTAGCAATGATCACATTAGAGAGTTATTCTAAGCTAAAAAGGGCCATCATATTCTACAACACATACTCATATAGTTAACATAATAAGTGAGGAATTTACATACTATATAGCATAACACATATATTCCTATGCATTATAGATTTACCAATCATACACAATATTTGAGGATAAGTGATTATGATAGTTAACATACAACACGTGACTTTATATCAAATTTTAACATGCCCACATCTGATACCTTTCTTCCACAATAGAGGATCCTTACACTATTAGATAAATGTCAACTCCATTGTCCTCCAATTGATACAATAATTAATTATCATTTTTATAAAACTTAAATATTTTAATAGTACCCCTAAAAATTAAAAACATATAAAAATATTAAAAACATTAAAAAAATAAAAAATAAAACCTAAGCATGACATGATTAATAGATTACACTATTTACATATGTTATTTTTATGTGTCTTAATAATTACTCTACTCTTACACAATGTTAAATGGAAATTATGTTATACAACATTTTGACATTGATGTATGTTAATGGTGTAGAATAGTTTACTTATTCCATTTTCTATTGATATTTTTACTCTTACATGATAGGCTAACTTTTGTTTATATATTATGTGTGTCTATTTGTACATATTTTTGACATCTTTAAGTCCATTGTTTATGTACCTTGGCCTTATTTGATGCAAAAAAATTATGTCCCTTGATTACAACATATACATGAGTACACATTCATACACACTTAGGTACATATATATGGTGATATACCCATATATTACAAGAATCATAATTAATGGTTTTAACATAAACAAAAAATAGAGATACAAGATCTAAAATTGAAAATATATGTGGATATCATTATATATCAATTAGTAAATATTCAAGGAGAAAGACATTGGTTAATGAACACACACAATAACACAATTTATAGTTGAATGGAAAATTTTTTCCATTGCATTTTAAATTTATAAAAAATGTGGTCATGATGGGGGTATGAACATTGTTAATTATATTTTGATCACAATTTATACTACTGATTTAACTTATTTGGGAATAATGGAGTTTTATTCTTATTTTAGTTAAGGGTCTAGATTAATAAATTAGTAAAAAATATAGTCTTGATTTGTGAAACTGTTTATCTTTTTCATTTTTCTACAAATAACAGTAAATAAGAAGAAATATAACTTAGCTAGAAAATAGATTGAGATAGTTAACACAGATTGAAAATAGTTGTGTACAACTAAGAAGGTGTCATAAAATTAAATATAAATTTAATTGGGAAAAAATATAGGAGTGTTAAAAAGTGGATGCTTTGGTGTTTGGCACTACTGTCCAAACTAATCACAGAGACCTAAAAATTTATGTGTAGTTACATTATGCCTGTGTGAGCATGCCTATGAAAAATCAATTATTGGTTATCGATGAAACTCCTTGTGTATTTTATTTTGTATTTAAAATCCTAACCCTCCATCATGCTTGATAAAACACCATTTTGAATCACTTGAGAAAGGGGTGGGTTAGTGTGAAATATGTAATGAACATGTAATCCACACCCCTTGTATGTGAATGCTACCTATATACCAATACTCTAAAGAGGGATAAAGCTATATATAGTTCTCCCACCTAATTTTATTTATGCAATAGTGTGATGTAGATGCAAATTCCAAATTGATAGTGTTTGAGGTGGCTAGGGATTGGTATGAGGATTTTAGTAGGTTTGCAACTATGTTGGGTGACTGTGTACAAAGAATAGGGAAGTTTTCCTTAGTGATTTATTTGTATTATTGCTTGATTTATAAGTTTGGTGACCTCCCTTATAAATGAGCTTGGATTAGGATTTTATAGGGAATAATTGGTCATGTTTTAGATGTATTCATGTTAATAAAAACTAATTAAGGATAAGGGTTGGATGAAAATGACCATTGCAGATCAAAGTGAAAATGGAAAAGACCACTAAAAAGGGTAAACTTATTTATGGGGCACTATAGTCCAAATGGGGTGCTCATTATCTATAGGCTTATGACATGGGGTAATAGGATTAACATAGGTAATACTATATGGTTGAGGTGGAATGACTATTCAAAAGGCTCTAGATAATTGGTAATGAGAAGAAAGGTGTCTATAAGGGTTGTAAAAGCATGAAAAAGAACCAATAGATGGGGTATTAAAATCCGCACTCAAATTACTAATTTGGACATTTTATATGACTACATTTACTTTCCCTTTATTCTAGTGATGTAGCAAAGTGAAATACTAGGATAAAGGAAAAATAGAAACCATACATAAACTTACCTATAAAAGTGAAGCCCATGAAGATGTGTGATGTTGATTGTGTATAGAGTGAACATAACATCAAGCATAAATATTCAAGGGAAAATAAGGAGTAGATCAGTTCTTATTAGACACGTTATGTCTAAAATAAGAATGTACAAGGGCTAGGTAAAAGAGAGATAAAGAGAAAGGAATGAATACACCTCACCAAGTATGCAAACTAATACAAAAATTGTTGTGATGTTGAGTGATGCTAAGTGATGCAGAGTTATGCTGAGTGATGTTGGGTATGTGTTATACCAAGAGTAATATCATGAATAGAGTTGAGTGCTCAATTCTTTGAGGGTGGCTCAAGAATATAAAGTTTGGCCCTTTAGCTCCATTTTCATGCACTATATAGTGAATCTATGTGATCATTCATGTGTTAATATATGTTTAGACTATGTATCTGATCCTTCTAAGTAGGTGGCTCAAGTATACAAAATCTATCTAGTCATTTGGCTCCATAATTTCCCACTAAGTGTGAAATGTGAATTGATACTAGTATGAATGTGTGTTATATGAGATGGATCATGAAGCCCATGAATGCTCTATAATATAAAAATATTCCATGGATAGTTTAGTGTCTGTTGAGAACTAGGCCAATCTTGGGCACTCTAAAAGATGGAAATTAGGCTTATATGAAATCCACTCTAAAAATGAGAACTAGGCTTATATGAAAGCCACTTTAAAATGATGCCAACCACTTACAAAGGCATGCAAATATTGAGAACACCTAGATAACATAATGAACTAGAAAGAAAAGAAGGAAAATGTGTAACATAGATTACCCCAAATCACTAGTGTCTATAACATGAATTCAAATATGGAAGTTGTACCACCTGTCCAATCTAAAACTGGAAGTATGAGCCATCATGCTATGCATGATACTCCTTATATCTATAATCTAAGTAAAATTATATTAAAAATACCTAGTCTAAATTGGATTGTAGCTAGTAAAACTATAACTAACCTTACCTTTCTATCTATTTCTAAAAATTCTAGGTTTTTCATTATTTGGATATGAGGGCTAAAAAGTGGACACTTTATTGTAGGGCATTGTAGTCTGAATGGGGTGATCTTGTGATTTACTATTTTTAATGGATGTTATGTGTTTGTCCTTATGTTTTGGTTCTATTCTACATGTTTTTAATTATAATTATTATTTTTAATGTTTTGAAAACTAATTTTGACTATTATAGGGATCTGATCTCTATGACAAAACCCTATTTGTTGACCCCTATTCTAAAGGTAGGAATGAAGACCCTATAATGACTACCCTCAAAATAAAGATCCCTAAAAGTGTGTTATGTTATGAAATAAATGATATATCAATAATGATAAAAAATATGTCTTAGTAAATAGCATAGTTTATGTTAGAGATTGTTAGATCAATAGGGGTATGTCTAGATAGATGTACCAATGTAATAACATGTGTAGTATATTAAACTAAAACCAAAAATATTATTAGTTTTTAAGGAGGTATGGAACATGATTTCCATCATGGCATCCAAGAAGGTAAGATAATGCATGATATGGATCATGGCATTACAAATAACTAAGAAGCAAACAAACATGCAAGGCAAGAAGTAAAAAATATACAAAATAGGCCAAGGGGCCAAACAAATAAGGGACATGGGAACATGTCACTCAAACTAGGTAAAGCAAGCATACAAGGCATTTTAAAATACCCACATATAATTAAAAAAAGAAATATTGGCATGAGGGCCATAAGTACATACAAAAGTATAAGTAAAGGACATTGGCAAATGTCTTAAGGCACACAAAAATAACAAAATAAGAATTAAGAAATACAATCACATCTAACTACTCAAATAAAGAAAGGAAGACATGTAATTTTTGGAAATAATATTACATCTAATTAATCAATTCAAGAAGTGAAATTACATAAAACATGCAGTACAAGATTAGGTAGATGCTAATAAATACACAAGTGTTATATATTAGTGAATGTCGATAAAACAATTAGTGTAAGCTAGTAAGTAATGTACATCAACATTTTAACTAGAATGTGTGGTGTAGGAATGACATTAATTGGATGGTTTATTCATGTAGAATATGTCCTCGACAGGTAGATATATCAATGTATATCTTGAATATAAAAGTAGGATGCTCCCTCAATGGGTGGAGTGAAGCAATTAAGGATCTAGGTGTCACTGCACACACTCAAAGAAGATCAAGTGAAGCATGGTAATGTAAATAAATCAATAAAAAATATCATAGAGAAAAAATAATGTAATTTAAGCATGGTGGTAGAAATTTAAAGCATGGATAATGTGTATAATTGAAGATTTTTTGGTGTTTTTAGTTATTTCAATGTTTTTATATTTTGACATGTTATATTGTTTTTCATATTTTGAAATATTATATTATATTTGGTATTTTTAAAATAATATATGTACAAGTAATCATAAGGAAACTATGTACAAAAAACTAAAAAGAAACTATGTATAATAATGTGAGTAGATTAATATATACACAATGATGTAAAAGACTAAGCTAGAGGGGGTAAAGGGTTCAAGAATGGATCCCACAAGGGATGGAGATGGATGAAGGGATCAAATCCATCTTTAAAATCCTCAATATCATCATCATAAGTATCATCATATGTCATAGGCTCTGTATACATGGTATCTCCTAAAATGTTAGTAAGATCTATGATCTTTGTGTAGTCAATGATCTATCACTCATAGTGGTGTCATCCCACTAAAGGTAAACTAAGGGTTGATTTAGTGGTGAATATACTAGTTCTCATCTGGGGTGTTTAGCTCTAGTAAGAGGTATACTTAGTAGAAGTGGTAGAGTTAGTGCTAGTGGTGATATAATCTAAATAATACCTTGAACCTATAGTTTATCTAATATCTACTATAAAGTTGTACATGAGTCTATATCATGGCCTTTAATTTTGTGAAATAGAAAAAATGGGTGATCATCCCACCATGATAGAATACTAACAGGTCTATGTTGTAGTGTAGGTAGTGTGATTAATCCATGATCATGTAACATCTATAGCATAATCTATGGTTGATGTTGTGTACTACCCACTTGAATCTGAATGATTGGCTCTATATCTATACAGGTAACCATGTGAATTGTATATTCCAAGTGATCTATATATGGCTATGAATGTGAAGTATATATTTAAAGTGTAGTGTGAGATGATAAGAGTGATGTAGGATGTGTGATGAGGGCTCTAGATTAATCTTGGTACTCTTCTGGGCCAACTAGTATATAGCTTAATCCACACAAATAGTCATCTATGAGTGTGGGTATCGTATCATCATTTAAAGTAGCCTAGGAATATATATTAACATCATGTAGATATGGTAACTCAAAATTTAACACAAAGGGTGATAGTGATATGGGAGTCTCATAAACTATAGTAGGATAAGATGATGGTGCTACAAGAGTATCTGTAATTGGTGAAGTGACTATGACTGTCTAAAGAGCTATATCTACAAAATAAACTAGGATTATTATAACTGCTATTAGTGATTTCATAATTGTAATAGGTGTAGGAATAATGAATGATGGAGTAGCTATAATGACTAAAGCTACTATAACTAGTTGAGTATTTATAACTGAGGAAAAAACTATAAGTGGAAGAGTGTGAGATGTGCTAGTCTCTTCTACCTCATATGTATGTATCTGAATGGCTAGTTATCTATTGGGGATGTGTATAAGTATCCTTAATGGAGGAACCTAACACATAGATGAAGAGTAGAAGTAACTACCCCCATTAAATTTATCCAAGGTTTTCCAAGTAAAAGGTTATAATGAAGAGGACCTGACATGACCTAGAACTATGTAGAGAGGGTTTTGGGCCCTACCATGATATCTAAAGAAACAGTGCTTAATATCTATCATGGTATATCATGAAACCCTCTAATTTTATTATATGAATTTTTTATAGAAGCCATGGTCTGTAAAAATGTAATATTACATATATTAACTTCAAAACCACTATCAACTAAAACTCTCTTAACTATACTAGTTTTGATTTGAGTTTGTGTGAAGAGTGGTAAATTATGATTAATAACTATCTAAAATGGCATGTCCTCATGATAAAAATAAATAACATCTTCTATGGTTTTTAATATGCTGACCACTAATGCAAAATAAGAAGGAAATGAATCAATTGACATAGAAGTCTGAGTGAGTGCCTAATAAAGAGTGTCCTTGAACATATTTAATTTTTGAAGTAGTTATAACATGGAAATATTAGCTAGTGTGTTTCTCAAGTGATCGATAATATCATATGCCCTATGTAGATTTTATTGTGTAGGAGGGTTAGGCTTGGAATGGGAGGGAATATGGAGTGTTATTTTTAATTTAGTTAAGGGTCTAGATTAATAAATTAGTATAGAATATAGAAATAAATACAATCTTGATTTGTGAAACTGCTTGTCTTTTTCACCTTTCTAAAAATAACAAGAAATATAACTTATCTAAAAAATAGTTTTAGATGGCTAATATAGAGTTTGAAAATGGTTATGTAGGATAAGGAAGGTGGTGTAAACCTAACTCATGCTTTCATTATTTGAAATTATAAGAGCACCAAAAAGTGGATGCTTTGGTGTCTGACACTATTATCTGTTCCTACCACTATTTTCCAAACTGATCATAGATACCTAAAAGTGATTGGGTAGTTATGTTATGCTTGTGTGAACATGTATGTGAAAAATCAAGCATTGGTTGTTGACAGAACTTGATGTGGAGCTGATTTTGTCTTCAAAACCCTAACCCTCCATCATGCTTGATAAAACACCATTTTGAGTCACTTGAGAAAAGGGTGGGTTAGTGTGAAAGATGTATTAAATGTGAAATCCACACCCCTTATGTGTGAATGCTACCAACATACCAATACTCTAAAGAGGGATCAAGCCATATGTAGTTATCTCACCTAGTGTGCTTTGTGCAATAGTGTGATGTGGATGTAAATGCCGAATTGATAGTGTTTGAGGTGGATAGGGATTGGTATGAGGATTTTAATATGTTAACAGTTATGTTGAGTGACTGTGTGCAAAGAATTGGGAAGTTTTCCTTAATGATTTATTTGTATTCTTGCTTGCTTTGTAAGTTTAGTCACCTTCCTTGTAAATGAGCTTTGAGTGGGATTTTATAGGGAATAATTGGTCATGGGTTAGATGTATTCATGCTAGTCTAACCTAATTAAGGATAAGGATAGGATGGAAATGACAATTAGGGCTCAAAGTGAAAATGGATAGGATCACCAAAAATGGGACACTTCTCTATTGGGTGCTATAATCTAAATGGGGTGATCATGTCCTATAATCTTAGGACCTAGGGAAATAGGTTGACATGGGTAATACTATCTGGCTAAGATGAAATGACTATTTAGAAGGTTTTAGATGATTGGTAATGAGTAAAATGGTGTCTAAAAGGGTCACATGAGCATGCAAAAAGGACCTATGATGGGGTGTTACAAGTCACACTCAAACTACCAATTTGGACATTTTATATGAATACATATACATTGAGTGAACTTGACAAAAATTATATAACCAACCCTATAGTTATTATGGGTATATGAATTTTTTCATTCCCTTTGATCATTAATTTTTTTTACATTGATCAAATTTTAGTGAACTAGATCAAAACTATATAATTGAATCTATAATACATTTATAATGGTTGATTAAATTGATTTAAGAAAACCCATCATGTCATTCCCAATTTCTTTCCTATGTATCTATTTTGGTTATTACATTTCATACTTATCCCCACATTCATGAGGGTTGGGACATGTTGTCTTCCTAACCTAATGGCTTTCATAGTTACAACATTTGGGAAAAAATCACCCCAATTATTCATATGATTCACCCAAGGAAGCACAAGTTATAAAATTATTCAATAAGGAAGCATAATTTTCAATATGTGGTAAGAGAAACGTGGTTTTTATCATTTACTTACTCTTTACATTTTCAAAAAATTGACTTTAGAATTGTCAATCTAATGTAGGTTTTTATTTTGAGTGACCTACATAGTTGAATCTTCATACCAAATATAAAATGTGTTATACACACTCAAATACATATTTTTATTTTCATCTAGAAATTCCATTACTAGAATTAAAAGAGTAATTTTTAGATACTAAAATATGGTATTAAGTAATTTACAATTACAATCTTGACACACATTCACCATACATGACTTGAGTGCACAAACATGGTATTAATCTATCATTCTCTCACACTGACATGTTATATCATGATTTTCACCCTTTCATTTGTTGTTACACACCTATAAAAACCTTAATGTCTATTTCAAACTTGATTAATATCCTACACAAACATTTCCAGACCTTTATTTTAGTCTACATATACATAGTTTAATTTTGTTAGTTTTGATCATTTTCATTAATTGATACTGACATGATATAGTTAGTATTGACCCTCTCCTAATAATAGTTAATTTTAAAAATAAATCCTTTCCTTAGGTCTAATGTAACTTTGTATCATGTTTATGACATGATAAATTACCTAATTTAACTCATATATACAAATCAAGGACTCATTTGAAAAGGGACTTGGTATTTATCTAGTACACATCTATGCACAATTTAACATTGATAAATCTACCCTATTCTTCCCAAGTTGTGAATCTATCAATAAGAGAAGTAAAAATTGAAGTCTAAATCATACAAACTAAATTCAAATAAATCATTATCAAGTATCAAATCCAAATCAATAGTTTCATACCTATATCAAATATTAACAACTACATAATCACACTAAGTATGAGAAATACATGTGGTTTGATGCCCCTCCTCAAAGTATCATACACAAATAGAAATAAATCATCAAGTGATGGTGATTGGGGTCATCTCAACCCATTACATTTTCTTTGTTTTTGTAGGTTTTTATCTATCATAAGCACTCATGATTTTAAGATGAAGGACACTAATTTTTGGAATTATTTCCATCATTAGGGTTTATAATAAAAATTGAATGTATAGTCATAGTCCCTCATTTCCACATAGATCAGTACCAATAAACATATGTCATTATCAACTTAGATTCAATAGAACTAACATATATAGAAACATAATTCCTAGAGTAGATGAATCATAGGTCTTTTTTAGTATAATTTCCACCTTCAAACACATTCACAATAAAAATTAAACTAAAAAATCTAAGTACTCATCCCTTTTTTGACTTAATATATTTATCATATTTGACTTTTCAAATATTTACAACTATTTTTACTATTTTGCATTTATATATATACTTGAATTCCATATTTATCTATTTGAATTATTCTACTAGTTTATATCCTATTAAGGGTTGTAAAACCAAATCAGGGTAAAACATAGAGAAATAAGACATATTTTTGAAAATATTGAAAAATGTTTTTTGAAACATAAATAAAATAATGTATGTCATGAGAAGTTGTGTTGGTTCCTAGTTGTATACCTCATACACTCTACCTTACACACTTGAAATACAATGTCAAACAATGATGATAAACTTGCTAGTATATTATTGTATCCAGGGGAGAGTTTGGCATCAAGAATGGACCAAATACAAAAACTGACTAAGAGGCACCTATAAAGAGTAGGGTTAGTTCCCTGCTACTTCTGGCTCTACCTAAACCAAGGTGAGAGGACCTAAGGGGTATATTGATCACATGGAGATATTTTTTTAATTCAACTTCAATGGGGATTATTATCAGAAAGGGATGTGAATCTAAATAGAATATAACCAAACTTGCTCACTCCACCCAAGAAAGGTTATCATAGGGAATGAGAAAACATTTAGAATTAGATAAAATGTATTAAAGATAGATATAAAAGTTAATACAATATTCATTATAAAGAATTTTCAACAAAGGGTTAAATATAATATTACGATAAAGTACAAACTACAAACACATTGTAAGTATACATGATTTTATGTATTTATAGGGCAAATAATAGTCATAATATGCAACTAGGTATATTATTTAGAGAGTAGGATTGGGTAAGATAGTTAGATAATAATAAAGAGGAAGGGCGTGGTGGTGTACTGGAGATTTTTCAATCAATAAGGGATATTACAATAGTCATGACATTATCTTTAGCAAAGATGTAGGGAAAACTCAATTACAAGATGAATCAAATGCCAAATGATCCTTTAAAGATTAGAACATACACTGAAACTTAGGTTTCATAATCTTTTACCTATCAGATCCATAAACTTATCATGCCCTAATAATTTATTCAACAACATGCTTCTAAGTTAAACTATAGAAAGGGATTTATAACCTAGATCTACGCACAAAATGATAACCAATAATGAACACAAATGTAAATATCCAATCAATAAAACTTGTAATACATAGTATTTTACTTCACCAATAGGAAATAATAATGAACCACAAGCATTTTCATTAACTTGAAAATAAATATTACAAACATCAATACTTCAATGTGTTGTCATGGGGACAAACATGGTGGATTTGTTGCATGTTGGATAAGGGAGACATATAGAAATTCTCTCAGAGCTTACTAATGGTTGTACAAATTCAACCACCTAAGTAAGAGAGATAAATCACACATAACAATAATCCTAAAATTTGGAAGAGCCTATACTTGGAGATAAATAAATACTAACCATAGGCAACATAATGACCAACACAATGGCAAACCAACCTCTTGAATATAATACAAGCCTTCTATTTATATATTTTAAATCTAGGATCATGGGTCAAATTTTTAAAAAAATGTGAAAACAAACTTTTAAGTCCACCAAGATACTTCTAGCTATAATATGTCCTTTGCCATGCTTGAGATCCTCATATACTTATAAGAAAAGAATCATTGTTAAAACTACCTATATAATGAATGATTAATATTTTCAATAATCCTTTGATATTTTGACTAAAGATGCTATGGAATTCATGATCATGATGGTGAAATTCATGGTGGAGGCCCAAACAACAATTATTTATCATATAAAACTATTTGAAGGCACTTTTGACCACTCACCTACATAGTTAGAGGGAGGAAATCATTTAAAGAGACAACCATAATTTGTCCTCATATGTAACCATCTAGAGATGCTCTCCTACTAATTGATTTTAAAATCGTAGAATATTCTAGACATAAATCTTCCCCTTTGTGCATGCTAGGGAAAACCCAATAACTTGTGATGATTACAATTAGAAAGCTTTAGCTATGATGAAAATAAAAAATATACATGGCCATTATCTAAAAAATATGCTTTAGAAGGTCCCATAGATCTTTCTCAAAATGACCTAGAGCTTATGTGGCTCTACCATGGTATTTTCCATCATGATCTATCAATATAGTCAGGGTAATACACTCTTTCCAAGTGGTAGTCCTATGTTCATTTTAGGATTTGCTGAAAATTCTTAATTTAATACATGTTATAGATCAAATTGTGTAAACTTAAATGCATACCATTGATCTCTAGGAATGTGATCAATCTTTAGCTTACAACCTTGTATTGACCATTAAACTATGCTCTTACATTGTTAGATATTTTCATATCATCAAATGTGCATCATCAAATTGAAATACATGAGGTGGAACATCATTGGACACTACCTAGACTTATCCATAAGTATGTGCCACTTGGAATCCCTATGAGATTTCTTATGTACCTTGTAATTAATCTCTATTATTTTGATACCATCACTCTACATGGAGGCACATCATGCTTCCATTTGAAAAAAATAGCTACTGGATGGGGCCTTAATTTGATGCTCATGTGACTATCTTAGAATATTTTTAATTTAATATCTACTTTCTATAGCTTAAAATTGGCATTCACATGAATGTAGATGATGTTCATAAGCCCATCACTTATGAAATTAATAAATTTCATTTGGTACTTTGCTCATTAGGATTTTTGTCTTTAGCATTCCTTTTTTCATCAGTATTTTGGTCTTTGAGTCTTTTTTCTACAACATTTCTTCACAATAATCTATCTTCAACATTCCTTCTCTATAATAATCCTTTTAGGAATTTTTTTAGGACAATTATCTTAGATAAAATGTCTGAGGTAATTTCCTTCAAGAATGTTGACTTCACACTTTTCCTAAGAGGTTTGAACTTTATCAAACATTTTATCTAGGTAAGATACCTGAATTAAATAACCCTTTTAGATATTTTTTCATGGAAAAAATACCCATAAGAATTCAACGTTGAAACTTTTTATCTTCATCAAAATAATTGTTTGAAACATTTTTTCCAAAATAATTTCCTTGAAGAAATTGATCTTTGCACTTTTGTCGAAGGATTGAGACTTTACACTTTTGCCAAAGAAAATGACTTTTATTGGGCCTTTCACATGATAAAAATGCCTGAAGGGTAAGTACCTTTTAGACTTTTTATCATAGATAAAATGTTTGAAATAAATAAGGACTTAACACTTTCCTTAGAATAATGTAATTTTAAAAGGGGTTTTGTTTGAATAAAATGCTTGCAATAATTTTATCTCGAACTTTTTGTAGCAATTAAAATTTCTAATTAAAATAAGCCTTTGAGATTTTTGCATGGACAAAATGTCTAAAACAATTAGGTCTTTAGGATTTCCATGAACACTTTGGTCAAAATAATGTAATTTCTTCAAACATTATGTGAACACTTTGCCTAATGGAAATAATTTTTTGGAATTTTTGTCTAAGATAAAACTTCCAAAGAATTATTTCCATCAAGTAAAGTGTTTGCACATAAAATTCTAAAAAGTCTAAGGTATTTACACATATGCCAAGTAAATAAAATTTTAACATTTATTCATTTTAACATGGAACTTGACCTTTGACATGAACAATTTAAAGTAAGAATTTAGCTAAGGACTTAGGCATTTATACTTGACAAGGGATGGACTTAGGCATTCACATTTGATGAGGGCTCAATGGTTTTAGTGAAATTTTAGGCACTAATACTGGCTCTTGCCTAGGGATACATTGAATTTAAAGGTGTATAAAGAGATCCAAAACATAAGATAAAGTGCCAATCCATTGGGTTACGGAGTCAAATCTTCATACTTTATCAACAAAAATTCATGAAGGCTCAACAAAATAATGGTATACTTGACAAAAATAGATCAAGAGGAACTATAAATGAACACATGACATAAACATGAAATAAAACTATACAAATAAGGTATAAAGTAGAGGGGAGACAAAGCAACCAAAGGATAAAGAAAAAACTACTATACAATATGTACACAATTATAAGCTTAGTCAAGGAAATTGTATAGATATTTACCATCAATTAGTATCTCAGCTTAGTCAAGGAAATGTTTTATATATTCACCATTAATTAGTGTCTTTAGAAATTTTCCATCCCTTAATCTCTTAAACTTTTCCAGAAGCTTGGTGGTTAAGATGAAGTAAACCAATCTCTACACTTGCTTGAAGATATTGCTACTAGGTTGTAATAGGATGACACATTTAAGAAAATTTTCTTTTCATGAGCTCAAATATAAATAAAACCATGCTAAAATATCTTGGTACATTTTTTAACAACTATAAATAAGCTTGCTTCTTAGTTGCAATAAAATGAGTACCAAGCAAAAGTGCATCAGGATCAATAATGTCATTTTTGGACTTGAAGTACTACTTTAAATAAGTCTCAAAATTTTCACCCTTAGGGGCATAAAGACAACCCCATATTCATCAAATGACATTCTTGACACAACACCTTAATTATCAAACCCAACATCAAGAACAACTAATTGTTTAACAATGTCCATAGTCCCTACAGAGCTACCCAATGTTATATCCGTGTATATCACTTCTTTCAAAGCATACTTAAGATATTTGATTGCATCATGATTGGGTAACTCATGTTCTTATGTCATGATATCATCATAGGTAAATTCATATGTTGGAACTTTCTTGACTACACCCCCAAACTAATCAATAGTAGTATAAAACATCATTTCCATGGAGGTAGAAAACTTACATAGGGGGTCTTGATAAGTGAACATAAAAATCTCATATTTGGGCGATGCATACTCAAGTTCACCTGAATATTTATCAATTAGTTTAGTAGTATCACATGGGGGATGTGGGAGGAAGCACTTGTCACACTAATCAATTTTAAAATGAAAATTATCAACATTTACCTTGGCATTCAACTGATCAAGCACTTCCATTCCAACCTCCAAACTTGTCTCCTTAATTTTTGATGAAAAATTAGGTGTGAGATGAGGTTATTAGATGAACAAAATTTGAGGGATGACCTTAGTCCTTCTATATTTTCAAACAAGAAAATAATCAAAGCTAAAATTGAAAATATTAAAAATAGGTACTAATCTTCCTTAAAACTAGATGATAAAATGGAGTCACCACTAGAATCAAAATTATATAATATAGTAGTTATCACATTATTTTGATACATGTTGAAATCAAATTTGTTGAAGATAAATGAGATAGAAAACAAAGACACCAAAATTTTTAGAATATGTTCAAAAGGGTAGAAAGCACCTTTCAGCATGTAATATTTTCATATCTTTACAATAAATTTAGTAGAAGTCAATTATCAAGCCTCAAGAATTCCTAGCACATCCCTATTGGAGTATTTCCATGTTTAAGGCCAATATATTCCCATTGTATCAAATAAAAATTAGATAACCTTCCAGCTTGAAATACTTATAACTCTCTATAAGATTCCTCAATAACACAAATGACATAGGTGTCATTTCTATCCTAGGAAATGGCACTAGAAGAGTGTTGATTCCCAATTGTACACCTTATACACTCAGCTTTACACACATGAAATAAAATGGCAAATAATTATGAAAAACCCACTAGTATGTCATTGTGTCTAGGGGAGGGTTTGGCATCAAGAAAAGACCAAAGGTAAAAAATGATTGAGCGGCACCTACAAAGGGTATGGTTAGATCCCTACTAATTTTGGCTCTACATGAACCATGTTGAGATGACCTAAAGGGTATCTCTATCACATGGAGATATTTTTAAATTCAACCTCCATATGGATTATTGGCATAAATGGATGTGGATCTAACCAAAACATAACAAAACTCGCTCACTCTACCTAGGAAGGGTTATCACATGGAATGAGTAAATGTTCTAAATTAGATAAAAAACATTGAAGATAGATATAAAAGTGACTGTAGTATTTATTATAAATAGTTTTTGACAAAAAGAGGTGAATAAAATATTATAGTGCTAGACTTTAAATCACAAACTGTAAACACTTGCTAAGAATATAGGATTTTATGCATCTATAGGGTAAATAAAACTCATAATATGAAATTAGGTGTATTATTTATAGTGTAGGACAAGGTAATATAGCTAGATAATAATAAAGATGAAGGGCATGGTGGTGTGATGGAGATTTTTCAATCAGCAAGGGATATTACAATATTCATGACATTATCCTTAGCAAAGATGTAGGGAAAACTCAAATACAAGATGAAGCAAATGCAAAATGATCCTTGAAAGATTAGAACATACACTAAAATTAAGCTTTTCAAAGCTTTTCATTATCAGCTCCATAAACCTAGGGTTCCCTAACAAGTTATTTAGTAACATAATTCTGAGTTAAACTATAGAAATGGATTTATAACCTAGATCTATGCTCAAAATGAAAACCAGTATTGAACACAAACCCAAATATCCAATCAAAGAACTTGTAAAACATACTATTGTACTTCACTAATAAGAAATAACAATGAATAAAAAATATTTTCATTAACTTGAAAATAAATATTACAAACATCAATACATCAAAATTTTATAATGGGGATAAGCATGGTGGATTTACTCCATGTTGGACAGGGGAGACATATAGAAATAATCTCAGAGCTTGGTAATGGATGTACAACTTCAACCACCTTATCAAGAGAGATAAATCATACATAATAGTGATCCAAAAATTTATAATATCCTATAGTTGGAGAGAAATGAAGACCAACCATAGGCAAAACAATGGCCAACTAACCTCTTGAATAGAAGATAAGACTTCTATTTATACATTTTTAATATAAGATCATGTGTCATAATTTTTCATAATTTATAAAATAACCTTTCAAGTCCTCTAAGATAATTTTAGCTAAAATATGCCCTTTTTCATGCCTGAGATCCTCATCCACTTATAAGAAAATAATCATTATTACAACTACCTGTATAATGAATGATGAAGATTTTCAATAAGCCTTTGATCTTTTGATTGAAGATGTCAGTGAATTCATGATCGAGATGCTAAAATTCATAGTGGAGGATCTAATAATAATTTTTTATCATATGTAACCATTTAGAGGCATTTTTTACCATTCCCCTACATAGGTGGAGGGAAGAAATCATTTGTGGAGCTAGATAGAATTTGACCTCATGTGTAACCATCTAGAGATGATCTCCTACTGATCAATTTTCAAATAATGGAAGATTTTTGATAGAAATCCTCCCATTTATAAATTCTATTGAAATCCCAATACCTTGTGATTATTAAAATTAGAAATCCTTAGCTGTGATGAAAATAGAAAAGATCCATAATTGTTATCTAAAAAATATGCTTTGGAATAGCCCATAAATATTCCTTAAAATGACTTAGTGCTTATGTGGCTCTACCATGGCATTATAAATTCTATTATATTAGTCTAATTTGGATAATATTCTCTTTCTAAGTGATGACCCCACATTCATTTTGGGATTTGTTCAAAAGTATTGACTTAATAATCATCATAGATCATATGGTGTATACTTGAATGCATACCATCGATCTCTAGGAAGATGCTCGATATTTAGCCTATGACCATGTATTGACATTTAAAGTTTTCTCTTTCACCATTATATGTTTTCATTTGATCAAAAATGCATCATTAGATTGGAATCTAGGGGGTGGAGCATCATTAGACACTGCCTACACTTGGCCCCAAGGATGTGCCACTTAATAGCCCCATAGGCTTTCCTCTATACCTTGTGAGTAGTATTTATTATTTTAAATTCCATCATACCATGTGAAATAACCTCATGCTACCATTTGAAAACAAATGGCTACATCAAAGGGCCTTAATTTAATGTTTGCATGACCATCTTGAAATATTTCAATCCTAATGGCTACTTTTTTTAGCTTAAAATTGGCATCCACACACTTGTCAATGATGTCCATGAGATTTTCACTTATGAAATTCAAAAATTTCATTAAATAATTTAATCATTAGTAATTTTATCTTTGGCATTCCTACTTTCATCATCCCTTTGGTTGTTAGGAATTTTGTTCTTAAATATTTCCTAGCAATAATCTATCTTCAACATTCCTACTCCACAACAATCCTTTTGCGAATTTTGTTAGGATAATTATTTAGACAAAATGTATGAGGAAATTTACCCAAAGAATGTTGACTTCACACTTTTATTGAGAGATTTGAACTTTATCAAACTTTTTGCATGGGCAAGATGCATGAAGGAAATATCCCTTTTAGAATTTATGTTGAAGACAAAATACCCATAAGAATTCATCCTTCAATTTTTTTTGTCTTCGTTGAGAAGATTATTTTAAACATTTTATTTGAAAAAATTTTCTTAAATAAATTGATCTTTGCACTTTTGCAAAAGGAATTGAAAATTTGCACTTTTATCGAAGAAAATGACATATGTCAGGGCTTTTACATGAGAAAAATGTTTAAAGGGAAAGTACCCTTCAATTTTTTTTCTAAGGATAGAAAGTATGAAAAAAATAAAGACTTAACACTTTCTTTAGAACAATGCAATTTTACTAGGGTTTTTGTGCATATAAAATGCCCTCAATAATTTGGCTCTTAAACTTTTTATACTGGACAAAATGTCTGATGGAAATAAGCCTTTAGGATTTTTCTTGTGGACAAAATGTCTGAAACAAATAGGTATTTAGGATTTCCATGAACACTTTGGCTAAACAATGAATTTCTTTTAGACTTTGTGTGAATATTTTGCCAGATGGAAATAAGCCTTTGGAATTTTTGTTCAAGATAAATATATTTAAAATCTATTTCCATCAGGAAAAGTGTTTGTAAAAAAAAGTCCAAAAATCCTAAGGGCTTTACACATACTCTAAGCAAAGACTAATATTAACATTTAGTCATTTTAACATGGAACTTGACCTTTGACATGAATAGTTGAATGTAGGAATTTGGCTAAGGACTTAGGCATTTATACTTGACAAGGAATGGACTTAGGCATTCACACTTGAATAGGGACCAATTACTTCAGTGAAATTTTTGGCACTAACAAGGTGAACATTAGAAAAAAAATACAAAATCTAGAAAGGTGCATAGTAGACATTCATCACCAAGGAAAAAAATTGTTGGTCATTGATGCATAGTGTTGAATATTACCTTCGTAGTTTCATTGGTCATAAATGCAAGAACTAAATTTATTATTGAATAGTGAACAATCCATATTTCATAATATCTCATTCATTACTTTTAAACCATGGATACACTTACAAAATTTTATATTTATTTTAAGGGTTGACTATTCCATCTTCTTTTCCTGACATATTGTCCATTGTTTATTAGATAAATTTAAATTATAATTTTTACTAATTAAAACCAATATAGTAGAAATTATTTATTTTCTTAGACTTATATATTCTATATCTACCTTATTCATATTCTTTTTCCAATTGAAAAATGTCTTTATACCCTATAATCAAATTTTTGGTAAAACATGTAATTTTTAATACTAGTAAAAGAGGGTTTTATAGAGGGACCCTACCCTTTACAAAAATAGATCAAAATAGGTCTAAAGACCAGATATTATAATTCATAATCTAAAAGATAAAAATTAAGACAAACAAATGAAAATCAAGGAAAATTAACATAAAGATGACAATCTAAATAATTTGAACCATCCAATCTTCATAAGACTTAGACTAGTTCTGAGTAATATTCTCTAAATGAATATTTTTATTATTAATGGGATGTAGCTCAATCCTATCATCAGTAATACCCTTATTTTTCAATCCTTTGTATGAGGTTTAATATTATACTCTTTTCCTTTTTCAAAATAATTTAGGGTCTCCATGATTTGAAGGTTTTTCATATAGTTAGTGTGCTATATTTAACTAGTGTGCTAAGGTTTTCAATTAAAGATAAATTTTGCTTCTCTAGAATGAACATTATTTAGTTAATTTAGTGGAATTCAGTACTAATTTCAATGAGATCATATTTGGTACAATAAATTCCATCATTGAGAATGAGATTATTGAGTTCATCCTTAAATATTTTATGATCCTTCAAAAACCATCGAAGGATTTATTTGTGTAATTATACCTTGTCCTCAATCTCAATCAGTCTTGATTGATATTTATGTTCCTCAAATAACTCCTTATATTTAGGGGTGTTGGATTGTATGGGAGTGGGAATAGTATGAGGTTTCTCAGAAGTGGCTTTAAAAAAAATAAAATGGAGGCTTTGTTTAAGCATATTTAGATTATTCATAATATCTTCCAATTTACTATTATCTTCTAGGTCAAGGGAGGTGAGAATGGGAGTGACATTAGGAGTGGTGGGCATATAGGAGGGTGAGGGGAGAGAGGTTGGAGTGGGATCAATGAGATAAGGATCAGGGAGGGAGAAGATGATTTTATGAAATTTTAACTTTTTATCAAGGGTGGAGGGAACATGCACAAGGTCTACAACCTTATTACTAGGTTTTTTAATCTTGATTAGAGGGAGATAATCCTAATCACTATGATCACTATCAATTTTAATGGGTTATTTAGACTTATTGGAGGATGTTTAGGTTTTAGTGGAGCTTCATAGAGTTATCAAGGGGATATAAAACTTAAGAGTAGGCTTTTATAATTTATGAAAAATAAGGGGTTGGGTTAGTAGCCTGGAAGAAATTATGTATTATAAAGATCATAGTCTGATAGAGGGGATGTTTTTTCTACCCATTTTTACTTCACAAATTGAAGATTCTAAGTAATGAAGTATATAAAATATAAGACTGAGTGAAATGTGATGGTGAAATTAATTAAGGATAGGTAAATGAAAGTGATGGAAAAGAGTGTACTTTCCTTCCAAAGTTACATATCACATAATCTACTCAGCGACTCTATCAAAGGGTTTGGGGATGTATTTTATCAAAAAAGAACTAATTAAATCAAGCATTTTCTCTCCTTACATCAAATTTTCCCTCTCTTCTTTATAGTCCTTGATTAACTTGGTGAATTTGATACCCTCAATTGTCAAACTTGTGACTTGTGATACAAGACCTTCAGTGATCTCAACTATGACATTATTTATGGTTAAAATGTGATCCTCTTATTGTTTTATAAGTTTACTTGACATATTTTTGTCATACCCATGAATCATGGAGATGAAGTTAGTCAATATACCAATATTTAGTATTTATTATACTTCCTTCTCATTTTTTAGATTCTTAGTAGTCAAGGGTTCAATCTTATTTATATCTCCTCCCATGGTGGATTGGATGTGGGTGTTTTAAATAATATCCCTATGATTGAGATGAGAGGAGTTGTAGAGAGATAAAGTAACAAATTTTCTATTGAGCAATCAATGGTTATATAATGCAACTTGGGTCTCATATGCAATGAAGCTAATGAAGCTAGTGATATGATTTTATTTATTCATTGATATTTATAGAATGTTACAAGGCTCACAATCATAATTGTGACATAGTCAGTCTTTCCCTAGTAATTATTTCATTATAATCATATGGGAGGGTGTCTTCCCTTTTATAAATTTTGAATGTTGTCATCATTACCATATTATTGAAAAAGTACTCATATAAGTTGTTTCCTTCATGGTAAGTGTGTTGATATTTAACCTCTTGTAAGTCTTTGTTTATCTCTAAGGTTTAAAAATGATATAGTTAATTGTCCATGAGTCTTTATTAATTTTTTTAAGGCAATTGATTATGTTGAGGGATTCACTCTCAACTAGAATCTTGTTGAATCCAAGGTTCTTATCCACATAAATACCTAACTTCCAATGCTTCAAACTTATGATTAGTTTGGTGACCCATTCCACCTTAAAACAGAACTAACAAATGACCCTTTTCATCTCTTAACACTCCACCACCACCAAAATTTATAGGTTTCCATATGGAATCCATATCAAAGTTAAGTTTGATCCATGATTTGGGGGTATCCATTTAGTTTTGCTCCTGATTTCCATTATTAGGTCAAATGTTTTGGTGGATGAGAGAGAAGGAATCTAGTTCTTTAATATGTTATCCTCCTACATAGATAAATATTTATCCTTATCCTTTTTCAAGAATTTAAAATACTCTAAATAGAATTGAATAGATTTTCAATAACTCTATTGAATGTTTTGGTAGAGTTCCTAAAGATCCTATGATTTCTTTCTTTCCACACTTCCCAAAATAAGTGTGGGAAAGAGAATATTCATAATTTTTTGAGAAACTTATTAGAGAAGGGTGAGTCCCATGTAGCCTAGGATTTATTTAGAGAAGCATGATTGATCCATTTTATTTCAAATTTATCAAGGAGGACCCATATCTTGTGAATAATAGGAAATTGGAGAAGGAGATGTATGATAGTTTTAAAATATAACTCACAAAGAACATAATAGTTGACCAATGTGATACCACATTTAGATAAATTTTCAAGAGTTAGAATCTTATTTTGGAGACATATCCAAAGAAACACATTAAATTTTAGGATCGAGTCTTTGTCCCAAGTTTTATACCATTATAAAG
Organism: Torreya grandis; assembly: GCA_037957365.1. NCBI lineage: Eukaryota > Viridiplantae > Streptophyta > Pinopsida > Cupressales > Taxaceae > Torreya > Torreya grandis. Next base: position 2,108,093 of record JARHVA010000730.1, on the reverse strand, counting down.
TCTCTTGATTGGGAGGAATAATGTGGTTATATCTGGAATTCACTTCATACTTTCTGCTTGGAGTTGTAGTCAAAGATAAGGTGTCCTCTTTGAAGATATTAGGGATTGAATAGTTTGAAGGAAAATGGTGAGATATAAAATGGTAGTGTCATAATCAAGGATGACATTTGTAATTTGAAGATGCTTCTAGATTCTCTTGTCACATTGAGACTAGGTGTAATCAACTACCATGTTGCCAAAATGTTGTTGAATTTGATAATTGATTTGATACCATGGTTCAAGATCAAAAAAAGGGTGATAAAGTAACTATGATTCCTCCCAAAACCTTATTTTAACACCATTAAAAATATTCCATTTATATCCTTGTTTTATGATCTCCTTACTTTTGATGAATAGTTTCTAGATGGAGAAGCCCATGGTGAAGGCTTGATCATTTAGTAAAGATATTTTCGGTTTATGCTTAAAATATTTTGATCTTAGAATATTTATACAAATGTTTTATTCCTTTATAAATATCCATACTATTTTATCTAAGAGAGCCTTGTTCATAAGATTTAGTCTTCTTACTCCTAGACACCATATTTATTTAAAAGAGTGACATAATCCTAGGTGACTAAAGGGAAACACTATGTTGTTTCAGTGTTAGTCTAAAGGAAGCATTTTTGGATTTGACTAATATTATGGCTAATGGATGAAGCCATTTTTAAGAGGGACATAATGTAAACTAGGAGGCTTTTAAGAATTCTTTTTAGGAGCATGAGTTTATCGACCTAATATAACAGAGCTCCCTTAGAACCTACAAGTTTTTTTAGGAAATTTTATATTAGGGGGTTTCATAAGTGAATAGTCATCTTAACTATGAAGATATGCATCCATAAATAAGTTGTGAGTAGGGATTTGATATATAAAACCATAATTTTAGTAATTTTAGTTTTTCTGATTAGTGGAGTATTAATGAATAAGAGAGTGATTTTATTAAATTTGATTTTTTACATTGACACTTTTGCATATTTTTGAAGGATATTATTGAGTTATTTGGATTCTTCTATTGATGATATAGTAAGGTCAACAATATCATCCATGAAATATTTTCCAATATCTTTGAATAGTTTTCATGCAATCATGTTGAATCTTATACAGTAGCGTGAGATCTATAGAAAACACATGATTTTTGAAATAAGCTATGAAATCCAAAATGATACAATTGAATTATTCATTACATTCTAAAAGGAAAAGTGGGGTACATATAGATAAAATTAGAGAAACATAAGGAAGCCTCTAGTTTCCTAATTAAATAATTATAATAAAAGATAATTATCTTATGGACCCTTAATAACTAACCTAAGGAAGCTTAAATAACATAGACTGGACATATGATCGTGTAGGCAAAACCCCTTTGTAACTATATAAGCTTTGTACTTATTGATTGACCCATATACACCATACTTGGTCTAATAAACCCATTTACATCAGACCAATTTTCTTCCTTTAGGAAGATGGACTAAGTCCCATGCTTTGTTCCTGATTAGGGAATTGTACTCTTCTTGCATAACAAAATCCCATTATAGAATGCCATATGCCTCATGAAAGGGTTTTAGATCTAATACCATGGCTAAGTAGGCATATGAAGTCCCTTGAGACTATCAATATGACTACCTTGTATATGATGGATTTATAACCCATCCTCCAACACTTTGAAGTGTCTATCTAACCTAAATAGGATAAAAATTGTAAGAGATTAGAGAATTAGGATGTGAGTCCTCATCATTTGTAGTGTTAATGTGAGATGGAGGAGGAGTATCATCATCACTACTCTCATCACTTAAACTTGAATAAGAATAAAAATAGTCATTCTCATTATTAGGAGGATCTTAAGGTGGATCTACATCACTGTCAGAAGTGGAATCAATGTCTAGTGAGAATTTTGAAGAGACTGGAGTGCCAAGATTGTGTTCAAATGGGCCCTCACAAAAATTGACACTCCTTTCAATAAAAAAATTATGAGTTTTAGGATGGAGATTCCTATATCCCTTAACACCCTTTGTATACCCCACAAAGATGCAAGACTAACTCTGAGGGTCCATTGCCTTGCATTTTTAATTAGAATCCAAGCCATTACTGGTGATCTAAACACTCAAAAGTGATCTATTATGGGTATATGACCATCCCAAGCTTTAGAAGGAGTGATTCCCTTCAATTATTTTTATGGAACTCAATTTTTAATGTATCACACATAGTTGATTTCTTTGACTCAATACAAAGGAGCAGGAGACTTTGATTGAAACACACAGTTCACCATTTCCTTCAAGGTACTATTCTTGCATTCAACCACACCATTATGCTGAGGATTGTATCAAACTATGTTGCATTTAAATCCCTTCTAATGTTCAAAAATTCTCAAACTTATTGTTGACATACTCTCCACCATTGTTAGTCCTTAAGATTTTGATGGAACATTGTAACTACTTTTCCACAAGTGCCTTGAAGTCCTTAAAGTGATCAAAGATGTCAAACTTATTTTTGAGAAAAAAAACCTAGATGTACCTCAAAAATTCATTCATGAATGTGAGCATGTATCTTGTCCTATTGAATGAAGGTTTTGGTAATGGACCTGCTAAGTCACTATAGACTATTTATAGCTTCTATTCAACTTTCCTTACTTTGACCTTATCATATTTCTCTATTGGATGCTTACCAAGAGTGTAACCATTACATAGGCCATCTAAGAATTTGAATTTAGGAAATCTTGAAACCATGTATTGATAACTAAGTTTCTCTAGGTAATGGTAGTTTAAATGGCCAAACCGTTCATGCCATAATTTGCTTACTCCATGTGCATGAGTAAGTAGTGTAGTAGAGGGTTGATCTGGAGTAAAATTTTAGAAGGTATATATCCTAGACTAATGATTATGTTTCCCATAAGCTAGTGTAGTGTCACTATATAGATCCTTGATGACCACTAAACTAGGTGTGAACTCAAATCACTTCCATGCAGCTATGTGAGTGATTTGATATAGTGATAGAGTATTGGTGGATAGTGAAGGAACACAAAAAACATCATTGAAGGTCCTATCACTTACTTCTACTGATCCTTTAGCATTGAATTCTACCAAAGTGTCATCACTCATGAGAAGTAAAGGCATAGAACATGGCTCTATTTTTGAAAATAGATCCTTCGAGGAGGCCATGTGATAGGAAACACCTAAGTTAATAACCTAATTCAAAGGCTAATAAGCTACTACAATAAGTGCCTTACCCTTATTTTTACCCTTTTTATTGTCTTTTGCCTTTGTAGAATCTTGTGAAAACATGTTTTGAGATGAGGATTCAAGAACACTGATGTTATTCTTCTCAAGCATCTTAGTCAAGGTGTCAATCTTTTTTTCATGCACTAAGATTCATCATGCCCAAGTTTCTTACAAAATTTTCATTTGAATTTTTCCTTCTTAGGTTTCCAAATTGAGGAGGACTCATTTGATGATGCATTAGGCTTAGCATCTGATTTTTTATTCTTCTTGTATTTATGATCAAGTTTAGACTATTTCTTCTCTTATTTTCCACTACTAGAAAGCTTTTTGTCTTGATTAACAATCAAGGAAAGTGATTTTGAAGACATCAGTACACCCATTTTAACTAAATTATCTTACTTCAAAGTTAGATCAGTAACAAACTCATTAAATGATGGCTTTTTCAAGTGGATCCAAGTGCACATTTGGTAGCATAAAATGTAGAGATAAAAACTGAATAGTTATGACCCATTTTTGCAAGCACAGATAGAATCAACTGGTCATCTATTTTCTTAATGCCACATTATTTAAAATATAATATTAATGATTTTAAATTTTCAAATAGGTCTTGTAGGGTGTCATAGTCACCTGGGCTCAATGCGATGAGCTCATTCTCTATTCAAAAATCTTGTCTAGGATTATCCAAACTTCATTCAGAGTTTTTGTAAATTTAACATGAAATAAGAGGTTGGGAGACATTGACAAGAATAGAAACCCATAGGCCTTATCACATCTATTGTACCACTTAACCTTTTTTACATCTATATAGGGCTCAATTTCTTTACCCATAGTAATTTGATAGAGTCTTTTACCTCTCAAATTTAGTTGTATTTTAGACTTCTATTATAGATATTTAAATGGTCTGAGTGGTCTGATATTTAGATCCATTAGTCAAGATTAGAATTAGACAAATTAAAGAATTGAAATGAAAGTTAAAAATAGAAAGCACATAGTATAAGTACCCCCTGAACTACTAGGAATACCCCCTCTAAAGATACAATGCATACACACTCAGTCTTAGATGTCAAGATAGCCAATAATCTATCTATGAGCAATCAATGTGAGAAAGTATGAGAGGGACATCAAGCACTACCAATAATGCATCCAAGAGGAAAGGTAAAAAGGTTTGAACATAGTTTTAAGCTTTTACACCATGTAAAAAATGGATATTATAAAAGTCTTAAAATAATGTCACCAATGCATAGAGATCAAGAAAATAAGTTCTTTAAAAAAACACCCAAAAAGGAGCTACAAATTCAAAGTTATAACACTTACTACTTCTTACTCCCACATATTCGTGGACCCTTTCCAAAAATTGAATTTATTTTTCCAAACTTGATTACCTTTCACATAACTCTATTTTTTCATTACCTTTCACCTCAAATTTGATGCCCTCCTAAATGTCACGAGGGTTTGTACAGTTGCTTAATTTTGGGTTCTTGCAGTTACATTACTTATAAAAGGTAATGAGTAAAATCTCTTTGAAAACTTGAATGGATCTCCTAGTGTAATTTAGGTTCTTCAAACTACTTTATTTATAAAGTAAATGAGTAATGAGTAATCACCTTTGGAAAACTCAGATTGGTCTTCCTTAGTGCATTTCAAGTTCTTCAACCTACATGACTTATTACTTATAAAATAAGTAATGAGTAATAAGTAGTTGACCTCCACAAACCTAAATGTGTCTTTCTTAGTGTAAATTGAGTTCTTTAAATAACATGACTTATTACTTATAAATCAAGTAATGAATAATAAGTAGTTGACCTCCACAAACCTAAATGGGTTTAACTAGTGTTGATTGGGTTCTTAGAGAAGTAAGACTACATTGAAAGCTTGAATTAGTCTACTAGAAAATTGTCATACTGAAGAAACCTGATTACTTCAAGTAGTCACCCTTGAGAAACCCTATTACTTAGATGTAATTATGTTTGAGAGTTTGAAGTACTCTAAAAGCTTGATTTAGTTTGGAATCAAGTAATTGCCCTTCAAGAACTTGATTACTCCCAAGTAATTGAATTTTAAGAATTTGAAAGATTTCAAGAACCAAATTTGGTCTATGAAGAGTAAATTGGGGTTTACAACCTATATTACTTCATCTGTATGGATGTCTGACCAAATGGAGGAAATGGATTTTTTATAAAATCTATGAAGTTTATCAAGAAACTAAGAACAACCCATTTTAGATCTCAACAAACTCATAAAATATATGAAAACATATTTTTCATCAAAGGCCTTTTGACATGATTTTTGAGGTAGATTAAAAAAATGCCTCTAAGGTCAAAAATGGTATCTAGTAGAAGAAATTGATTTTTAAGAAAATTTATGAGGTTTCTCATAAATTTAAGTATAACCCATTTTATATCTTAGAAAACCCATAATATATATTCTTAAATATTTTTATTCAAAGGCCCTTTGATAAATTTTTGAACTAGATTTAAAAAAATACCTCCAAGGTCATAAATTGTGACCAAGCCAGAAGAAAAGTAGCGAAGGTGAATGCAAGAGGATCCTACCAAGGAGTCTGATACATGAGACTATCATGATATCTTTGTTACCATTAAAGAATTTTCCAAGATCTTTGAATAGATTTTGTTCAATCAAGTTGAATCCTGTGCAACAAGGTCAGATCTCTAAAAAACACATGATATTTGTAATAAGCTATGAAATCCAAAATGATAAAATTGAATTCTTCATTACCTTCCAAAAGGAAAAGTTTGGTACATATAGATAAAATTAGGATGACATAAGGAAGCCTCTAATTTTTTTAATTAAATAAGTATAATAAAAGATAATTATCTTATGGACCCTTTATAACTAACCTAAGGAAGCTTAAATAACATATAATGGCCATATGATCGTGTAGGTAAAACATAGTGGGAAAAATCACTACACTATTATTCCACAAACTATTGGTGAAGCATAAGAGGAATTTCAGCCACTGAAGTGAATCATTTGTAAGTTTATTTTCTTTGGGCTTATAAAAGGTTTTCTCTAAGAGTATTAAAAACTAATGTAAAAAGGAAGGGGGATAAGGGATTCCTTTGCCTGATTCCACTTTTACTATTAAAATATCTCGTAGGTGAAAAATTGACAAAAGTGGAAAACATAACTATACTTATGCTATTATGGATGAGTCTTTGAATGTGTTGGTGAAAGCCATATTTATCAAGAACTAGGTCCAATTAGAGCCAATCAACCCTATCAAAATCCTTGCTCATATCAAGTTTAAAAATCATTCTAGCTTCCTTGATTGATTACATAGAATGCATAGTTTCATGGACTACCAAAATACCATCTTGGATTTGTCTTTCTTGGAGAAATCCACCTTGGTTATTATAAATTAATTTTCTCATTAAAAATTGAAGGTGTAGATCCAAGAGTTTGGTGAAGATTTTATGGATAGAATTGCATAGGATTATGGGATGAAAGTCCTTGAGAATTGAAGCACTAGGAGTTTTATGAACAAGAGCTATAAAAGTGTTATTAAACTCCCTTAAAATATTATTAGCTAAGAAGAATTTAGCATAGGCTTGGACCAAATCTAATTTTATAATATCCCAAAAGATTTAGGAGAAAGCTATTGGAAATCCATTAGGCCTAGGGGATTTTTCTTTTTAAAGAAGAAACACTATAGCTTTCACATCCTCTTTGGAGATGTTCTTGAGAATTTTTACATTATCAGAGTCATTTATGAGAGTAGGAACTAGATGAAGGAATATTTGAGCTTTGGTTATATTGATAGGATTTTGGGCTATAAATTGAATCCTTAAGTATATAATTATTTATTCTTTGATATGAGCAAGCTCTTGATAGATTGATCCATCTTCATAGGTTAATTTATTAATGTTGTTGTGGCTTCTATGTTTTAAGGTTGACATATGGAATAATTTCATATTCTAATTTCCTTCTTCAATCCAAATAGCTCTAGATTTGAGATGCAATAAAGTTTCCTCTCGAGACACTATGTTATGGTATTTAATTAGAAGGATTTTTTCTTTAGAATTTAGTTTTTTATTCAATCTTGCATTAGCCATTTAATGTTCTATATTGGTGAGGTCATTATCAATTTTCTCCTTTTAGATGAATATGTTTCTAAATATATTATGATTCCAAGTTTTAATGCTTATTTTGACATTTTTAAACTTTTACATAACATTGTATATGGTTTTGCCTTGTGTATAAATTTCCCACCATTCTTGAACCCTTTCCTTTAGATATACATGTGACAATCACATGTGTTCAAATTTTAAGTGAAGTTTGTCTTGTTTGAAATTATTTTCCATCATAATTTTTTTTTTCATTATGGTATGAGCCAAATCGAGGGAGAGAGGAGAGGTTAAGATATTTAGTCAAAAACCAAATTGAGTCAATAAGTGCATGGTCAAGTATAACCTAAATCAAACATTATCCATCTAGGTGAAGGGAGAGACTCCCATTTTCATATCAAAAAGGCTATTATGAGAAATGAAGTCTGAAATGTACTCCATGTTGCCTATGCATAGATGAGAACCCCCTTTTTTATCATAATGGTAAATAGGGGTGTTGATATCAGTAATTATTATTTAGTTAATATCTTTTTAGGTTGATCTAAAAACATTGAGATTAGACCATATTTTTTTGTGATTTAGGGGAGAGTTTGGTATGTAGACATTAGATAGGATCCACATTTTATCTAAATAATTTTCAATGAAGAGAATTTATAGATGGTGATAATGTTTGATATTATTTTATTTAGTTAATATATAATCATCCTAAAATTAGATATGCCTCCTGATGCTCTAGTTAAACCGATTGATGATAACTTGGCCTTTTTCAAGAATTTGTTCTGTATTTAATCTATATTGATTTCTAGTAATTTAGATTCTTGTATTGTAATAATGGAAGGAAGTTTGTTTTTATGGATATCTTTGAACATTTGATGTTTTTTGTGGTGGTTCAAACCTCTTATATTCTGGCTAATTATTTTTAGTATAACTTCTTGTGTGCATTTTGTTAAATCTTTCATGTATTGTAGAATAACAATCATCTACTATATCCAGATCTATTTTTTTTGTTTTTGATAGCTACTTTATTAGGAATTTCCCTTTTTATAGAGCTTCCAACATTCAAAATGTTTTTTATTTTGTTCTTAGACTAAGGGGATGTTAGTTCTTTGTTCTTATTATTTCTACTTACCAGAGATGAAATTACATTTTGAATTCTTTGTAGAGTATCTTGGACCATTTGATTTCATGAGATACATTTTTTATAAGGATTTATTTGTGTGTTTCTAGATCTGTAGATAGAGTTGGGGGATATTATTTTTGTTCCTCTTCTTCTTATTTATAATATTATAGGTATTGAAAGTTGTTTATAATGGTAAATGTATAATATAAATATAAAAGAGATATTATGTGTTGTAAATTTATTACCTTAGATGCCTTTGGGAACTCTTTGGCTTTAGCTTTAGTTTTGTTAATTTCCTTTGACTTTGAATTTTGAGAAGGGTTTTTGAGCTCTAATTAATTTTTATTATGATGTCCATCATGTTATTTTCTATTAATACCTTTTTAAAGTGTGGCCTTGATAATTTAATTTGTGTGATTATTTTTTGTAATGATCTCTTTAGATTATTGAGTGTCCACCTTATAAGTGCATCTCCTATTTTATAGGTTCTAAGTTTCAAGTGGTAGATCTTAACCCATGGAGGATTAAGGGTTATCTAGTTTTCTTGCCCAGTATTACTTGTCCTTTCAAAATAAAAATGCATTATCCATTTTTGAAGAATGTTGGACACTCTTGGGTCAAATGACCCAATTTCCTAAAACCTTCACATTTAGTGCTAAGTTTTCATATTCTATTTTTTGAATCCACTCCCCATTTGATGAGTCTAGAGAGATGGTTTTTGGAATATCTTGATTCATATATAAATTTACATAGAATATGGCTTGGACCATATGGGTTTTATTTTTTATTATAGAGTTGAAAGATATCAGATATCCCATTATTTTGGCTATGCTTATTAAAAAATCTTCATCCCATAATTAAAGGGGGTTTATAGAAGCCTTACCCATATGGGCCTGATGTTTATTATTTTTTGTTCTAGGTCAAATCCTAATTTCCATATTTTGAGAAAGAGATTAGAATTACCCATAAACCAAGGACCTCCAACTAAAATGTTAGCACAATATTCCTCATTAATGTAGTGAATAAGAAAAGAATCATTTCTCATGGAGGATATTTCAAGGTTACATTAAATTTTATACTATTTATAAGCTCACAATTTGAAAGTATCTATATTTTGTCATTCTCCCAGTAAATTCCAAATTAGGGAATCTGAAAGTATTGCTAAACATTTATATTTGATTGAGTCAGGGATTGAAATACAAATTATCTCACCTTATTTGGAGATTTTTCTCTCTTATTGTGAGTGAACCTCATGGTACTCCCTAATGTTTCATTTTAGCTTTACTACCTAAGAAATATTTTCATTGAATCTTCAGAAAAGATTATGTTTGGCTTATAACACTAGCTCCAAGACATTTTTTGGTAATTCTTATATTGAGGCTTGTCCTTTTCCAAATGTGTACTATCCCACAACTTCACCTTTCTAACTATATCTTACTTTTTTCTCTACATCTACATAAAATTCCCCACCTAGCTCATTTAAATTTGAAACTTAATTTCCCACATTGACACCGCTTGTTGTACTCACCATAAAAATCAATATGTTAATAATAAAACATGGTAAAATATGTAGTTACTTTTGTAGATAAAAAATTACTTTTTATTTTTATACTAATTTTTTATTTTATGTATATATAAGAAGAAAATTAATTTTTTTGAATATCTCAATAAAATAAATTTACAATATGAAAGGAAAAAAACAAAATTTTCCAAGCCATAAATATCTTAGGTGTTAACAACAAAACATCATAAAGAGAATATGAAAGCATATAATTGAAAATTGATATGTATAATAAATAAAAATATTATATAATATATATCCATAACTTCATACAAGTATAGTGAAAATACCTTGCATATATGGGCAAGGAAGATCAATCATAGCTATAAGATCAAGATCAGAGATAACATAAGGTTATAAACCCACTATACCTAAATATAAAATGTTGAATTTGACACCTAAGTATGTGGTAAAATACAAATATTTCTTAAGTAATTAAAGAACCTAGGAAATATGAGCTAAGTTAAATAACCTACTCTAACACCCCCCCCCCATCAAGTAGAGCTAGGAGCTAAAAATAAAGTGAAATATCCATAGTATGAGTACTGACAATAAGGCATGATCAAGTACTCATGTATAATATATCCATGAATAAATTAAAAATGAATATGTCTTCACTAACACCCCCAATGATAACTTTTGAAACCCAAAGTATGTCACATAACTCAAGGTAACTAGGTGATACATAAGTCTTTTTAAATATGTCATAAACTTATTAATAAATCAAATTGTACTCTAAATAAATAAATCCATCCTAAATGTGTTGAATAATTAAGTTAATGTGAATCTCAACATGCATGGTCTACCAGTGATTAACATGGTTGCAAGTAATGTGAATTACACTTTGGTTGTCACATTAAAGTACAATATTTAAATCCTATATGAAGCCAAACATTATAAATAATTATTAGAGAAAAATAACTTGATGACTCATTATGACTATATCCCTATACTCTACCCTTGTAGATAAAGTTTAATATCCTATTACATATTACATGCCCAAGCAACTAGAAAACACCAAGATAAAAACATTAGCTAGAAGTGGAATGCATGTCATTATTAGAACCTATCCAATCTAAATCAGTATAACCAACCAAGTATAACCTCTAGTGTAGTGTAATCAAAAGTGTGAAGTTCCCTACAAATATCATAAAATCTTTGTAGTGATTATCATGATGAGTATGTGCAAATATAGATACAATCCCATATATAAAGTAAATATAAAGGAAAGTATGGTTTAAGTACATGAAACTTATAACCAAATCCATATATAATGTAGGATCATAAAGAGGAGTGGAGAAAGTAGAAGTAAGAGTGACTCTAAACTAGAATGGATAAGGACTTGTCTTACAATCAACCATATGAAAATGTTGAAAAATATCATGGATGTAGTTTTACTAACTCAAATAAATCCCTAAAGCTAATTGAATAATATGTAAACCAAGGAAAAGGTGAAAAATACCAAGATATATTATATCAAACTATTTAGAAAGAGCTTACTAAATAGTCTAAATATGGGAATAATAACTCCTAGTAAGAAGTAGTTCATCAACATACAAGACAAGGATAACAATATCCTCTCAAAAAAAAAATTGTGTGTGTGTGTGTGTGTGTGTGTGTGTGTGTGTGTGTGTGTGTGTGTGTGTGTGTGTGTGTGGGTGTGTGTGTGAGTGTGCATACATGTGTGTGCATGTGTGTGCGTGCGTGTGTGCGTGTGTGTGTGTGTGTGTGTGCGTGTGCGTGTGTGCGCATGTGTGTGTGTGTGTGTGTGTGTGTGTGTGTGTGTGTGTGTGTGTGTGTGTGTGTGTGTGTGTGTGTGTGTGTGTGTGTGTGTGTGTGTGTGTGTGTGTGTGTGTGTGTGTGTGTGTGTGTGTGTGTGTGTGTGTGTGTGTGTGTGTGTGTGTGTGTGTGTGTGTGTGTGTGTGTGTGTGTGTGTGTGTGTGTGTGTGTGTGTGTGTGTGTGATCTAAGTGGAATTAAACAAATACATTAGAGATAATAAAATAATCCATATTCTCATACCAAACCCAAGTGGCCTATTTGAGAATGTAGAGAGATATACCATTAGAGTGTATAAATGAGAGAAGAATCATGAATAAACCTAGTAGGTTGTTCCATGTAAATTTACTCCTAAAAATATCCATGTAAGAAGGCACTCTTTATGTCCATTTGGTACACTAATCAAAATTATGATGTATAAATAGAAATAACAATGTGCATATAATCCATATTATAAATTGGGTCAAAAGTCTTAGAGTAATCAATACCTTTAACCTACGATAAACCCTTTGTAACAATATGAGACTCATACTTGTCAATTAACCCATTAACTACATATTTTGTTTGGTATATCCACTTTCATATATATAAATTTATTCCTTTAGGAAGAGATACAAGATCCCAAGTATGATTCTTCATCAAATAATAATACTCATCTATCAGCATATTATCCCACTCCTGTATCTTATGATCATGTGAAATAAACTATTGATCCCCAGAAAATGTCTAACACAATATTATAAAACCTATAGAATGTTAATTATGATGTCTTGTGGGTGTAATATATTGAATTAAATGTATTACCTAGTAAAATTTATCATTATCCCACTTAGGCATAGTGGGAACATGATCCTAATATAATTCTGCATCCATAACCTCCACAATGCCCTCTTGAATTATTTCTTGAAATAAGGGATCTTAAAAATGAAGTGAAGAATCATCAATGGATGGGAGTAAATAATAATACATGGAAGAAGATGAATAATCATGATAATAAAAGTTCACATCAATATAAACATGTGTTCAAAAAATAACATCATGAGTATCATGATCCAAAATTAGATAAGATTGCATGTCCTCACAATACCCTATAAAAATCAAGGGATTTTTGTTCTTATCCATGGCTCTCATTTTATTATTTGGTATAAAATACCAAGAATCGATCCCAAAAAATCAAAAAAATGAGATATTAGGATTAGTTTTAGACCAAGCCTCCTCTACATTCAAATTTTTAATTATTCTTTGTGATGTGCAATTTTGAATGTAGTTTTCAAAATTAACTGCTTCTACCCAATATATAGGAGATAAATCTTGAGAATGGATGCTAAAGTTATCCATATCCCTTAATGTTTGGTTCTTCCTTTCTATTAGGTCATTCTATTGTGGATTATGAGTAATGAAATGTTTATGAATAATTTCATTAACTACCAATAAATAAGAAAACTTTTTGTTGAAGTACTATCTCCATTATTAGTGTGAAGCTTCTTTATGCAACTAGAATATTGATTCTCAATCAATGTCTTGAATAATTTAAAGTGTGAAAAAAATTCACTCTTATACTTGAGAAAATATACCCAAGTACACCTTGATAAATTAATAATAAATGTAAGTACATATTTATATCCATTAAATGGAGTATGAAAAAACATTAAATAATTATGCATACGCTCAAGTAGTGAAGAAAAATTTCCTGGACATACCCTTAGGAAATGGATATTGGTGTTGTTTTCTTAATTTAAAACCAATGTAAACTCCTTCAATACAAAAAAATATAAGAATAGCATCAACCATACCATAATTATTATATTCCTTAAAACATATATAATTAATATGTCCAAATATTTCATGCTAAATATTATTTTAATAGTCAACATGAGAAACCAAGCATATCCCCATAGAATAATTGTCATCAAAACCATCAAAGTGATATAGTTGGGAATTATAATCAATATTATTTTATGTAATAATCTAATCAAGCTCCAACAATGTTCTAAATTTATCCCCTTATGATGTGAAAGCCATTGTATTTCCCTAACCATATGAAAACTTTGATAAACAAAAATAAAATTTGTAGTGATGTCAGGAACATAGAGTGTATCATTGATGCAACCATAAATTATGTTACCTTTTCGTTGAATAGAAATAAAGGAATAATCTCCAACCTAAATTTTGTAAGTAGAACTCAAGCTAAGAAATACAAAAGACTCCATATAATAATTTGTGGTGAGAATCACTAAAATCTAAAATCTAAATATTTGTAATAGGTGAATGAGATCTACCAACAAAATTAAGTTCTTTTCCATGATCATTAGAAGGAGGTGCAGCAGAGGTAGATATATTTTGTTTATTAAATTCATCTTCAAAGGCTTATATTCTCTTCCAATGCCTAGTTTCTACATGACCAGTCCCTCCACAAAAGGATCATGAAAGTCTACACTTATTCTTCAATTTAGAAGACTATTTTAGTTTAGACTTATTGTTTTTAAGTTTAGTGTTACTTTGATATGGAGGAGTGGTTTTGGGTTTACTTTTTTATTTTAACTTGCCCTTAGGATTATATGTTACTAATTCCTTTTGAAAGGTGGAATACTCAAGTTTCAATAATTTTGATTCTTTCTAAGTAAGTCTTTCACACAACAACTCTAAATTAGTCATTTTGAATGGGACACCCAAGGAATCCATGACAATGTAAAAGGTATAAGAAAATATTTGGAATGGAAATTTCAAGTTGGAAAAAATTAGGTAAACACACTCTTCATATTTATTATTTCTTCCACTTCCCTTCAATAGTGTCAACAAGTGATTGAATTTAGTAATATAGTCTTCAATGGATGGAAAATCTTTAGCATTGAGAGAAATGATCTCTACTTAAAGCTACATGGATCTCATGTGGTCCACCATAACAAATAAACCATTAAATATTTCCCATATTTTTGAATGAGAGTCACATCATTCTAAATGAAATAAAAGAGTATCAATTACATAGTTTCCTATCAAACCCATACACTCATCAAATTTTCACTAGTTCTAAAATTTATCATATTCTCTAGTAAACACTAGTTATACTTCATTAAATTAGGCCCATAATCATTTGATTTAATGATTGTTTCCATTCTTGGTCTTCATGTGTGGTAATTATGTTTTATTAATGGTACCCACTAATCTATTTCAAAATAAGAACCTATTTTAAAAGAATCATAAAAGAGAAATAGATTGCAAAAAATATGCTCAAATTGGCAACAAGATAACCCCCCTCCAGAAGATTATTTTATTAGGGCCCTAAAAATTTTGAACTTTATAATTTAGTGTGTTTTATAAGATAAATGACACCAATAGATCATGCATTAAAAAATACACTTATGAAAAAATGTTACTTAATTTTGAGTTGTAGATTAGAATTTATAGTTATTAAAAATTTCCTATCATAAATGGGTTAAATAAAAAATGCACAAAATTTAAATGCTTGAATATAAAATTAAATTCTTAGAGTTATTTTGAAAAATGGGATAGCAAAATATTTGAATCAACATTTTATGGAAAATTCAAGTCCCCTTGGATTGGTTGTGACCAAGGGATTAATTTCCATGTGACCAAGGACTAAGAGTGAGGATGAGTGATTCCATTCTTGATTGTTTTGATTAATGTGGGAGTGAAATCACACCAAAAATACCTCCAAGTTGTAAATGAATAGTGTAGCCTTTCATTTGATTAAATTTGACATACTCCAAGGTGTGGTTATGTGCAAAACTAAGGCTAGACAACTACAATATGAGAGTCTTAGAACCATATAAAATCAAGTTAGCTAATGTCATTGTGTTTATATGCCAAAATAGAGATGAAAGTCACAAAACTAGTAGAACTAAGTAAAAAACTTTCTTCATGAGTCAAAATCCAAGTCAAAATAGGTTAGTTGTGGTCATGCAAATTAGTAGGTCATGAGAATAAGATAATGTGTCTTAAAAAAAAACCATAATGTACCAAATAAATACTATAGGGAGGAACATGACAAAATTCAAAAATTCCAAACTTGTACACACAACCTTACATATGGAAAAAATAGTAATGTTTCCTCCAAATGCATTAAATACCCATTCAGTTTTTGGAAAACCCAAACAACCTATATGATATTTTGATATTTTACTGCTAGATAGTAAAAATATGCACAAAAAATTAAAAAATGCCTTCAAACCCTCCAAAATAGTGAAAAATGTCATGTCATGAAAATATGTCATGTTTACAACTAATCTTAGGGTTTTGATATCTTTTGAATCCAATCGCATTGTCTAATTTTATTTGTATATGAAATCTTGTAGAAAACTCACAAATGGATGGCTGCCACACTTATTTCTCTTATACCATGAAATTAATGAATAAAAAACATTTTAAGCCATAAATATCACACGTGTTAACAACAAAAACATCACAAAGATAATATGAAAGCATATAGGTAAAAATTGATACACATAATAAAGAATAATATTACATAATATAGCCATAATATTAAGTTAAGAGATAATCTATGTATAGAAACCCATTATACCTAAATAGAAAACATTTAATATCCACACCTAAGCAGGTGGGAGAAAACAAATAATTATTATCTAAATAAATCACCTAGGGAACATGAGATAAGGTAAATAAAATACTCTAACACAATAAAATAAAATAATGTTTGGTAGATTAAATAAATATTAACAAGATGTACATATTACATAGAAAAAATTATATATATATATATATATATATATATATATATATATATTCAAGTCTACCTAGTTTTAATTCTTTATTATTTTTTTTCTTTTTTGTAAAATATTATTTAATTAATTTACTATTTAATTGTGTAACTTACCTAGCCTCTCAACACATATATTTTGAGGATGACGAAGAT
Organism: Torreya grandis; assembly: GCA_037957365.1. NCBI lineage: Eukaryota > Viridiplantae > Streptophyta > Pinopsida > Cupressales > Taxaceae > Torreya > Torreya grandis. The sequence continues at coordinate 2,091,410 of JARHVA010000730.1, read as the reverse complement.
GGTGCAAATAAGGACTACATCCCTAACATTGATGAGGATGCACTTTTATTTATTCTAATTTTTATTTATATTTTGTATAGAAATTTAAACCATTTTATATAATAATGATTATAATGTCATTTTTTGCAAGCACCCAATTAATTGAGCTTTGAAAATTCTATGGATGGATATATATCTACATGCCATTGATGAAGATAGTCATTAGGATCACATAAATCCCCATTATATTTTTCATATAAATGGTGCCAGTGTTCAAGACATGCATCTACCTAAAAGTGGTAGTCATAATAGGAGCATTAGTAATTTTAGTATTGTTCATTCTAATAGTGATATTCACACTAGTATTGGCTATTTCCAACTACCTCATATGAATGACCTAAGCACACATCATATCCTTGTCTAGGAAGTTTTTAATGTAATTCATCACCATGGAGAGGATAAATACATTATAGCTAAATTATAGAATGACTTTCTAGTTATATATGTAGTACACTCATAGGTTCCATTCTATTTTAAGCACATTGATTCATCGGTTACATTTTTATATCAATGTTTATTTTTATGATAGTGTTCATTATTTATATTTTATTTAATTATTTATATACATTTAATTTTTATTAATGATGTCAAATTATCTAAATAAGTAAGTTCATTTTATATTAATTAAAATACCTATCATAAATTAAATTTTAATCAAATTTAAATATTTAATTTATATTATTTAGTATTATTTATTTATACTAAAAAATATTAAAATAGTAATAAATAAAATTTTAAATGCATTATAACATTATATAACAACGAAATTGAGACACTCAAGCAAGACATGAATCTACATATGTAATATTTATTTATTATGTATTAGTGGAAAATTTATGACATATCCAAATAAAACTTTTAAGAAAAGGTATGATGTATAAACATTATTCATTTTTATAATTTTTTATTTTATTTTTAGGGTTCATCAATGCATTAATTTTTTGAAGTGTACATGCTAAGAAGTGCACAAGGATTAAGGGGAGTTGACTCATGGAACTTTGTGTTATATTTTTTCATTTATTACCATTCCTACTTACACCATTATAACACCATGATAATGTATTAGTTTATCCTTTGAGGTTATCATTCACCATTATTCTCCTATTTTTCCCATTGTGATATTTTATCTAAAATCATCGACTTGATATATGATATCATGTGGTACCCCCATAATTTATCCAACCTAATTAGCATACTAAATTTTTCAATTTAGTGGGTTGTAATTCATATTTATATTGTTACTAATATATTCATAAATATATTAAATCTAATCCACTATTATCGTGCCCAAAAAATCCACCTTAAAAAGAATAAGAGGAATTATGATAAGGAATTTTCATCAAGGTAATTAAATTTGGCACAAGGTCTTCAAATATATCAAGGATAAAATATGAACAAGAAAGTTGCACCTAGTATTTTGAGCCTATAGTTTGGGTCTATTCATAATTCATTTAGTTACCTTGAATTCATTTATAATAATTTCTCACAAAGTGTTACAAGCCAATGGAAATAATATGTTAAAAAATAAACCCCAGGTAATTATCCCTAATCCTATAGTATTTATTTTGTATTTTGGTTGGTGTTATTAGATTGGTTGGTTTCATGTCTTTAATTTTTATATTATCACATGTTTTTTATTCATTTCCATTTTATAAGTTTCTTATTTATAGATCTTAGTCATGCCTAGATGAGATTTTAATTTATAGTTCAAACTTTAGATTAATTATATTTCTTTATTAAACATTTATTGACACCCTTAGATTATTTATAACTCTTACTTCAACATATAATAAATATTTTACATTTATATCTCTTTATTATGTTTAGTGATAACTCTATTTATTTTTCTTATAGATCTTAATTCAATGTATCATGAAACCTTGGATCTGTTAAGGCTCTCCAATTTCTAATATATGTGTATATTCCTTTTTTATTTCCCTTGAAACCTATTATTCTCAAAACCTTTGTCTATACCCTTGTAATTACATCTAGACCAAAATATTTATTTTATTTATATCTATAATGGTCTTCAACCATTTCCTATTTTATATTATACTTGTTAGAGGCTATTTTAGGATTACACACTTTTTGGTGAACCCAATTGGAATATTATCCCAACTTTTATAAATTTGTATTGAAAATTATATTTTCCTAGGTTCATAGTGCTATCAAATTTTTAATATTACTAAATTTACAATTATTTTATGTTATTAATAATGTCACCTATTATGGGTTTCTATATTATGGGTTTCTAGAGAGTCCAAACCCATTTATACTATATATGGGTTTCTCCTTTATCCTTTACATGCACATTATCAATGATAATAATTACTAGTGTAATTTATCACAATATTAACTTAATCCAACCATTAATTGTAACTTTATTTAAATTACTCGAGATTATAAAAAAATAAGATCCTAACAAGATTTATAAAATCAACTATTTATAAAATAGTTTTAGTTATACCTCTACCAATAATGAATATAGTATGAAAATTATCCCATTAATAAAATCCAATCCTACATCAATATCAGGGGCAATGGATAATACTCCTATTATTAATTTTTTTTTAACTCAACTCCTAGATAAAATAATTTGTTAGATAACACCCTAGTGTGATAATCAAAATGTTGGATTGGATGGCCATCATGAAACATATAAAATATAATAAAATAACCCAAATGAAAAATTATGTTTAAAAAATAAAAATTAAGCCATAAAAGTTTATATGGAGACCACATAATAATTTCCCTTCACCTCCTATCCTAATTGATTCAAATGGGATTCCTTCTCCTGAACCACTACTCATAAAAAGTGATTCAAAAAGTATCAAGTGATTCATTAGTTCCCTACATTTATTCCATGGGCATTAGAATATTTTTTACCACTTTCACATATGATTATTATACAATCCCCTCTCTACATGTTACATTTTTTATAAAATTATATAAAGAGTGGACAAAAACATATACTTACACAATTACAAGACTTATTATAAAACCCATAACTAGGGGTATAACCAACTTCCACCACATTTTATTTTTAGAATATAATATCAATCTAATGTTTTTGTTTAATTATTTTAAAATAATTATATTATCAAAAATAGCCTTGAAAATTTCATAGATTCAAATTAACTCATGAGTTCACCCATGATTTCATCATGAGATGGAGGTCTTTGGCACATATACTTGATCATAGCATGAGTGAAGTATGTTTATTTAATTGTTTTATTAATTTTTTGAACCCATAAATATAGTATAAATTAATTTTATTCTTTCCTAAGATATTATGAAATTCCATTAATAAGTGTAAATGACAAGACTATCTTGTGAAATAAACTGACAAAACTATAAAATATAATAAGGTGTCCTTCAAAGCAACAAAAAATGTATTAAAACTCAAGCATATCAAATAAAAAATCCTTTCACATCTAATCCATGTATCCACTTCCTCCAAATAATCAAAAATCAACCCACCCACCCTTCATTATCTAATAACTCAAGCTAAATATGACAACACTTCACTTTATGGAATGGATCCTTCAGATCCTATATGTGAATTCTATATCCTAAATAAATTATGAAAGTGTCATTATAACCTAGGGAATTATTATGAAAAACTCATGACCTTAATAAAAACTCTTATGATATCATGTCAAGTTATAAATTTAAATATGATACTATAACATTAGAATGTTGCCAAGAATATATTTTACCCTCTAAATGACAACAAAGTCAACACCAAGACAAATATAAAAATTTGAACTAACATTTGACCCTATAATAATACATATGCATAATATTTTGGGTAATATTTAATGATATTAAATTTAAAATTACATCAGTTCTCAATATGTCAGTATGGAAAAATTAAATTGTCCATGAAAGCGTATACATAAATATCTCATCATCAAACCCAAAAAATATAGCAAGAATACATGGAAATTAAGGATACAATAAAAACAAAAACATATAATGAATAATGAATTCCTTCAATTGAGCCTCAACATAAGGATTAATCCCTTCTTATCCTAAAGCCTCCCAAAAAATATACAAATACCCAACCAAAATACTACTATGTTTATTAAGTAACTTAAAACCAATGTAATTTTATATAAAAATGCAACATCATACACTAAAAACTTCCCATAATGGAACTCATGAGAACATCACATTCTCATAAAACAATTCATGCAAAAATTTTAAGGTATAGAAGAATATCCATCAAAATATTAAAATTGAACAACATGTCAATATCCAAAAGTTATAACACCAAAGGAGTACACATAAATGAGTCCATATATCATCCTAAATTAAAAAAAAATATTATCTCCATATATTTAATGTTGACACAAAATATGTGACATGGGTATATATATTCATGAGGTTCAATATGATTTTAGTTAGAGATAATGTAGTACATATGTTAGTATTAAGAGTCTCTACTTAGTTAGTGCAATCAATAATTAATTTTCTAATGTGTATTCATCCACATACATGGTATATAATATATAAATATTTCCTACTCTAACTCTCTTTATTCATTTATAAAAACATAAAACATCCATTACATTCCACAACTTTATTTAATCTATAAATCTACAATATTTATCATTATACTATTTATTTCATATATTCACTTATACTATATTTTATTCACCTATCTATATATTTGTTGCAATATAATGGTATAAGTAATAACTAGATACCTTTGCAATCTAATTGTCTTGTTTTGTAGGACATGGCTTTTATTCATAAAGGGATTATTCCATTACTGCAAAGTTACAAACCATATTAAGTTGCCTAAGATGATATAATTTATTATGTGTTCATCCTAGATATGTATTTTATTATTGCGGTAAAGTTAGAGTCTCTGTGGTGTTTTTTTGTAACCTTGTCTCTTACTGAATAATATTGCAAAAATTTTCCATGTTTTATAATTTGTACCAACCCCAAGACAACTAGAATAATCCTTTCAAATTCAAATCAAAATCAAATTGTTACCCCATATGAAAAAACTAATCAAAAACTTATATTTTGGAAAGGAAACATGATCAACAACTAGAAACTTAGACATATGGTATAATATACTAAGTTGCCTTTCTCAACTTCACCTAACTAGATTTGTAGGATAGTACTACCCCTTTATCTCAAAACTTTGATACTTTTTTTGGATTTTCATCTCTCCTTGGGTAAATATTTTTTGTAATTTTATACCATGGTTTTGGAGAAAGTCTTTCAACTCAACAATATGACCTTGACCTTGGCATTGAGAATATTTTGTTGTATCACATAATTTTCCTTGGTCACATTTACAATTTCATTTTATGGTGCAACTTCTAAGGTTTTATAATAAATTTCATGTTCTACTATCTTAGTTTCCATTATCTCAATTTGATTTATTTATAGTGATCCATAGTCTTCCAAATATTAAAAATTAAATATATTTTATGTGTTTTATAATTATAATAATCTTGTAGAGCAATCCATTTATTCTACTCTTATTTTTAAATGGATTATGCTAACATCATAACTATTGGAGTCTATAATAAGATTTATCTCTAGATATTCTAATTTTTTATTTTTGTATTGGGTTCATAGGGGCCAAATAGAAGAATATGCAAAGTATTTTACTAAACTCCTATGATTTTCCATAGTTTCTCAATTTGTGCCTTGTATTATTCCCTTTTTTTTAATTTTCTATCAAAATTTTTATAGAAATTATACCTCATATTCTTCCATAGCATGTTATTATAATGATTTGGTTAATTGTGGCTCCATCTTACCTAATTCATTTCTACACTATTTCCTCAAATTTTTTCTTAATTAGAAACATTGAGTCTGGATCATATTGTGTCTAGAATTGGTTAAGGTAGTGAGACTTCTATGTATCCCTTATTCTAATTTCAAACACATAGTAGTTCAATCCACCCTTGCACTATGAATAAGTTTTCTCCTAATGTATTATTTATCTATTGGTGTCAAAAAATTTAGTGACACTATAATATATCCTCCTAATGTATGTTTTAGGAGACTCTGTGGTACCATTATGTTGTAAGTTAGTTGTCTATTTTTGGATAGCTCTTCTTTGATTTTTATGAGGGGGTCTTTAGGTGTTATCAAGTACATGGAATGGATCATATCTCTTATGTATTACCCTATACCTATCCCTAAACTCCCTTACCATTAAATATTAAGCTCTTACATTAATTTTTTGCTTCCTTTTCTTTTCTTGAACTTTCCTCATCCTTATTTTTTATTCCTATCTTTTCTTGACTATCTTCTCTTTTTTGTTTCCTCATTCTTATTTTCCTAAATTTAGCTATATTATTTTTTTTATTTACATTTAAATTCACCCTCTTTATTTTTCCTCTCTTTTTCAACTCTCAACTCTATATTTCTTATTTTCCCTTAGATTTTTTATTTTTTATGCTATCTCTCTCTACTTCCTCTAGCTTTTATTTTTCCAAATTTTCCTTTTCAAATTTTACCTACTTTAGATGTTTTATTTTTTCACTTTATCTTAATCCACTTTTTATTTTTCTAGAATTTTTTGTTATTAGTTTTTAGTTAGATCTAATATTCCACTAATTATCTTACTTTTATCTTAAATTTTTTTTTATAATTCCTTCCATGGTTATATTGTGGATTCCTCCATCTCTTTTATGACTTGCAGTTGTATTTATTTTTTAAATGACTTTGTCACCAATACAATTTTATATATTTTTATTAATTATATCTACTAAATTCATATCCATATTTATTTGTTATTTTGATACTTTTTGTTATCCCTATTGATTTTTCTAATGCAAATTCATGGTATACTTTTGTTCATGAATTTTTTGCTTTAAATTTTTCTTGAGTGTTGATTATATCATGTTGGAGTGTAAATGGGAGTACTTATGTCACATCACCAAGTGTGTATGGGGTTATTTATAAATAATTTATTAGTGATTATATCATCCTTCTCATCCCTTATCTTTTTTATCTATCATACATTTTCCACATTATTTTTATTCCACCCTTCATTATACATTTCAACACTAATGTAGTTATCTCCATGATTTATTTTTCTAAATATTTTTATTCTAATCAAGAAAATAAAATTTCCTTATTTTATCCCTTCTAACATTTTTTCCTTTTTTGATTATTTTTCTCTCATTTTAATTTTTGAAGAAGGAATCTTCTGTATTTTCTTAAAACCCACATATAGTCAATCTTCCTCTACATCTTCCATAGATGAATTATTAAAAATATTTGGTTTTTCCTCTATTTTTATTCTCCTTTTTGTGGTCCTTAATGTTCCTTCCCTAAAATTATGCATTTTATTTATCCTCAAAGAATAATGTGGAGTCCTATTTTCCACTACCTCTTCTTCCAAAAGAACCTAACCTATAATGGAATATTTGAATACAAACCTACCTTTCTTGTACTTGTGTTTTCATGTTATTGGTTAGGTTTGCGAGATATATTTTTAAAACCATGGTTATTTGTATTGTGTTGGATCTATTTGGGGAGGACATGTAATTTATTGTGTTTGTGGTGTATCCTTAAGTTAAACCTTAATTGGGACATATATGATTTTGGGGGTACTTGATATAAGGTTTTACAACCTTTTAGCTTATTAAACTACCTCACTCATGAATTTAAATACCTTAGGTTCTATAGGTAGTTCCCTAGCCCCTATGATTATGGTTTCTAATTGTTCCTTAGTTACTTAATAAGGTATGGAAGGGTGAGGGATGAATTTAATTTAAAATAGTTTTAAGTAAAGTTTATCAAAATATATAAAAAACCTAACTTCAATAAAGTTTTTTTTCACTATCAATATATATATTATTGTTCTCCTAGCTACCATTATTTTAATCATTCTCTCCCACTCTAAAATTTCTAATATATTCCTGTTGAGTATGATGCTAATATGGACACTTGAGTTATATTTTTAGAATTGGTATATCATTTTTTTAGGTATTTTATAATTTTATTTAATTTATTTATGACCCTAGTTAGTTTTTGGGTCACTTTTACACACTTTGTAATGATTTCCTAAAAAATAAATGGAATTGTCGGTTAACTCCAATTCCCTATCTGAGTAATCAAATGAGTTTCCAAGTGGTGGGGTGAAATTTTAATATTATTAAGAAAAATTAAAATATATTTAAGCTAATTAAAAATTTTAATATAAATTAGGATGCCACTTTTATCTAATTATAACTTTTGGTAGTCAAATAATAGTGACTTCTTGCATGATGATAAAAATATTATTAGTTAGTATTATTGGTACTCTTAGTTATCCCTTGAGTTTATATTTAGTTACTTTAAGTTGTCTTAGAGTATAATTATATAATTATAATTATAAATTACTTCATTTTAAATTAAATTTATTTATTTATTTTTTACTTTATGCTTTTCTTGAAATAACTTGTCATGCACATAACTTGTAAAATCCTTGTTTTAAGCCTTGTTTATTTAATAAAGTTACACATAATATAAGTGTGGTACATTAATTTGAATTTAAAATAGTTTTTTATGTTTAATATCTTATATTATTTTAGGTATAGAATAATTTATACCATCAAGAATATAGTTTCAATTTTGAAGTTATTAGGTACACTTTTTGTCAATAATTTCACTCCAACACAACTAATTTGATAGTTAGTAATTCATGGATAGTTTTGTTTATATATAGAATAAATTTTAGAGATATTTTTTTTAATTTTCACTCTATAAAATTCATTAAAAACTTAAATTTGGTATCTGATGCATGTTTAAACAAGGTTTAAAATGTTTTTGGTGGCATAGTAAGTGGACCACTTAACATGATATACTTTAATACCCTCATGATATTTGCCTGAAAATATGTCTCCTATGATTTGGACTATCTCTTTGTTTATAATAATATCATTTTTAATATTTGTATTAAAATACCACTTACTTTACTATTTATCATTATCTCTTACTGGCTAGAGTCTTTGTACTCTAGTAAAGGACACCTTTAGTTTTCTAAAATAGAGTTATCACTTTAAATACTATGGTCTACCTTTGGAAAAAACCTTTTTTCATTCCTAACACAATAAAATGTACAATTTTCACTTATTTGGATAATTTTATGAGTGTTTACCAATGATTTGATTCAACTCTATTTACTTTCTATGAAGATATTTACTATCAAAACTTAATTGATAGACCTATCTTAAAAAAAGGCCTATGTGACCTAATTTTATCTTCTCAAGGATTTACAACAAAACTCAATATAATATCCTTGTATTATCTATTTAGATATATCTAAACTTATGATTAATAATAGATACACCCTTATACAAATCCAAGACTCCAATCCCCAAGAAACACTAACCTAAACTTCTTAGTTTTGCCTTATCTCCATGAACTCCTATAAATAGTCTATACACCTTCCTTAATATTTGAGTTTTCAAAGGGTTTTTGTACATTGAGATAATTTTATTTAATTATAAAAATGTTATTATATATTTATAGGTACTTACACAAGTTCAAATTACTATCTAGGTCACCAATACTAAATGAAACTTGACTTAAGCCTAGGTTGTTATAGTACTATGTGCAATACTATTTGTTCTTGAAAAGACATAATTACTCTAAATTTATCTCAATTTTTATTTAAATAATTTATTTTATAAACAATATTTTGAAAATACATAATTACTCAAACCTAAGATAGTAAATGACCTTTTATAAAAAATATTTTGTTAAGTTTGCTTTGTTTTAAATTTTAACGATGACTATGAAACTTAATAAATTTTATAATACACTTAGTTAAGTATTATACTACTGAAACACTCTTTATAAATAATTACAATACTTATATAATGAATTTTATTCATATATTTATGAAATAGACAATTGAATTTTCAAATTTGGAGTTTTGGAGGTAAACTCTCCATAACCTCTGAATGATCTTAAAATAGTCTTATAGTTCCTTAAATAGGCTTATTATTAATTTAATACCTTATTAATTCTCCTAAATACATTTAAAATACTATTTTTACCTATTTACCAAAATTCTCCTATATTAAACCATAAACTTTGAAAACCTTCATGAGTTCCTACTCATGCTCTCCTTGATATTGTCCTTCCTTGATATAGATGCATTCTTCAATAAAAATTCAATGCATGGGGACATGTCCCTAAATTTCATATGTATACCTTATCTTCCTTGTTATCTTAATCCATGTTATGGATTTTACTCTTTCCATCTTCTCTTCAATCTTTCTCTATATACATTTACCCTCTATAACAAGGATGTCAACTTACATCTTATTATATTGAATTTTTACTCGCATTAAATTTTATATACACTTCACCTCTTTATATATTATACCTAAACATACATATTCAAATGAGATATTATAGGTAAGCATTTGAGACTTTTGATTCTATCCAACTTCTCCTTGCATCTATACTTGTTGCTCAAGTATGTAATCTATTTTTTTAATCATAATTTATCTTTGTTGAGACTCTATTATCTCATATCAAATGTATAATTCATTGGATTATGTTTTATGATATGAATATTCATTTTTTATGGCATGATCCAAATATTTCATATCTACCTATAGTTTTTCCAAACCTTCATAAATCAATATGTTGTCTTGTTGCTAACTTCATAACTCTTATTTACCTACACTCTTATATTCAATATTATTTATCTCTTGTAAGATATATTCTTGATAAAAAACTAGAATATTCTCATCAATATATACTACATCATAATTATTCAAATGAAAAAAATTATACTCTATCTCTTTATTGACTTCATACCACACAAATTTCAATTTAATTTTATCATAACTTTGTTCTTGTTTGTGTCCTTTTAATTACATCCATTTGTCTCCATGATTTATGACTATTTTACCTTCCTTCCTTTCATTATTTTCATATTTTATATCCTCTTTAGTGAGGATTGATTATTTATAACCATATGGATGTACAACTAATGTTATTAAAGTGTTCCTACATGGATCCTTCTCTTCAACATCTCCTTTATTCATGAGCCTAATCCTTATCTCAAATACTTCACCTTCATTGATAACTTGTTTACTTGAAAAAAAACATTAAAAGTAATGTTAGATGCAAAAAATTGAGTCCATATAGCCTCTTTAGTGGTTGTTTGTTATTCTTCCTATTTTACATCTGATTTTCCCAACATGTCTTTATTTTTTGGATGACAAATAAATATGTCCATATCATCTTCTATTTTATTTTAAAACATAAAATTATCCTTGAGATTATTAAACTACAACTTTATCTATATCCTTAAAGAAACTCTTTCTTTTTTCCTTATTATTCTTTTAATAATTTTCTTTATTGTCCACTTGTATACCTTATTAAACACATACCCCTATTGATTCTGAATTGAATCTTCTATTGTCTACTACAATTTTTTTTAAAATTGTTTCATCAAATCTATATCTTCTTGGAAGTTTCTTTATTTTTTAACTCTCTTTTTCTTCATCTAGTCCATTTATCCTTCACCAAGATCTTCAGCCACATCTTTTTCACCTTGGTCTTTTGGGTCTTTTTAGGTCCTCACCTAGTTATTTTTCACACTAGTATATTTTTCCTTTTCATTGACTTAAATGAGCCTCTCTTTGATTCAATGGTCTATAAAAATTGCTTATGCAACACTTTAACAAATGAAAAATAGAAAAGATCACAAATGCCTTATTTTTATTGCTTACTCCAAGACTATTTAACCTTAGATCACCATCTCTAGAACATAACGATTCTCTTAATCTTAAGATTCACTAATATATTTGTCTTATTCAAGCCTTAATGGGATATGAAACATCCCTTTATCCCGTTCTATTTCCAAATCTCAATAAATTTTACAGTTTAAAAATATTCACTTCAAATATCAATTACATATATTCCTTTGAATGGCTATCAAGTTTTCCTCAAAATAAGGTGTTCTTCACTAAAATTACAACCAAATCCTCCTTTTATACTTATTTATCTTATATATTTTGATCTCTAATACTACTTGATGTCATGGTAAGTGGACCACTTACTTAACCTGATATACATTAATATCTTCCTTATACATGCCTAAAAATAGGTATCCTTTTATTTGAACTATCTCTTATTCTATTATAAGAGCATCATTTTTAGTATTGGTATTAAAAGACCAATTATTTACTCTTTATCACTATCTCTTACTAGATAGAGTCTTTGTACTCTGATAAAAGACATCTTCAAATTTTTAAAATAGATTTCTCACTTTGAAGACTATGGTTTACCTTTGGACGAAACCCTTTGCAATTATTAACACAACCAAATTAAAAAGTTCACTTATTTATACAAGGTTATGAGAGTTCACCAATTATTTAATTCTACCCCCTTTAATTTTCATGAAGATATTTAGTATCAAAACTCAATTAATAGACCTAGCTTACAAATAGGCCTATGAGACTCAATTTTATCTTATCAATGGTTTGTAATATAAACAAAATAATAACATTGTATTCTCTCTTTATATAGATATAAATTTATGATAAATAGTATATACACCCTTATACAAAGCTAAGACTCCAATCCCTAAGAAACACAGATCTAAACATTTCAATTCTACCTTATCTCTATGAATGCCTACAGATAATCTACACATAGTCCTCAATATTTAAGTTTGAAAAGGGTGTTTGGACACAAATACAATTAAATTTATTCAAGACAATTTTATTATACCCTTATAAGTATTGATACAAGTTCAAATTATTTTATAGGTCACCAATGTTCAAGAGAACTTGACTTAAGCTTGGGCTACTATAGTTCTTTGTGTAAGACTATTTCATCTTGAAAATATATAATTAATCTAAAATTATTTCTTCATGTAAAAATTTATCCAACCTTTAATATCCTAGGTGATACAAAATGAATCAAATGTGATCTAAAACCAATAATAAAACATTGATATCTAAGTATTGTCAATTTATTCAAGGTTTTGGAGTTTTTTCATGGTTGAATTAATTAGTTTTATGATGTAAATTCAAGTGATTTTGGTATGTTTTATGCTTATTAGGATCTAATTCCATAGTAATATTATAAATTTCACCCAAAATTATTCATCCTATTATTATAAAAAGCCTACTTTTATCTTAGATAGTGACTCAGTAATTGTTATTACTTTAGATAGATTGTTTTTAGTATTTTATACCATCACTCCTCAATTATTTTATCTCATCACTCCTCAATTTCTATTTATATAGGTCTATATGACTTCAATGGATAATTTCATATGGACCTTGGATAACCAAATCACATCAAATGCCACCAAATGTTGATATAAATCTATGACATGGTATATATATTTATGAGGTTAGATATGAATTTAATTAGATATAATGTATACATTATTATTAAAATTTAATACTTAGTTATTTCAAATGTTCATTCAATTATTAATTAAGTGTATTCATCCACGTATATACTACATAGTAAACATATATTTTATAATCTCTCTTTTTATCTATATATAAAGGCATAAAACATTTGTTACATTTTATAACTATATTTAACATATACATCTTCACTCTTTAGAACTATATTCTTTATCTCATATATTCACTTATACTCTCTTTTATTCACCAATATTTCTATTGGTTAAAATATTATGGTATAAGTACCTAATAGATACCTTTACAATACAATGGGGATTACTTATAAGATATGCCTCTTATTCACACTAAGGTTCTTATATTATCCCAAAGTGTCAAACCTTACCATTTTTCCTAGGTTCATATAATCCTTTAGCCCATTAGTGTATAGATAATGTATTACCATATTGAGGTAACTATGGATTATTCATGGTGATTATTTTTAACTTTATCTTTTACTAAATAATCTTTCCAACATTTCCCCATAGTTGATATGATTAATAATGAAAAAATTTACCAGTTTGATGATCTTACTCTCTTTATTCACATCATAATCAATGGTTCTCAAGTTAAGAAAATGATCATAGATGAAGGTCTAGGAAAAAAATCTAATTCACTATGGTTGATAAATAAATTATGATATAGTTCCAATAAAATCAAGAAAAAAAGACTTAATTCCCATGAATTTGACAAGAATAGTCTAAATCCACTTATACATATTTGGATTCTTCTAACTGTAAGACCCATAATAGTACACATTAAGGTCATGGACCTTTTCCTTCCTATTTCTAATAATATCATTTTAAGATGTCATTACGCTATAATAATAACCTTTTTTGGTAGAAAATTACTAAATTTCATTCATGGAAATGTTTGATAAAAATGAACTCAAACACAACCAATGAGGTCTTGAAATAGAAAATATTAGAAATGAAATCAAAAGTGAAACAACCCCAATTTGTTTTTTTAATTTATCTACCAAGTACATAATGGAACATCAAAAGGTCCCACTACATAAAATAAATGTAGTGCAATACATCTCATTGGAAACTATATAGGAAGTAATAGTACCCACAACCAACATCCTAATGTCTCAAATTGGTAAGGATATGATCATGATCACATATAATAATGTTTGGTTATATAATTGATGGATAAGTAAATAGGATATGATATAAGTATGTTACTAAATCATGGAATAATGACTGAATATAATGGTCCAACTCATTAACTTGATTAGACAAGTCTTATCATATCATGATATTAATGAGTGGAGATCTCTAATCCATTATTAAAGCCAAAAAAGCATAAACTAAAGGATCCAAGACCATTTGGGGGAAACACCCAACAATGAATACTCTATGTCCTACTCACATAGATCACCATATCATGATCTAAGGTCCTTCATAAAAACATTACACCTTTATTACATTAATAGATGAAGGAAACACAAATGGGATGAAACTCTGTGAATAAGGAATTATATTAACTAACTAAATAAAGCACCATGAACTGAGCTCGAGGTGGATGACATCACCCATGTGAACATCATAATACTTAAGCATATAATTAACATTGGTAAATCCATCATTCATCATTCTACAAGATCATTTTTAATTTTTTAGGATCATTTATCATGCCACATGATCACCATCTCATGGCCAACAATAGGAGTCACACACATAAATGTTGCTTAATTATCCTTCAGTTATCTTACCATGTTTTTGAATAAACCTATGTATTTATGCCATTTAAACAACATGTGTATGACCATGTATGTTTGTTATTTAAAAGTACTTATGAAATAACCTATGTTTTTAATAATGGAGAGTATGATTTTGTGAATCATTGATAAGGTATATTGTTTAATCATATAACCAAGTATTAACTTAAATGTTTCCATAACCTACTAATTATCATTCTCATTCTAGGATTATTTACCAGCCACATCGATTATTCACATCTTAATAGTCATAACACAAGGTTAATCATGAAAATTATTGGCAAGGTTAAGATTTAATTTTTAAGTATGCCCATAACTAGAATAACAAATAACTATCCAATCTCATATAAGTATTAATGACAACTTAGTCATCTTCTATTAAACAAGAGTTTCATTATAAATATCTTTCTTACTATCCTTTTTGGAAACATGTTATATGTCTAAAACACTATAACACTATTAGTGGTATAATCTATAATTCATAAGGTGGAATCACATACATGGATCATTAATCTAGATTACTTCATTGCTTAAGTAATAGAATAAACACACTTTAATGATAATACAACCAATTCAATGAAATGTCAAGAGAAGCATATGGCACAATATTTCATAATTTCATTAAGTCCACTTACTATTTATTATTACGTAAAGTGGAATAATATTGAACAACTAAGAAATGATTGTTCTTTCAATGCCCCACAAAGTTTACATCAATATTTTTTCACTAATAAATACTTTAATCTTCAATGTCTAATTAACAACTCAATACTTAAAAGTTTTTTCATTATTCCCACCATAGGAGATCATAACTATTTTTACAAGAACATGATGGTACACTCCTTGATTTCATATTTAATAGAACTAATTATAACATAACTATCCATTTTAACAAGAGGTATAAGTCACCACTTTATTATTTCCATCATAGTTTTATTGAATGTCAAATGAAGACATGATGAAATTACATACATAGTTTCAATTGTTTGTTTATATTTATCTAAACCATATTCTTTGTCTTAAAATACATGGCTACAAGTAATAGGTTCATCAAGTCAAATTTATTTACTAAATGACATTAATATTTCCAACATAATATCATAAGGTAACACCATCATACTTTCATGTAATTCAATTTTAAAGGCACTATATTATAACTTGTTCTAACAATAACCTTTTTACCATCCTATGACTACCTAAAAGTAAGAAGTACATAATGAAGTCATAAACATATAATGATATGTAAAGATCCATTTTTAACATGATATATTATAGATACATTATCACTCCTATGATAAATAAAGCCCAATTTAATGCACACCAAGGAATAATTATATTTGGTTAAATATATAAAACTTACAAAATTATCAACCAAATTTCCTCCAATGTATGCAACATATCCTCTAATGTCTATGTTTTAAGTTAATATTATTACAAAACTACAAAATGTAATAAGATGATCTTCAACATAAAATGAGTAAATAACTACAATCCATCTATATAATATCATATATCAACATGCACAAACAAGAGGGAACTACCATATGAAATCTAGGTATAAAAATAAATAAGGTTGAGCACTATGAGAGGGACATCCCTAAAAACTATCCCTATGATCCCAACCATAGGTGGTTCTTACCACCCCAACCATTAGCTTGGTGGAGTGTTTCAACAACCAAGTACTAGGGTGAGGTAAGAGATATACATATAATATTGAGCCACCAATAAAGACTTGTAAAACCATCAAAAAAGATGAATACACAATGCATAAACATGAAATCAAGCACTTAACATAACCATGGTCTGAGTAGTTCCCAATTCAAACATTGAATTTTTATCAAGGATGATTTACATCATAACTTAAGGTCCAATATAGCCAATTCATTAGACTAATTAACACATGACTTACAAACATACACCATATTTTACATAATGGTAACTAATTATTCAATAAATCATTTAAGGTATAAAACAATCCTTAAAAGTTTTAGAATCAATAAAAAGGGATTCATTGGATCATCATGAGGTCTCATGACCTCATATGATCCCCCATTATAAAATTTGATTTAAAATGATTTTTACATGAAAAACAACTTTCATAAACATTTAATTTTGAGTCAGCCTTGATTGAAAGATAATACATCTTAATAGGGTTTTTCCATGACCTAACACATCACGAGTTCAATATTTAAAATATAAGCTTAAATTTCAAAGCCACAATCTATTAAATGATTCAACCAAACCATTGAATAAAATAGGAACATCTCTCTTTATGGGAAATAATAACCAACTCAAATCAATTCTTATCTTCAATTTAGAAATTTAAGCCATTATTTAATAAAATTACCTAAGTCTATTTTTTAAACCCCCCCTTCAATTTACATCAAACCTAAAAGGAATTTCAATAGGGATAACATGTTGAAAGTCAAGTTTTTAATGCAGGTAGAAAGGGGAAATCCTCAACCTAAGCTATTATAAGTTTTAGGATGGTTCATTATTCATGTTAACATGCAAGGAAAATAATAATAACTATATAAAATAAGAGGAAGCTTCATTTTTCTAAATCAATCAAACATCCATTCAACAACTGGTAATTTTACTATATGCCTCATATGGTAAACATGGCATGGAAATTTAATTAGAAGGCATACACTAATTTGTTTGACCCAAATAAGGGCACAATAGGTTACATGATATACTTAAAATCATAAATACTAAGATAATGTTCTCCTAGATCATTTCAAATAACTCTCAAGCAACCAAATACATAGCTTATATAAATGAATAAGGTAAGGAGATCAATTTTCTCATGTCTTACAATTTTCTCATGTCTTAGAATTTTTAAGTTTAAATAAAATACATTAGATTATAGATTAGTAATTTTAATAAAATAAAAAATGAAATCTTATTCCTAAATAGGTTCTTTCAATGGAATTAAACCCAACATAGGAAATAAACTCAAACTTACTTGGAAATTATATGAAAAAATTAACAGATTAAAGGGAAAATTACAGTCCAGGCTAAGGAGTTTATTAATGCTCTCTTCTGCCAACATGTCCTCCCTCTAGAAATTTATCCCTTTCTCCTACTCCTGCACACATCACCCACTATTTTATTCTTCCTATGAATTTATCCCCTTTTAATTCTCCCCTACATCTTCTTTTATGCCTTATTCAATCTGCCCTACATCTTCCTCCATACAACATAGTCTCTATGTCATCCTCCTTTTCTCTCCCCTTTTTTCATATTCTCCTTGTTTTGTATACTCTACTACTATACCCATGCCCTATCTCTTCCATTCCCCCTACCATGCTTCATTTTCTTCTTTCACATGCCACACCTTCCTCTTTATCATCAACACTCCTATTATGTCAATAATCAACCATTGAAAAACTAAAATAATATATATAATATTAATATATATATATATATATTAATATGTGTGTGTGTGTGTGTGTGTGTGTGTGTGTGTGTGTGAATAAAATGTTATATAATATAATACATCTAGCCCACTTTATTTCATGCCCCTAATAATAGTTATATAATAGAAATATAATATAATATAATAAAATAATAGAATTACTAATAATAAACTCAGATCCTAGAATAATAACAATAATAAAATCACTCTTAAGTAATAAAAATTATTAAATATAGATAAGTACCAAATCCATAATTAACAATTGACCCAATTGACAAAGTAATAAAAATAAAAATGATAATCAAATCTATAAAATCAATTAATAATAATAATAATAACTTATATGGTCATTAATCATAAAATTAATAAAATCATAAGGATAATGACAATGTTAATAAGAAGAAAGAGTTATTAGATGATGATGATGATGATGATGATGATGATGATGATGATGATGATGATAATAATAATAATAATAATAATAATAACAACAACAATAATAATAATAATAATAATAATAATAATAATAATAATAATAATAATAATAATAATAATAATAATTGTTAAAATAATAATGATTATAAGAATCATAATACAATATGGGTCTCAAGGTGTCTAATTACCATGAATATCACCAATGAATTTCTCTAAGGTCAAGAGACCACTACGGGTCTAGACACACCCAACCAACTAGGTTAAAAGGTCAAGACACTCCTACAACTTAAACATCTAGTGTTGATGACACCTAAGAAGGATAATTAAATAGAAAAACAACCTCAAGCATGCAAGGGAATATAAAATGAATAACAAAGACAAAATTTGACACTCTAATCATGGAATCATAGAACATACCCACTTGAAAACATATGGCATGGCCAAAATGATGAAAGCAATAATCATGATGGAATATAATGATAGTGTTTCAATATCACATATTACATGTTATACCTATTGATTTAAAATTATGAATGCTCAACTTCCCATCTATATACTTGAGATGTCTAAACCCAACATCAATCTTCACTCATGGCTTGGTGCCTACATCCACCAAATAAGACATAAGTAATAATTACACACTATCAATATGATAATAATAATAACTTAGCATCAATCATTGGACATGAAATTATGAACCAAATATAATCAACTATAGCTAAAAAATGACTAGAGTTAGTCTTGATAATCATGACCTTAAGCATGCCCTATGAACATATCCTATAGTTGCAAGAGTGGTAATGTCAAACCATAATGAGCAAAACATGATATATCTATAACATAGAATAATATAACTAATTAAAGTAGCTTATACACATAATATGCTAAAATTAACCCAAATAATTATTATGCATATCAAAATATGATGAATCTAATGCAAGCATCAACCATGACATAGCATATCACATCGACTATCCAAGGTACCTACATCACAACTATATGAAAACAAAACCAACATCATCCATCATCAATCCAAGTTCTATCAAAACATTCTAAGGTAAGCCATAATCAAATGTTTATTAGGGCCACAAGGAAATTTTGTGACATCCTCCCCTCCTTAAAGAGGAACCATCCTAGCAACCAAAAACAGTCAGTACAAAATTATCTTAAAAAGTCCAATAAAACTAGTCAAAATTGATACACAATATCTCCACCCATTGTGGGGTGGTAATATCTAAGCTATATCTTGTTAGAATTCATAATTACTATCACCAATATAGTCAAATTATCTATTACACTAGGTTAATTAATGACCTCCTTCCCATCTTCACATGTCCTTCATGACACTGAAAGGGAAAAATTATACTCAAAAAACACTAACACAACAAAAAAATCCACCAAATATCTCAAATTGGCTAGAACCTTTATGCTCTCATACCTTAAAAACACCATCAAAACCATTAAAAATCTACTAAAAATAAGACACAATAGGCTCACCCAATCCAAAATGCATACATCAGTCAGCGAAATTTCCAAGGTAACAAATACTAACACCAATGTAACACCATTGTTACAATCATCCTAGTCATTATGAATGCCATCACAAAGCATCAGAAGCACATAGTGTCCAAAAACACAATAGCTCATACTTTACTTAATAATCTTCCTAGTAAGGGCACTAACAACACTCCTAACCAGGAAATATAGCTAGAGAAACACAAGACAAAAAGTGATCCCAAAACTAGAATAACAATATGAATATGCAACTTGACTAGAGTCAATGCAACTTGTGTCAACACAAACAAACCTAAAATATGAAGTCAATAATCATAAAATCATACAATCCCACTGGATTGTAACCAAAATCTAAATCAAGTGTAGAAATATTCCACTAAAACACTATTCCATATACATAATCATAAGATAATTCATCATATAATGTCATCTAATAATTCTAGTAATCCATATTGTTATGGTTACTACAATACATCATTGACAATTTAGGGGTTAGTGCAATATCCCACACTAACCACACTGAACCACAAAGAAGTCATAACATGCATCACATACATCCCAAAGGCTTACAACATGTTCTCTAACACATATTTTATCTCACATGATGTTCCAAGGATACCAATCCCATCATCCAAAGATAGCCATATGAGGGCATCATCCAACTTTCATCACTCTATGTAAGAGTTAAGTGGGTACCTATTATTTTAAACACCACTTGATCAAGGCTTAGTGCTACTCTATTAGAGCACAAAATCATCATACATTCTAGTAATGCTTCTAAAATAAAACAAAAATATTCATCTCCAAATATTTATAATAGGTATAAAAATAAAAATACCTTAACCAAAGCATGGTTCCACCTACACACTAACACATGCATGCATTTTAGCAAGTACCACCTTGTCAATTTGCATAGATTTCCAAGTCTATAAGACCAATTAGTGCTTCACAACATCAAAAGAATATAACTTCACAATGGTTAATTTTACCACAACCTTTAATAAGTAGCTAAAAGGAATACTAAATCCATGAAGTGACCATTATGCACTAATATTTTATGGCCAACTCATGTCACATGTGGTGCAAACTCTAAAAAAATTAGGTGGCTACTCGTCCAAAGGGAAAAATGGATTTTCAGCCTATGAGAGACTCCACTTCTTGGCCTATACCTAGTCAAAATAATTATGGAGGTACTGATTCTCTGCCCTAAACCTCATACTTTCACCAATACTCAATTCTAGAGTAGTGAATGCAGGATTACACAACATAGTACAATATTATACCTTGGAAAATTTAATTGAATATAAGTTGGTTTCATGAGTAAAAACACATCACATGAGTGGTATATGACCATATTACCACATACCAAATATGTTAACAACATAAATCATAATTACTTCAAGACATGTGTACAAAATATTCTTGCAATTATTTTAAAAACATAGGTCAAATCAAGTTTCACGTGATTGATTTCAAAAGTGGGAGATCACTTTACACAAGTAATTTTCCATCATTCAAATGTTCAACCATTAACAACATATAACCATGTATGCAAAACTCTCATACAACAATGCTAATATCAATAATATAAAGTGAAAACTCACAAGGTTATTACATACACAAAAGGTGTAAAAGGTACCAATTTACATGATTTGACATAATAAACTAAATATAAGAGTTCACACAACAAGGTTAATATCAAAATAAGTATGTGAAAATCTACAAGGTCAACCATATGCACAAGTATAATAAAGACACAAACTTACATGGTTTATCAAGATTAATAAAAAGTAATAATTATACAAAACATAACTATTAATATACAAGGAGGGGCCACATGAAAATAGGTCACACATAAATGATTTAAGATTTCAATAATTATGCTAAGGTACTTTCAAATCACAATAAATAACACATATGGTGGTGAAGCACAAGGGTTCATGACTCATGTCAGGTCACCCAATGTCTAGATGTCATTCAAATGATACCAAATAACCATCATAAGATACTCATTATCAGTCATAGGGATCTCATATTAGAATCACCTCCTCTCAAAAAAGATTGTGTTCCAACAAAGACATAAAATATATCTCCATGAGTCCCAAAAAATTTACTGATAGTGTTCATATATCATGGAAAGATGACTCACAATAATTGGTAACAATAAGAAATCCCTAAAAATCTCTAACTTGCCCTAAACAAGTTCATTACATGCCCCCACTAGACCCTCCAATCTCAAGCCACACCCTTGGACCTCCCAAGATATTATACTTGAGTATAATTGGATAGCTTGTTCATACAAGATGTGAATGGCCATTGAGGCATTATCTCACGATTCTAACAACAAAATTTCATTACCTATTCTTCTAGTTGACTTAATCCAATAAGTCTAAAGTTAAATAGTAATGTTTATTTTGACTCAACCTCACTTTTGGGAAGGGCTTGACTTAGCCAAGGCACGAGGTGAATTCTAAAACACTACCATGAGAATTAAAATTTCCCATAATCAAAAAGTTTAAATGAACTCATAATTATCATCCTCATGGATGCAGGGCCCTTTATATCATAACAGACATCCCATGAGTATAAAAACATAGCCATGATTTTGATGAAGCATCCTCATTAGTGCATAACTTAGCGAAATTCAAATAAAAATCCCCATAGATATAACATATCCATGGTCAACATGATAACATCATGGGAATCAACCTATCTATGGTCAAATAACCATCATTTATGTAAACACATCTATGATCAAAACAACATCATAATGCAAAATAGGAAAGAATCATCCCCATATGCTTATTTATTTTCATCCCTTTGGATTTATGAAGTCACATGATCCTATATCTAACTCAAAGAAACTGAATACATAAATAAGATCAAGCTCTTAATACACCTCAAGATGCTCCCTCAAAGTGGAGATCTCAATCCATACTAACTTACCCAAGTAAATCTGACACACTCACCCTATGTAGTTCTCTAGGTTTAAGCTCAACCATTGGTCTTCTTGAGGTTAGGATGTTATAATCATCTACTAATGACTCACTCATACAATTCAATAATAGATACCAAACATCATTTCCTCAATTTTAAGGCTAAGTGATGATCACCAATCTTCCATTAACTTGCCCATATAAGTCAATGGTTAACAAGTGAAATTTACCCTAAATGTAGTCAATGAGGAAAGGTTTGACCCAAAAAAATATGTAGGTAAGAATCACAAGATCACTTTCTAAAATTTATCAATTTTTACATACACACACACATTCCATAAAATAGGAACTTCCAACACTTCAAGCTTGCATAAACAAAGCACTAATCAACTCATCCAAGAGGCTAAGTGACTTTATAAGGGTCACCACATGACCTTATAAATCATATAAAACATATATTATCCTATACAAGGAACACAAATCCAAACTTAGGTTAGTACACACACTAACATATGAGGTTTCAATTTAGTCTTTGAAATAAAACAAAGACATACAGGTGGCATTTAGCCATCACAAGTCATATGCACACACACTAAGAAAATAAGCCTCCAAGGGTATGTACCTCTACATTAGGTCTATTTACAGCCATTGAAAAACATTATGCAATATAATACCTTGAAAGGGTATGCAAAACCACATAAAATATCAACGAACTTTTTTAGAATAAGCTAAAAATCAGCTCAACTTGCCAAAAACTCATGTTAAAACCTTAAGCACAAGCTATGATACCAGATGAAATAACCTAGTTTTATTTTAAGTTATCTACCAAGTACACAATATGACATTAAAATTTCCCACTAAATAAAATAAATATAGTGCAATGCATCTCATTGGAAACTATACAAGAAGTAATAATACCCACAACTAGCATCGTAATGTCTCAAATGCGTAAGGCTATGATCGTAAGCACATCCAAGAATGTCTAGTTATCCAATTTTTGGTTAAGCAAATAAGATATGATATAAGTATGTTACTAAAACATGGATAAATGACCAAGTAAAAATGTCCAACTCACTAACTTGATTAGACAATAATTATCATATCATGAGATCAATGAGTGGAGATCTCTAATCCTTTATTAAATCTAACATGATGTAAACTAAAGGATCCAAGACCCTTTGGGGGATCACACAATGAGGACTACTCCATCTCCTACCCCCATAGATCACCATATCATGATCTAAGGTCCTTTAGGAAAACATTACACATTTGTTCCATTAATATATGAAAGGCACACAAATAAGATAAAACTTTATGAAGAAGGAATTGGATTAATTAACTAAACTAGGCACCTTGAACTGAGCTTGAGGTGGATTACATCACCCATGTGAACATCCTAATACATAAGCATATAATTAACATTAGGAAATCTATCATTCCTCATGCTACATGATCACTTATCATGTTGTAGGATCACTTATCATACCACATGATCACCATCTCTTGGCCAATCATATGAGTCACACACCTAAATATTGGTTAATTATCCTTTAGTTATCCTACCATGTTTTTTAATAAATATAGGTATTTATGCCATTCAAATAGCATGTGTATGACCACACATGTTCATTATTTTAAAAGTATCATGTAATAACTTGAGTGTTTAATAAGGGAGAGTATGATATAGTGAATCATTAACAAGGTAGATTCTTTAATCATATAACCAAGTATTAACTTAAAGGTTTTCATAACCTACTAATTTTCATCCTCATTCTGTTATTATTTACCAACCACATGGATTATTCACATCTTAATAGCCAAAACACAAGGTAAAATCATGAAATTCAATGGTAAGAATAAGCTTTAACTTTTAAGCATTCTTATAACTAAAATAAATAATAACTATCCAATGTCATATAGGTACTAATGACAATTTATCCATTTTCTATTAAACAAGAGTTATACTATAAATATCTGACTTACTAGTATTTTAGGAAACATGTCATATGTCTAAATCACTATAACATTATTAGTGGTATAATCCATAATTCATAAGGTGGAATCACATACATAGATCATTAATATGTCTTACTTCACTTCTTAGTCAATAAAAGTAAGCCACTTAAATTATAATACAACCAATTAAATGGCAAGAGAAGCATATGGCACAAGATCTCATAATTTCATTAAGTCCATGTACTATTTATTATTACATCAAGTGAAATAATATTTAACTAATAAGAATTTATTGTTCTTTCAATGTCCTATAAAGTTTACATCACTATTTGTTGCACCAATAAAGACCTTAATCATCAATGTCTAATTAATAACTCAACACTTAAAATTTTTCCAATTATTCCTACCATGGGAGATCATAACTATTTTCATAAGAACATGATGATACACTTGAATTCATATTTAATATGACTAGTTATAACATAAATATCCATTTTAATAAGAGGTATAAGTCACCATTTGTTTATTTTTAGCATAGTGTTATTGAATGCCAAATGAAGACAACGAAATTACATACATGGTTTCATGTGTTTATTCATATTTATATAAACCATATTCGAAGTCTTATAATACATGGGTACATGTAATAGGTTCATCAAGTAAAATTTAGCTACTAAATGACATGAATATTTTTAGCATAATATCATAAGGCAACACCATCATACTTCTATGTAATTCAAGTTTAAAGGCATTATAGTTATAAATTTTTCAACTAATAACCTTTTACCATTTTATGCCTACTTAAAAGCAACAAGTACATGATTAAGTCATAAACATAAAATGATATATAAGGATCTAATTTAACATGATATATTCTAAATACATTATCACTCCTGTGATAAATAGAGCCCAATATAATGCACACCAAGTAATAATTATAGTTGGTTAAATATATAATAACCATATAACTATCAACTAGACTTCCTCCATTGTCTAGATAATATCCACTAATGTCCATGTTTTAAAATTATAATATTAAAAAATACATAATGTAATAAGTTGATCTTAAACATAAAATGAGTAAGCAACTACAATCCATCTATCCAATATCATTTATCAAGAAGTATGAACAAGAGGGAACTACCATATGAAATCTAGGTATAATAATGAAGAATGTCAAACACTGTGAGAGGGACATCCCTCAAAACTAACCCTATGACCCCAACCATTAGTGGCCTTTACCACCCCAACCATCAAATTGGTGGAGGGTTTCAGAAACTAGGTAGTTGAGTGAGGTAAAATATATACATATAATATTGAGCCATCAATAAAGACTTATAAAACTGTCAACAAAGATGAAGAAATAATGAAGAAACATGAAGTTAAACACTCAGCTTAATCATAGCTTGGGTAGTGCCTAATGCATACACTTGATTTTTTAGTGGATGATTTACATCATAACTCAGGGTCTAATATGCCCAATTCATAAGACTGATTAACACATGACTTCTAGGCATACATCTTATTTTCCATAATGGTAACTAATGATTCAAGCAATCATTCAAGGTCTAAAAAAATGTTAAAATTTTGAGAACTGATAAAAAGGGGTTCATGGGATCATCATGAGTTATCACAACCTTATATGATCCCCAATTATAAAATTCACTTTAAAATGATTTTTACATGAACACTAACTTTCATAAACATTTAATTTTGAATAAACCTTGATTGAAAGATAATACATCTTAATAGAGCTTTATCCATGACTTAAGACATCATGAGTTCAATATTTAAAACATTAACTTAAATCTCAAAGCCACATTCTATTAAATGATTCAACTAAACCATTGAATAAAATAGGGACATCTCTTTTTATGGGAAATGATAGCAAACTCAAATTGATTCTTATCTTCAATTTTAAAATCAAAGCCATTATTCAATAAAATGACCCAATTCTATTTTTCAAACCCCTCCTTGAATTTACATCAAACCTAAAATTAATTTTAGAAGGGATAACAGGTTGAAATTGAAGTTTTTTAAGCAAGTAAAAAGTAAAAATTCTTAACCTGAGTTATTATATGTTTTGAGATGGTTCATTCTTGATGTTAACACAACAAGGAAAATAATAATAACTATGGAAAACAAGAGGAAGATTCATTTTTCAACCCATTCAAACAACCATTCAACACATGGGATATTTTTCTCTATGCCTCATATGGTAAATAGGGTATGGTGACTTCATTGGAAGGCATACACCAATTCTTTTAACCCAAATAAAGGCACAACAGGTTACCCAATATACTTAAAACTAGAAATAAGAAGATAATGTTCTCCCAAATCATTTCAAACAACTCTCAAGCAAAAAAATGCATAGCTTATATCAATGAATAAAGTAAGGAGATCAATTTTCTCATGTCTCATAATTTCCAAGCTTAAATAAAACATAGTAGATTATAGATCAATGGTTTTAAGAAAATCAAAAAGGAAATCTTATTCCTAAATCAGTTCATTTAATGGAATGAAACCCATAGGTAAGCAACTCAAAGTTACTTGGAAACTATAGGCAAAAATTAATAGATTGAAGGGAAATTATACTCCAGGCCAATGAATTTATTAATGCACTCTTCTACCTACATGTCCTCCCTCTAATAATTCATCCCTCTCTCCTTTCCTAAAAAAATCACCCCTTATTTTCCACTTCTTATGCATTTCTCCCTTTTTCTCTTTTGCCCTGCATCTTCTTTTCTTCCTTATTCAATCCCCCTTACATCTCCTCCATACACCATAGTCTCGACCTCATCCTCCTTTTCTCTCCCTTACTACCATCTTCTCCTTGCTATGAAGTCTCTAATGTTGTACTCATTCCCTATCTTTTCTATTCCCCCAACCATGCTTTGTTTTCTTCCTCCACATGCCACACCTTCCTCCTTACCATCAACACTTCTATTATGTGAATAATCAACCATAAAGAAAATAAAATAATATATATAATATTAGTATATATGTTTATGAATAAAATGGTATATAATATAATACATCCATCTCACTTTATTTTAATCCCCTAAGAATAATATATATATATACTATATTATATTATATTATATTATATATTATATATAATATATATAATATTATATAACACAAATATAATAAAATAAATTAATAGAATTAATAATAATAAAATCAAATCCTAGAATAATAACAATAATGAAATCAATTTAAAGTAATAAAAATTATTAAATAAATATATTTACCAAATCCATAACTAACAACTAACCCAAATGACAAAGTAATAAAAATTATAATGATAATCAAATCTATAAAATTGATTAAGAATAATAATAACTTATAAGGTCATTAATGATAAAATTAAGAATATCATAAAGACATTGATAATGCTAATAAGAAGCAATAATTATTAGATAATAATAAATATTAATAATAATAATAATAAGTGTTAAAATAGTAATGATTACAAGAATGATATTATGGTGAGTCTCAAGGTGGCCAATTCCCATGAACATCAATGACATTTTCCAAGGTCAAGAGACCCTTATCGGTCTAGACAAACCCAACCAATTAGATTAAAAGGTCAATCCACTTGTATGGCTTAAACATCCAATGTTCATGACACCCAAGAAGGATAATTAAATGTGAAAATGACCTCAAGCATACAAGGGAAGATAAAATGAACAACAAAGAAAAAATTTGACATTTTAATCATGCAACCATACAACACGCCCATGTGCAAATATATGGCATGAGCAAAAGGATGAAAATCAATAATCATAATGGAATATAATGGTAGTGTCTTAATATCACATAATACATGTTATAATTATTGGATTGACATTCTAACTACTCAATCACCCATAGATATACTCAAAATGTCTAAACCCAACATCAAGCTTAGCTCATGACCTAGTGCATACATCCACCAAATAAGACATCAAAAGCACTTGAATGCTACAAATATGATAATAATAACTCATTACAAATCATTAGACATGAAATGATGAATCAAGTATAATCAAATATAGCTGAGAAGGGACCAGAGTTAGTCCTAATAACTGTGACCTCAAGCATGCCCTTTGAACATATCTTATAAGTTCAAGGGTGGAAATGTCAAATTGTAACCAACAAAACATGATATATTTATAACATATAACAATATAACTAATTAAAGAAACATATACATGTAACAAGGTAAAATAGACCCAACATAAGCAGTATGCATATTAGGATATGATGAATCCAATGTGAGAATCAACTATGACATAACATATCACATCGACTATCCAAGTTAGCTTCATCATAACCATCTGAAAGTGAAATCAACATCAGCCTTGATCAATCCAAGTGCTATCAAAACATGTTAAAGTAATCCATAATATAGTGTCTATGAGGGCCATAAGGTTGGTTCATGATAAAAATTCCTACAAATAACACTATAGAAAATGCACCATTACCTAAGTGCATCAACATACATCTTGATATATATGATAAAATTTTAAACTTTGATTATGATGACCCAATAAATCTTCAAAACATTTTTAATAATTTTAAGTTACACCAATACATTATTGATTATCTTCCCCTATACCTCCTACCAAGGGATTGGTACCTTCCAATATTTTTAAAAATAAGTGACAAATATTTTGAACACAATGGTAATGAATACACATGATAAAAAAATCATTCAAATTTAATGATACTATGGGATTGTCAAATCTTCCAAGTCTATTTACTACTCTCTCTTATAAATTTTAATAAAATTGATATATCTGTTAAAGATACCTATAATGATAGACATATAAAAGGCCATAGTCAAAACATTCTTGAAATTTTCAACGATCCTAAGTTTAATATTACATCATATCATAAGATTTAATATGATGAGATGTAATTCATTATATAAATACGATTATTTAAATACATGCATTCAAGCTCAAGGTCAACATGGTCCATAATTATTAAGAATTTGAAAACCCTCAATTTAACTCTATTGATGATGAATATGAATATATTAATTTCAATCCTCCCACTAATAAAATTTGGAAATACCCTAAGCGGATAATAAAACAATTATTAGATTATTATAAGTGAAACACATAATGATCAATATATGAAATTATTGTGCACAAGTTATAAATAATATGTCATTGGATCAAATGATGATGTTCAATTATATATAGATA
The DNA here is from genome assembly GCA_037957365.1 of Torreya grandis. Classification (NCBI taxonomy): domain Eukaryota; kingdom Viridiplantae; phylum Streptophyta; class Pinopsida; order Cupressales; family Taxaceae; genus Torreya; species Torreya grandis. The sequence goes on along the minus strand of JARHVA010000730.1, from coordinate 2,060,775 downwards.
ATGATGATGTCATGGCCTAGAAGATGTTGTTAAGCTATAGATATAACATTATAATTTCATCATCTAGGCTGATGAATCCCAAATACTATCTAAATAACCTAAAAAAATTAACTAGTCTAATGAAGTAAAAATAGTATAAATATTTAAAATTCATCATCCACCAATGATGTCAAGGAATATTCTAAATGTCATTTTACAACTCAACACATTAATTTAGATGATAAATTCACACATGTGAGATAATTTCATTGTTAAAATTATATAGTATTTAATAAATACATTAACTTAGTAATTAATTTAGAATATAATAGACCATTACCCTCATTAACAAGTGATTATTCTATAACTAACTCATGCAAGGGAATATAAAATCCATCACCAACATCATAAGCCTAGACATCTTTAGAAAAAATGACCTTTTATTTTTAAAAAAATATCATTAGCATTGATTGACCAAACAAATTAAAATCCAAGTTACCACCTACACCATATCAATTTAAATATGGTAAAATAATTATAGTTATGGACACGATTGATATAAATATATGAACAAATAAAAAACCTCATATAATAAAAATATGATTTTTATCACATCCAAATAGTAATAAAACTATCACAATTCAATCATTAAATTCAAATAAGTCATTTATTTTAAATATTATGACATGCCTGACATTAATCTTGATAACATTATTCATAGTACTATCACTTACATTGAAATGGCCATTGTTCATTAAAATCAATATAAATTCTTTAAAAATGTATCTAATATTTTTCATAAATGAATAAAAAAACTCATGGAACATAAATATATCTAGCATATGGGTTAGTCCAATTGATTATCCAACATAGTCCACATTGTAAATAAATTCAAATCGGTAAACCACATATGTATTGATTTTTTTAACATAAAATTAGCATGTAAAAAAAAAAGTCTTTTTCATTCCATTGATGCTATCATAGTTGTTATGATATGCTCTCCCTCATGAATATTTTATATATATACCATAAAACTCATTTTTTATATAAGTTCAATACAATACAACATTTATGATTAATTGGGCTATGCATTTTTATATAAAGGTTTCCTTTGGAATTAAAAATTTGGGTAAACGTAAAATTTTTCCATGGAACATATTCTTCATGACCTTATTCAAACACTATACGAGTTTCACATGGATTTTTTTTTTTCAACTTATGCTTTGTAAGAATCATCCCTATTAACTATCATCTTTAAATTCCTCCTAAAATACAAAGTACAAATAAGCCATTATAAGTGTGTCTTTAGAGTCATTTCCTTAAATCTATTTTAGTTCATGATAACAAGTTGATTGGATGATGTTTATTCTTCTAAGATAAAATATATTATTGGGTTCCTAAAAATATCTTCAATCCTTAAAAATGATATCTTTCTTAGGATATTAGGGAAAATTCAAAGATTTGTATTTGAATTTCTTGATCAAACTCATTCAATGAAATCTTAAGCGGAATGAAGCTTAATAACATGCATGTGAAAAAATGAATTTTTTTTTAATAAAACCATCTAAAATATTTCAACCATGATCCAAAGTACATCTCATCCTATACACATTTTCCACCCCAATTTTAGTTCAGTAAATGCTTTCACAAAAAGATCAGAGTAAAAAATAATATTTCATATATATATTATCTGTGTATTGATTAAGTACAAAGTTTTATAAATAAAAAATGAGCATAATTTTCTCACCATATATTTCATTACCAAAAACTTTAACACCACATGCTTTATAAGAAATAAACGTCATCATCCATATGAACCTCCTCCATTTATTTTCAAAGTATTTTATTCTTAGTGATATAATTGGTAAATATATAGTAGTCGTCATGGAATTTTATTTTAATATTATCATATAAAAATCATTCTAGGAGAAAGTGAAAACTAAAAAAATTTACTCTACAATCATTCCTAATGAAAGGTCTATTAAATATAGCATACATGATGATGATTTAATCTTCATCAAGTGTTTTAATCAAGCCATAAATCTTAAACTTAACTTAAATAATGATGTGGATAATAATGAGACATAAACTCTCATTAAGTTAAATCAAACATACTCAAACTAAAACTACCAATAAAACTAATAAATAATAGAAACAAAATGTTGTAGTTTAATTACAAGAGAATGCTTCCACCCTCCACATTTATGCATGCAAGTTCATAAAAGGAAATAGGAAAGGTTGTGTCCTCTCTAACCTGTTTGTAAAAATTATCCCCCTCATTCTTTTAATTAATTTTTATGTGGCCAAATAAATGGATAACTAAAAATCTCTCATTCTAATAATGAAAGTAGTCATTTATATGGACATAACTTACCTTCATGCTTTAGGTTATTCCCTACTTTTTTATTTCTAAGTAGAGAACATCATTTTAAAATTCAATACATGATATCATATTATGAGTTTACTACTAACGTCACTAAAGAGTTTACATAAATCACTATAGATAAAATACTAAGAGAATAAAACACTATCATTGATTATGTTTCTTCTATTTTTTTTCCACATAAAGTAGTACATGAAAACCAACTTCTTATCTATATTGAGAAACCCCTTTTCATGTCCACACCTAAGGATGATTAACTCATTCTTCATATCAAGGCTATCATTAAATTTCATAACCTTTGATAAAATTATATCATCCAATATATCTAAAAATAAACATATTCTACCATTGATTGAACTTCTAAATTATTATTTAGAGAGGAAAAATAAAAATCCCAAAACATAAAAAAATAAAAATCTAGAGACCAAAATTCAAAAATAAAATGTATTAAAAGGAAAAATAATCAATGACATAATATATGGGATAAAAATAATTCACATGCTCCTATGCTATTTGAAAATCTATATCCATAGTTCAATTCAAAATAGAGTCAAAGTTTGATTGGAGTGTGATAAGATACAAAAAATAGGATAAGAGGCCTCTTATTCATTTTTCCTAACATTTTATATAAGTATCCAATGATCACAATGGTTTAATTATATATTAGGGTTGTAAGGAGTGGAAAACATATTTATAAGGTATTAATCTTAATATTTTCATGAATATCCTTCATGGTATATATATTTATTCTTTGTTAGTTATCCCAATCTTTGAAATAGCTAAGAAAGGTTAATACAAATTTTGATGGAGAAATATTTTAGTAATTTTGAGTTAATTAGAGTATTTTTATATAATAAAGTGCATACTTTATCTTTAGTGGTGTTATATTTATCCTCCCATTTTTATCTCTACTTGATAGACACTTGTTTCTAAGTTTCCCACATTGTTTATTTCTGGTTCTATAATTCTTTAATACATGCTAGCATTACAAAAATATTTTGGTTCAATGTATAAAAATTATGAAAAATAGGAATCAATTATACATTACTTTTGAACCACCCCTACTTAAGTATCAACTATATATTTGGGTTCTCAATATTTTTTCTTGATTATTTCCATATTTTTGTTAGATTCATCTTACTTATGTGATAGATCCAAAGCTTTTAAATCCTTTTTATGTATAATATAAACCTAATATAGGATTTAAATTGTGGCTATCCAAAACCATTATTGAATACTAGACTTGCACCCTTGTGAAGGTATTTTTAGGACTTTATAGTCTGAAATAACATTTAGATAAACCTAAGATGTGGGTGTCCTAATAGATGTATTGAATCTCTAGATTATAATGTATAGCTCCCATTGATATATCAATTAAGATACCTAATCTACATTACAATATTGCTTGGGAAAAGGGAAGGAGGTAAACTGAAAGGAAAACCTATTTCACTAGGGTGATACACCAAAATGTGAGATCCACTTGTGTTGTATGCACTAAAAGGATGAATAATAACATAAACATGACTACATATCTCAAATTATAGCCTCAAAACATCAAAGTTTCATATAAAGTCTTTGGTTTTATGCATGATGTAAGGAACTTATTCTATAAGTCTTTTAAAGACACTAAGCAAAGATTACAATTGACATACAAAAAATATGATTGAACACACTATGAAAATTTTTGGGATGATATAACACTTAAAAATAAGTAAATAGGAAAGGACAAGATGAGAAGAAGCCTGAATTATCACTACCATCTATCAACAAACCATGGAAATACACTAAAATAAGATTTTAGGAGGTATGGATTTTGTCTTATTCATCAAAATAGGCAAGTTAAAATATTTTATGAGCATGGAATTACCACAACATAAATTAAGGATCATTTTAAATGAAAAAAATTGGCTTACATATAGAGAATAGGAGGGAAGGGAGATAAAGAGACAAGAACCCCCAAAACTAAGAAACATGACCTTTTCTTAATCCTTCTCAAAAACCAACATAGAATTATTTTATTAATCATTTATTCATCCTTTAATTATGGTGTATCATTTCATGTTCTAAAATTTTCAAAGTTGGAAGAAGTCCTCATCCTTGATTTGTGGTGTTTGACCCACATAGGTGCCTTGATTCTTATTAAACTCACTATATTATTGGCGAAGAAGTCTTAACCCTTGAAAGTAGTTCTTGATCCATGGAAAAAGTATTATTCAACCCCATAAAATATTTCAAACTATTTTTCTAATTTTATTAGACTCCTAATGACTTTGCAAGCCAATTTTTACTTATTCCCAAAGATAGTGTAGGAAGGAGGAAGAGTTATTTTGGAATTTGGAGACCTTTTCAAAATTTGAAAAAATTATCCAAACATGAATTGAATTTTTATATATTCATATATGTCATGTAAAATATATATTAACCTTGACAAACCTTATGTGAAACATTTATATAACATTTCATTCTTTCACTCCTTGAAAATCTCATTCTCCACTAAGCATAGAAGGAAAAGGTTGGATTTTATTCAATTTTAGATTAAATTTTTCATATTTATTACATTTATTACTTATAAAGATCATAATATACTTGTAACATGGAAATTTTATCCATTAATCACTTAAAAATACTTGTTTGACACTAAAACTATGCATTTCTTCTCAATTCCTTGTAGCCTTTTTTCAAGTAAAGATCCTTATCTAGGATAATATAGAGGTGGTTATGGGAAAATAAGAAAAAATTTATACACCTTATAACCCCTTAAAACTCTTGACAAAATTTTATGGCCAAACTCTATGCGTAGATATGTTTTCTAGCACCTTCTTTTAGCCAAATTAGGCCTAATTATCCCTCATAGTCCTAAAAGGTGGGAAAATTGATCTTGAGACCAATAACACGTGATAAAATCACCAAAAACATTTTAATCACTTTTTCTATGCTATCACCACTCCCCATGTCAATTTTGGTGGTCTAGAACACTATGGAGGTACAAGAACCATGAAATGGCCGTTGAAAAGCTTACTTTTTAAAAGCATTTTCTGACTAGCCTAAAAAGATTGAATGGTTTGGGAATATATCAGTGATATAATATATATATTTGAGTTTTATCAAGTAAAAAAATTCTCAATATGTTTCCCCTATTATTTCCATCTTTCTACAATCCTGACAACCCTTATTTTTACTCAAAAACACAAAAAAGTATAAGTTTTGTACTATTATGTTCAAATGAATGTAATTTAAAATTGCATCTGGAAGACCCTATGATATTATAATACAACCTATGATATTTTTAATTAATAAAATATATCATTTTATGAGTTTTACAACTCAATATCTACAAATTGGTCCAAAATGGGGTTTTAGGAGGGGTTTTTGGTAGTTTTCACCCTTAAGGATTATTCATAAATTTTTGATGTTGGAAATATAAAAAAATTACACAAAAATAAATTTAAATACCCCATAAAATATCTGATAAATACTTTATGTCCTATTATAATCCTCCATTGTGGTGTGAGCATCCAAACATGGCCTATCAAGCTTCTTTCTTCATTTTGCATACCATGTCATACTTTTGAGCCATGAAATGGCTTATTCATTAATTTCTATGCATATAAAAAGATTCAACACACCTAATATCTCTATATTAACATTTTTAAATGATTTTTAGTTCTTATTTATTGTTATAAGTGGAAAATACCCCATTTTAGGCATTAGGCTTAGACTAAACCTTATGGGCTTTGACTGTAAATGGCTACTCACCACCACCTCTGAGTGGTATCTCAATATTCCTGGTCTTAATTAATGTTTTTTCAATCTCAATGACCCTTAATACACATTACCAATGTGTCACATAGTATTTCCAAGATCTATCAACACTCCTTTTGATAATATTTTCACCATATCTTTCAGTCTAGTTTGTCTGAAAGTGCCCTAACTATGAGACTAAATAGAGGCTATTTGCCCTATTTTTCCTAAATTTTTAAGGTTTTAGTGGTAGTTTTGGGTCACAAGGACCATATTAAACAAATTTTTTAGGCATATGACCTCTCCATCACTTTTAAAACACTATAAACTCCAAGATAGACTTTTAATAATGACTGTGTGCAGGGTCTACATACATGACTATAATTTGTACATATAGAGCTCTTATTTTCCATATTTTATATCATGATTAACATGAGGTAGAGTTTTAATCACCATTTTAGATCCCCTTTAATCATTTTTTTCATCAAAACCTTGTTAAACTCCTCAACGTATGGTTTTCTCTTGACATAGTTGACAACTTATGACTATATTATGTGTTTCTTACTCAAGAACCTAGCATAATTGCAGGTGATCCTTTGTCTTATGTCTTATATTATATGATAAATATAATTTTTAAATAATCAATTCCATATAACATTAATTTATTCCTATTTTCATCATACTTATGCTAATCCACTCTCCATGCACCAAGCTCTAGTGGATTGTCATACCACAATCAACTATAGTTGACCATTTTTGGTGTAAAAAAGGTTCCATATGTTGCATTTCACTCTTTAAAACATATTATAAAAAAAATTAAACTATATTTATACCTTATAATCAAATCCATATGTTGTTATTTCATGTTATATGTCTAATCACCAAGTTTTGATTAATAAGATTGTAGGTACCTATAGTCAGGTTGTAGGTGGGTATGGTTATGTCAACTTGATCACTGTATCATGGTTTATGGAGATCTCTTCAAAATTAATTTGATGAATCATATATATTATTTTCATAAAACATAAATTTAATCATTAAAAATCTTCAAAAATCATTATACTTTCCTTGGATCATAGATTTTATTTAAGGTGTTTGACAGTACAATTTATACTGTTATACACGCCAGGGTTGGAGGTGATGATGCCATAGGAGTCATGACCACGCAAGGTGTTTATGAGTTGACCTTCTGTAAAGTGATTTTTTAATAACCAAAACTATTCTTTATAAGTCTTCCTTATGAATAAAATCCTTTAATTCACCTTAAGTATGTTTCATATACTTGGTTGTAGGATACTTTTTCTCCTCACTATCTCTATATATTCCTTGTACTCTAGCTCTTTCTTGAATGATAACCACCCTCTAAACTCAAAACCTTCTTGATAGTTAAATACCTTGAACAATGTTCTAAGTATCAAATACCTTCTTAACATGTTCAAAACCCTTGGTAGTTGTAGGTCTTCATTATTGATAGTTGTAGGTATCTTTAGTACCACTATAGGTCTCTTGATAAGGATGAGAACAACCTAATAACCATATTTCATATTGGGTTTATATTGACAATCAACTATGGTATATCTATGAAATAAATACTTCAAGGACATTGTGGATTATAATCCACATTTTGTATTATGGAGTAGTTGAATTTTGTCACAGATGAGCTTGGTGAGTTTAGCATTTTTTATTTCAATTGCCTCTTTTTCCCTGGGTCCCTTTTGTATTTTTTCTAAGTTTTATATTCCTTAGACATCTTCCACATGTAATACCTATGCTCATTCAACTGAAAGAAGTTCTTGAAGTCCCCATTAAAATTTATAGCCATCCACATGGCATCCCAATGTTCACCCAAGGGAGGTTTATTTTTTTCATACTTACATGTAGCACCATTGGCCGAAAAAGTTACAATGGAAAGTATATACACATAATCACATAATATTTTAAAAAATTTATGAAATATTGACATTTTACATCTTGCAAGAACCCATCAAGACTCAATATCACTGAATGCATGCCTTAAGGGGTGCACTGGGAAAGGGGTGGGTAGACATTTAGTGCTTCACAGGATTGTTGTCCCTTATTACCACATTATTACCAATCTAACCATCTCTTAAAACCATTTCCTAAGTTATTTATCCTCACTTGAACACTCCTATAGCCTTTTCCTCTTTCCTTAATTCCCTTTTGGACTGTTATTTATAATAGGTCAACCATGGTTAACCCTATATAGTTTAGGGTATTTTTCACTTTTGGGGTTTGATAGCCTTATGGCTAACCTAGCTCAAACCTAGTGAATTATTCTTGAAAACACACTGGGTTGACCATGGCCAACCATGTATAGATGACATATATGAGAGGATTTATGGAAAGATACACCTATAAATACAAGATTATTTCATCATTATTTCATATATCCAATCAAGGGTTGTTATTATCTCATGCTTCTTCACAATTTACTCTTCCAGCACTCTAATTAATGGGTCTTAGCTTAGGGTTTCTACTTGGAGAACATATTATTATGGATAAGTCTTGGATGATTTAGAATTTATTATTTATCCATATAAACCATAAAAATATCTTATTAATACCCTTTGGCGAAGGGAGAGATTGAGTATTGATAGGTTCACATTTAGGTAAGTATATTCTAACTTTGTTTTTCTCTCTTAAGTAGATAGAAGTAGCATAAGTGTTGGCTCAAATAATATTACTCTTCATATTTTAGGTATTAGGGTCTTACTCATAATTATCTTAATTGAGATTCTCTTATGCATGTTTTTATTACTTTACTAACCCCTTTATTATGCCATAATCTTTGGTGTGCATTAGATTATATTTACTTTCTTGTTTATTAGCATAGTGAAATATCAATACCTTAGGAATCTATTAGGGTTGTTGCATGATTTTTTTAGACTATAAGATTTATAATCCTACCTCACATGGTGTTATATGAAAAGTGATCCCCTAATTGATTCTAGTGGATCCCCATATTGCTCATGTCCTGCCTCTCAAATGTATCCCCAATCAAAAGTGTAGGTATGTTCTATCTTCTCTGAGCAAGGATCAATTTATAGACATTATGAATTTTTGATTTCATACATTTTGATGAACCTAATATTAAAATAACCCTTCCAATATTTATTTCAGTTTTTTCATTATTTTTTATCATATATCTATCATACTAGATCAACTATATTGACCCAGTACAGGTTTCTAGAATTCTAAACATCTATTTCAGACTACTAGGTCAACCTAGTAAACCTTGTACAATTTCAAGCATATAGAAAACATACTAGATTGGCCTTGTACATTTTGAGGCTTCTGTAATAGGTCCCTACATATCTTGATCAGCCTAGTTAACTTAGTTAGTAGGTTTCATCAACATTTTTCAAGGTTCTTGATCAATAATTTTCATTCTTTGCATCTCTAATCCACCATGGTTATTTTATATCTCTATTTCTCTTTCTTTTACTATCTTTCCTTTCATAGTTTTCAATATTCAAAACTATCCCTGCATACTCAATTGGATCAACCCTGTCAACCAAGTTTTGTGTTTTGTGTGTTGTTTAAAATAATTGGGTGAACCCTGGCTAACTCTATTCAATTTTAGACCTTACTTCCATAGTATATGTTCCACCTTGTCAACCCTATTTTGTATCTTATACATATAGTGTAAACATTATACCTTGTTTCAAATTAGAATTAATCTCTATATTCTATTAATTAGTTCACACCTTTCTTTTCTTATTGTTTACGTTCTTAGAATAGTTCACATAGTTTATTTAGGGTGTTTTAATTAACCATTTAGTTTCATTATTTCTATTTTATGCACACATAGCCAAATCACATAAACTAAACAATCACTTTAACATTTGTCTACCCAAGGCCAACCTACATGGATTTCATCACCAAGGGGGAATCTAGCTTAATACTCTGATCAAGTATAAAGCATGGTTAATGGTATATTCTGACTAACCATCTGACACCCTTATCACTATAGTGTGTGAAGTGAAGGGGTAGGCCAAAATACCAACCCTGTATCATTACCATTATAGTCCCTTTTATCCCAAACTACCTCAAAACATCCTTAGATTGCTATCTAGTTCCTTGATTTATATCCAACTTCCCATCACATTTAAAATCATTTCTTAATAATCTAATAAAACATCTTAGGTTGACCAATTAGTTAGCACTTTACATTTCAATTTGATTTCTTGATCTTTGCTTAATTGTGCATGAAAAAACATGAATTATCCTATGTTAGTGAAAGGTTATGTATTGTGTGATTTAACTAGATTGGCTAGCATTGATCTAATTAACTATTTGTTTCCCTTCAGATCTTACTTTCCTAGATTATCTGCAAAAATTATCTTGTTTCAATTCATAACTTGTTATCAACCTTTTCTTTTTTCCTATCTATTGTACTAGGTTGACCCAATCAACCTTGTACCATTTTCACCCCTTTTCCACTCTACCATATTGACCCAATTAAACTTGTATTGTTTGTAGACCTTTTTACCTCTTTTGTTAGTCTTTGTTCACTATACTAGATTGACCCAGTCAACTTTATATAGTTTTTAGGCTGGGTTTTCTATCTTAGGTCACCCAAATTGACCTTGTAATATTTTTTTCTTTCCCTATTCATCAATATAATTCCTTATTTTTCTAATTTTTCACTCTATTCATCTCTCTTTAGTTATAATTAAGTCTCATATTATAATCTTCTTATATAACTTGAATCCATTTAGATATGATATGGGATGTTTATTTCTTCCTCTCTTTTCCTCCCAAGAGCACCATCACTCTTGGGGCACCTCTTCTCCTTCTTCATCCATGACTTGTAACATGGTGAAAATAACACCTCAATATGAAGTAGATGGATTTAATCCTTTCTTTACTTATCAATATACTTCTCATCTTCAAAAACTTGAAACTAATGTGAGAGTGATTGATACAATTTTACTTAACAATCCCACTAGTATTCCTTCTTATAACAATCCTACCCCTAACACAAATTTGGGGAGTGTTCCTACAAATGCCATCCTACCTCCTGATACAACCCAAATTTTATCCCAATTTATCCAAAAAATGTACATTATGAAAAATTATAACACCCATTAAATGATATAACTCTAAAAACATCTAATCAATGTGGCTAATCAACCTCCAACTATGCATCCTCAAGATAATCCAAATTTCATTCCTCCACCTCTTTGAGATGCCTTAGGCAATGTTATTCATCAACCCATAATGAATAAAAATATGATTCAAACCATTCAAAATTACCCTTTGTCTCCCTTTATTGTTGCATTTGTATAAAATGTTAAAATTGGTAACTTGTGTGTGGCTTGTGTTACCCAACCCATAGGTCCCTCTTATTTTCTCTCATGACCATCCTAAGCATCTTTTCACTAATTACTAGTCATTCTTATCCTTCCAAATATTAATTCCACATCCTCTAGGTAGTGTTTTTAATGATGATTCCATCCCCTAGGTCTCGTTCCTTTAGGGCTATAGCATCAAACCCTAGGGTGTTCATTTTTGGTGCTCCTATCTAAGTGCAATTTTACCTTCAATGGTCAATTCCTTCCAATTATTATCCCTCTATTTGTTATCATAATTTGAATAAATTAAACCCATGACTAATAAAACCTTATAAAATCCATTCAAATTTCATTTAGAAGAGGTTGACAATTATTACAAAGATATCAAGAATACAATCAAAACCACTATGGCAATCTTCCCTATTCTCTACATATAACCAACCAATACTAATAAAAGCTTATTTAAATCCTTACACTAGTTCCTAGCCACCTCAAGCACATCTATTTTGGTATTTTCTATCATCATACACACTATTACACAAAGCACATCAAGTGGGAGAAATACATATGGCTTGATCCCTCTTTAGAGTATTAGTATGTAGGTAGTGTGCCAGCACAAAGGGTGTTAACACACATTCAATACATATTACACACACTAACTCCCCCTATTTATAATTTTTTTTGAAATTAAAATGAAGCCTAGAGTTTTAAGACTAAATCAACTTTACAAGGAGTTTAATGGGCATCCAACTATCAAAATTTCATAGGCAAGCTCACATAGAAATAGAAATAGTTAATAGTGGTAGAAAAGGAATAGAGTGCTAGATCCTAGGGTTTTATAATTTGATGATAGTATCCAATCTTAAAATGAAGTCCAAATCCTAATTTATGATAATACCCTAGTCTTGCATAGTGAATTCTAGACTCTATCTCAGTCGTATCAATCTATTTCTAGCTAAGTCTTATTTAATCTCCCTTATTACTATTTTTAAAAAGGTTAAAATTAATATCAAATTATAAAAATTAATAGCCTAATTATTGCACATTTATTTACTAATTCCCTATTCTAGACCTTTAACTAAATTAGGAATATTACACCAATATTACTAAAACCATTAAATCCTTTGGTGAACATGACTTACTTCATTTACACATAAAAACCTAGAAACCCTAGGGTAAATTTCCTACTAATTTTTTCTATATTTTTTTGATCTTTTACATACATAATAAAATTATAAATTAGCATTAAAATTTAAAATTTCATAGTAATTTTAAAATAATTTTCTTTCAAACCCTAGTTTCTCATATTAGGTCTCTATATTTTCCCAGTTTTTTTTCTTTTATTTTTCTAATTTTTTTACTTACATATTTAAATCAGAAATTTGAATCAAAATTTAAAATTTATTATTAATTTTATAAATAATCATTTTCAAAATCATAGTTGCATACACCAGATCCTTTTAAATCAAGAATTTTCTAATAATTTTTTGATTTCTTTTTACACATATTTAAAATCAAAAATTCACTTCAAATTTTAAAATTCCTTAGTAAAATTATTAAAATAATCATTTTCCAAACCCTAGTTAAACATAGTAGGTCTCATTGCCTTTGAGGTATCATCTTACATGTTTGTGAACATTCATATCCTTTTTATGCATATTCTTGTTCACTACTTAGAGTACATTTTTTTAATCTGCTCTTTCATTTTACAAATTATTTTCCTTACGCCATTTAATCTTTTTTCATCTCTTCCTTTGAGATCAAGTACAATAATTAGTGGCAACCCTCCTAAATTCAGCTAGATTTCTTTGATCTGATGATATACCATAGATAAATAACCAACTCAGGTTCTTACTATAAATCCTACACATCCAAATTACACCAATTTCCATGAGCATACTTTCAAAAATGAGTAGTATGAGAATAATAATGATGATACAAACATTTATGTTCATGATCCACCACATCAGACTCTTAATCAACATCCACCAATTATTTATAATGTATTTGTCCTCAAAAAATATTTGATCTTACAAAGTTTTTGAGAAAGACTCAGGGATAAACCCTAAGATCATACTCTTATTTTACAATATATCATGAAAATTAAAAAGGATAAACAAGTTGAATCTTCCATTCCTTCAAAATATCTAGTTAAAAATGACACTACAGAGGCAACTATGTCTCAATAACCCCCTATAACATCCTAAACATCTTATATACCACTACTTATATCTAGTACATCTTTGTCTCATGATGTGGCAGCCCTTGTGCAAGAGATAATCTCTTTAATCCATGGTGCTACATCTTGAGCAAGGTACCTATAGACCTATGTAGGTTTTGGATTCTTTTTCTCTACTACATACACCATTGGCATGTCACATTGATTTTACACCCTTTCCATAGGATTTTGTTTAACCCAAACTTACTTTATATGATGGTAAAGATGATCTAGAGACACATTTGTGAGATTTTAATATAGCATGCTTGGACTATGTGCCAAATGATTGGCTACTTACCAAGATATTTATACAGAGTCTAAAGGATTATTCTTTAAAATAGTTCTATAGTCTATAGAATCAATCGGTCAATACATTCAATCCTTTAGTTGATATGTTCCTAGCTCATTTTAGCATCAACATTGGTGATAAGGTTTCATATGCCCAAGTTCCATAATAGAAACAAAGGTCAAATGAGCATCTCAAAGATTATGTTCTTTGATATAAGACTATCTTAGTTAAGATTACTAGCCCCATGGTTGATCAAAAGTTACAATATCTATTTAAATAGAGTCTTCTACCATCTTTACACCAGCCAATAATGTTCAAAATGTTCTCTTTCTTCACTTAATTATGTGACACACTAAAGGAAATAGAAGTAAAATTAATTTCAATGGGAAAAATCAAGTACACAAGTATATCAAAATAGTAAACAAGAGTAAAAGTGAAGTCCCATACAAAGTCAAGGTCAATGATAATAAGAGTCAAAATCAACCTATAGTCAATGCAACTTTTAAGCCCCCTCATCATATGGTTTTTTTAGCACCTCTTTAGTGAACCTTTACTAATCTACTAGTTCTTATAGATAGAGTTTTACAGTAGCTTCTAGAATGTAATATCATATCTCTCACTCCTATTCAAGAGGTACATCCAAAAAATACTCTTCCACATGGATATGATTATCATGAATTTTGAAAGTTTCATAGGATACTAGTCCATACAACAAATAGATGCATCAGTCAGAGACATAAGATACATGACTTGATATATGAAAAGATTATTGATCTTAGCACTTCAGTTGATCCTCCTAAGGCAAGTAAAACACAAGATAAATCTTTGAAAATATTCTTATATCATTTTCCACAACATTCTAAATAGGATATATGGGGTACATTAGGGGTTTTTAATGCATATCATTCATACCCCCCACTAGATACATATAGGACACCTTTAATTGAGTTACATCCTTTGAACAACATGATTGGCTATACAATTCTAGAGTTATAGCTTGAACTTACATCTCCTTCTAAAAGTAGGAGATAGTTGAGGATGATTCAGATTATCATGCACTCTTTATCATAGCTTGAATTCATAATCATCATATTCATAGTGTTCTCATAGACAATGGATCTAGTGTGAACATGTGCACTATGTCATTACTATAGCATTTGGGATATTTAAAGTAGGATATTACCCCAATAGACATAATTATCAATAGATTCAATGGGAATGTACAAAGTTTATTGGATGAGATTTTTCTTCCTCTATAGGTTGGTCTAACACATATGGCCACACCATTTACTATTTTTCTTAGTGCAAGAATTTTTAATATGTTACTAGGATAACCATGGATTTAGAAAATGTGAGCAGTACCTTCTATAGTTCATATATTCATGGAATTAATTCATGTTAATTAGGTTGTTACAGTTGGTGAAGTTTTATATGAGTTACCATTCCCTAATTTAGATCCATTTTCTACTTTACAGTCACTAGTTTTAGCTCAATCACTAGTTTTAGTTCTTCCAGTTCAGATTCAAACATAGTTGAGGCGTCCATCACCACCACAGAGAGTTTATACACTTTCACATAGGTCTCTTTTAGATTAACCATAGTTTCAAGATTTTAGATAGCTTCTAACTATAGTATAGACACCAAAAGTAGTATCATTTAAGTCTCATGCCTCTACATATAGAGCACATGTCTAAAGAGATTTTCTTACTACCAAATAGGTCCCTAAGATCCCTATAGTTGCATCTACTTCTCAAAGTTATAGGGTAACTCCATAGTTGGTTTTTACTTTAGATATTTTAGAGCATTTACAACATCTACAACTTTTAGAGCCACTATCTCAGGCCTTCCATCATGCTTCATGATCATGCAAAATTCATTTCCTTGATATAGGACACCATAATAGGGAGTTTACCATGAGACTCATTAGTTAGTATCATATCTCCTCAACCTTACTTGTACATAGTTTCTAAATTTTCTTATACATAATTTCTCATTTTTTATTGTATATAGTCTTCTCAAGATTTATTATACATAGCTTATACCAAAAATTCAAAAATAGTCAAATATATAAAAATATAAAAACATTAAAAAAAATTCAAAAACAAAAAAACATTTTAATTTTATGCATCATTCATGCTTTAAATTTCTACTACAATGCTAGACACACATTTGTTATTCTATGTTATTGTTTGTTGATTTATCTACATTACCATGATTCACTTGACCTTATTCTGAGTGTGTGTAGTGACTTTTAGATCCTTTATTGCTTCACTCTACCCATTAAGGGGGAATCCTACTTCTACATTAAAGATACACATTGATATATATTCCCATTGAGGGCATCTTCTACATAACTACACCATCCAGGTTGTCATTCCTACACCACACACTCTAGTTATCATGTTGATGTAAATTATTTACTAACATACATAGATTATTATATCAAAACTCATTACTATATAACACTTGTGTATTTATTACCACCTACATAGTCTTATACTCCATATCTTGAATACTTTCAATTTTTTATTTGATTAGTTAGATGTGATTTTATTACTAATATTTACATGTTTTCCTTTCTTAATTTATGTAGATAGATGTGATTGCATTTCTAAGTTCCTATTTTGTCTCCTTTATGTGCCTTAGGAAATTTGATAATATCATTTGATTTTATTTTTGTATGTGATTTAAGACATTTTCTAATCTCCTTTGCCTGTACTCTTCTCTATGATTGTGGCTTCCACACCAACCTGTTTGTTTCCAATTATGTGTGTATGTGGAATTTGAACATGCTTTATATGCTTGATTTCTAATTTGAGTGACATGTGCCCATGTACCTTATTTTCCTATCCCCTTGGCCACTCTTGTATGATTATTTATTCTTACCTTGTATTCTTGTTTCTTGATTTCTTTTCAATTGTTTGCAATGTCATGATGCACATCATGCATTCTCTTTCTTTCTTGGATGTCATGATGGACATCATGCTCCATCCCTCCTTGCCAACTAATAAATAATAACTAACCTAACTTCCAAATTAAATTAAATACATTACACATTATATTACATGATTATATCTATCTAGGTTTACCCTTGTTGATCTAACATTACAAACAATGTTATATCTTTAGATATTTCATTGATTATCATTTTTATATCATGTATCTTTGTATCATAACACACTTTTAGGGTTATTTATTCTAAGGTAAATAATTGTATGGTCTTCATTCCTACTCTTAGAAGAGGGGGAAATAAATAGGGGTTTTTTTCACAGAAATTAGAGCTCCTAGTGGTAAAAAAAACCACTTTTTAGAACACCCAAATTAACAACTAGACTTCAAACTATGCAAAATAGACCAAGTAGATAATGAAAATTATAGAATAGTCATCATAATTAGCCCAAGAAAATTGTGATAATATTGTAATACAAAACCAAATATTAGGGTATCCATTTTTGATGCTCTTGTCTAAATAACAAAAAAATTAGGTTTTCCAAAAGTAGGGAAAAATATAGGTTCAACTACAGTTTTGCACAATTAGACCAGTTTAGATATAGTAGGTTTAGTACAATTTTTATTTTAGAATATAGATATATGGGATATAATGAATGGCATGATGGATCTCACTTACAATTTTAGATTAGGAATTTGGTATAACTTCTAATTCAGAATCCATGTTTTAGACACCAGTGATTAGGGGTAATGTACATGGCACATTTGACTTATTTTATTTTCAAGTTTAGTAAATTACCTCAATATTATGCATATTTTCATGACTTATTCCATCTATATGTGGTTGGCATCATTTTTTATTAGCTTTCATAAAATACTAACCTCCACATTTTGGAGTGGCTTATATATAATCCTAGTGCCTAGTTTCAGAGTGACTTTCATACAAAGCCTGATCTCCACCTTTAGAACTGGACAAGAGTGGCCTAGTTTCTAGTATACATTCAACTATCTAGGTTACATTATTATATTAAAAATCATTCATGATATTAAATATCCATCACATACAATAGATAGTCCATACCCTATCAGTTCATAACTTCACTTCATGAGGTAATGATGGATCCAAAGGACTAGCTAGCCTTTGTAATCTTGATCCACGTACTCAGAGGGATTAGAAAGATAGTCCAAACATCAATTAACACATACATTATCATGTAGCTTCACTTAGTGGGTGATGATGGATCTAAAGGGCCAACCTTTGCATTCTTGAGCCAATCTCAAGGAATTAAGCACTCAGCTTCATTCACGATATTACTCTTAATACACAACATACCTAGCATACTCACCATTACTCATCATGACTCAACATCACAATAGGTTTTGTATTATTTCATATATCTAGTGAGGTGTATTCATTCATTTCTCTTCATCTCTCTTTTTCTTAACCAACTTTATACATTCTTATTTAAGATATAGTGTATCTAGTAAGAATTGATCTACTCTTTGTTTTATCTTGTAGATTTTCACTTCACAATGTGCTCTCTCTATGCACATCCACCATTACATAGCTTTATGATATTCACCCTGATAAGTAAGTTTAGGTACATTTTCTATTTTTATTTTATCCTATCATTTCACTTTATTGCATCACTAGAATAAAGTGGGGGTAAATATAGTCATATAAAATGTGAAAATTGGTAACTTGAGTGTGGATTGTGACACCCAACCCATAAGTACCTCTTTCTTGCTCTTATTACCCTCTTAGGCATATTTTCATTGATTCCCAATCATTCATATACTTCTAGAAAATAATTCTACCTCCTCTAGGTAGTATTTCTAGTGATGATTTCATCCCCCTAGGTCCCATTCCTTTAGGACTATAGTTACCAACTTGCAATATAACACCAAACCTTAGGGTGTCTATTTATAATACTCTTATCCAAGTGAATTTTTACCTCCAATGATTAGTTCATTTTGATTCCTATTCTTCTTATTGGCAACTTAATGTAATGACAATCAACTCATGACCAACAAATCCCTACAAAATCCCATCCAAATTTCATTTAGAAGGGGTTGGAAATACTTAAAAAGATATTAAGAATACAAGAAAAACTACTAAGAAAATCTTCCCTATTGTCTTTATATTCAACCAATACTACTACAAGATTATTCAAATCCTTACACCAATCCCTAGACACCTCAAGCACATCTAGTTTAGCATTTTACATCTTTATACACACTATTTCATAAAGCACATCAAGTGAGATAACTACATATGTCTTGATCCCTCTTCAGAGTATTGGTATATAGGTAGTGTACCCATATAAGGGGTGTGAATACACATTTAGTGCATCTTACACACATTAACCCCCCGCCCCCCCCCGACCCTCTTTCCCAAAGTTTGTCAAAACACAATAGAATCTAAGAGTTTAAGACTAAATCATCTCTATAGGGAGTTCCATGGACATCCAACATTTAAAATTTCATAGGTAGGATCACATAGACATAGTGAACAAAACCTAGAAAGATCAAGTCTCCTAGATAATAGAGGAAAAAGATGACCATAGAACTAGACCCTAAGGTGTCTTATTTTGACATTCTTGTCCAATCATAAAATAAAGGCCAAATCTTGATTTGTGATAGTGTCCTAGTCTTGCACATTGAATTCTAGACTCTGTCTCATTCATATCAATCTATTTTAAACTAAGTCTTATTTTCCCTCCCTTATTACTATTTTTAGGAAGGTTTAAATTACTATCAAATTATATAAATCTATAGCCTAATTATTTCAAATTTATTTATTGAGTTCCTATTGTATACCTTTAACTAAATTATGAATAATACACCAATATTCCCAAAACCACTGAATCATTTGTATCCATTGATATTGGTAACATATCTCAAACTATCAAATATGATGGGACTAAAGACCCTATTTCATTTCTCAAAGCCTTTAGTAACCTTTAAAAAGGGTGGATCCAAACTAATACCTTTGCCACAACTAAAATCTTAGTCAAAAATTTAACAGTGATGTATTATAACTATATAATCACCTACCACAACATTGTATTTGACAACTTGAAGATTCTATCAGTCTTTTAGTTAAAGATTTTTGACATAATTACCTTCCCAAAAAATGTCTTAGCCACTTCATCAATTCTAATTAATCTTTCATTGAATTAACCCATGACTTTATACAAAGAATGAAATATTTAGATCATAAAGATAATCATATCATGACTAATGATAACTTATTCAAACTCTTTATCACTACTTTAACTCCTATTCTTCAATATAAGTTTCAAACCTTTGCTCCTCAAACACTAAATGAAGCTCTTGATTAAGCTAAACATGAAGACCTTCTCATGAAGCAATTTTAACCTAATCCTAGACTTCTTAAAGAATATTTTCAAATATATAATGTTATCACTATTAATAATCCATAAACCAAATAAGGAGTTGCCAAAATTGATATTCCTTAACCTTCTCATAAACCTCTTATGGTTCATCAAATGAAATAATTTTTACCTCCCTCAAAACCAATCATCTATCCCAAGTGGTATGACCCTAATATATTTTATTGGTTCCATGCTGACATTGGTCATTCTCATAAATATTTTATAGGTCTTAACAAATTTATTATCTCTTATGTGCTTGGTGATTCATTCAACCATGAATCTATGATCAATATTTGTTGTCAAGAGTATACTATTGCCTTTCAAAAACTACAAACTTTAAAAGATTTTACTTTTAACAATATAAAATCCTCTTAAAATAATCAAGAAACTTCTAAGGATGTTTGTGCCATTAATGCCAATTATGAACAATACTTTAATAGTTATCAATATGTAAACACTGTTAACGTTAATTATCATCATAAACTAGATCATAAAGATTCCATTACTAGGCCTAAAAATTTATATTTGGAGGAGAAATTCTTAATGACACTACCACTACTAATTCCAATTCAAAATCACCTAAAGATAAACTCCCTCCTTTCGATCCTCCAACCACATATTTTCCTATAGAGTCTAATTTACCCTCCAAACCTCATGATGGTTCTTCTAAATCTCATTTGAGTTTTCTTGAATAACTTTAATCTATTACTTGTAATATTACACTTAAGGATTTGGTTTGTACTTCACCCTATCATCATAAATTACTTATGCAACAACTTCAAGAGATTGAAGATACATTTTCCTTAGATGAAGAACCACCTTCTATTGAATCCCAACCTTCCAACATCAATACCATTGAAACCACATTTCTTTATTCCAAGACCTCTATTTAATTCCTTGAAAAGAACATGATCAATGTTGAAATTTTTTTTCATGTTGATGATCCACCACTCTTTATAAAAGTAGCCATTAATAGCACTCTTATTCAAAAATTTCTAGTTGATGAATGTTCTATTATTAATTTCACATCTTTATGGATTATAAAATATCTTAGTTATCATAAGGATCATATCAAGTAAACTCATCATATTTATTTTGGTTTTGATGAAACAAACCAAAATCCACTTGTTTGTATTTGGTTTTCATTAACCATTGAACCTAAAATATTTCAAACTAAGCTTATGGTCCTTGATCTTCTTATATCTTATAACATACTCTTTAGTTGGTCATGGACTCATCAAATGAGGGCCATTAATTTTTATGGTAGTTAATATATTAAATTATTACATAATGGAAAATGATATAATCATGAAGTTTATCCTAACCCATGGAGTATCCAACTACCTAATCCTAAATCATAATATTCTATTGCTACAATTTCTAAGATCAATAATGCTCCTTTACTTAAGTTTATAAATATGAATCTTGATTTACAAGTTACTCTTGTAAATTCTTATGATGATGATCCCAATGAGTTTTAACATACTTACAATACTACCAAATTACCTCCTTAAATTTCACAATGGCTTCCTCCTCTCTTACCAAGAGACAGTACTTTCCTCTCATGGATGAGATTACCAATTTTTCCCCTCCATTAAATGATCGTGAGCATTATCTACCATAATATGGCCTCAATTATAATGATTTTGGAATAGATAAATTATTTCAAGGTCCTCTCATCATGTCTCCTCATACATTAAGTAATATTGGGATTTCATCCTCTGAAAATTCCCCAAATTCTCAAGCATGTACAGTTTCTCCAACATATGATGACAACTATATCATGTCCCAAGCCCAATATAGATATTTAGATTTCTAAAATTATTAAAAAACCTTAGCCAAAATTCATTATTTTAATTAGGATGTTGGTACCATTTTTTTGGATCATACCTTAGATCTTGAGGGTCATGTACTTCCTATCAATGTTCCTCTTATCAATACTCCTTGGGTGGTAGAACAAATTATGCCTTTTGAATCTCTAAAAGTTCCTACATCTCCTTTACAATATTTGGATCCAATAATTATATATAATCCTTCTCCCATCATCAAATCCACTGATGCACTAATGTCTTCTACTCCATCTACTTCTACTCTTAAAATTACACTTGATGCCAAGGCAATCGATGTTCATAATTTACATTCTAAGTATAATCAACATGATAATCAAATTTTATATCTTGAAGTATATGTTGAGTATTATGGTCCTCTTCCTACCTTTCCTAGTGATGAATCTATCCTTGAGCTACTTTATTCCTAATAACCTTAACGTCCTCAGTAACATCATAAACTTTGAAATTTTAAGACTAAAACTCCTTGCTTTAACAACTTCATTGTTAGCATTGATCCAAAAAACAAATCCAATTTCTTCCTTACACAATTCACCATACCACTTTTAATATTTAAATACCATGATTATCAAATAAATCACTCATATCAAATATGGTACTCCATCTTGTCCTTTACTTATCATAGTTTCTCAAGAGCTCTCAGCTACTAAACATGATAATTTCAGCCTATTCTTTGACAAATATCATGAGGATTTTTCTTCATCCTATGAATACATGCCTAGCATTGACCCTATAATTGTGGTGCATAACATCATTACTTACCCTGATTCCAAGCTTATGCATCAAAAACAAAGAAAATTTCCACATCAAGTTTCAACTTTATGTCATAAGGAAATCATCAAATTACTTGATGTTGAATTTATTAAACCATTGTATTATTCTGAATTGTGTTCCAACATAGTCCGCATTTAGAATAAATTCACTATGGTCATTTGCATTTATATGTATTTCCACAATCTTAATCTTTCTTGTCCCAAGGAAAACTTCCCTTTACCTTTAATAGATGCCATTATTGATTCCATGACTAGTTATGAAATGTTATCTTTTATGGATGGCTTCTTGGGATACAATTAGATTCATATCACTCATGAGGACAAAAATAAAACTACTTTCACCATAAAATGGGGCACCTATTGCTATGTTAAAATGTCCTTCAGCCTAAAAATTTCTAGATCCACTTAACATTGAGTAATGACTCACATATTTCACAATCTCATTCACAAAATTGTTGAAACCTATGTGTATGATCTTATTACTAAATTTAAACATCATAAAAATCATCTTTATGATCTTGATATCATATTTTACCATCTCCTTAAATATAAATTTAGACTTAATCCTTACAAATGTGTCTTTGGAGTCACATCTAGAAAATTATTGGGATTCTTAGTCTCTTTCCATGGCATTAGTGTTGACCCTAAAAAAATTAGTGCTATCATCAATATGTCCATTCCTCATTCTATTCTCAACATTTGTACTTATTTAGGAAAACTTGGGGCAATTAGATTATTCATCCTTAAAATGGCATATCAAATTCACTCTATCAATTCCCTTCTCAAGAAAGGTACTACTTTAGAATGGATGGATCCATGTAAAAAATCCTTTGATATCATGGGTTACTTTTGGCCTTCTCTTGAAAAGGATGCAATCGAATATTATAAAAAGTGTAATATTTGTCAGCTTCACAATGATCTAATCCATTCACCTCCAGTTGAAATTCAAACTATCAAGTTTCCTTGGCCTTCTTTGATATGGGGATTCAATATCATTGGTAAAATTCCTTTCTACTATGATGGACATGTCTTTATCATTACTTCTACCTAATATTTTACCAAGTGGGTCAAATTTATGCCCCTTGTTAATGTCACCAGTCCTACCATTTCTTAATTTATTCTTAATCAAATCATTTTTTCTTTGTCATTCCCCATACATTCATTTTTGATAATGGTGGTAACTTAAAAAGAAAACATGTTAAACAAATTTGAAACAAATTCAAGATTAATAACAAATTTTCCATGCTGTATCATACATAATGCAATGGTCAAGTTGAGGCCACTAATAAAATTCTCAAAAAAATTATCCAAAATAAAATTCTTGAAACCTGCATGGATTGGCATCTTCATATTTACCCTGCACTTTGGGCCTATCTAAATAGCATATGTATTACCACTAGAGAAACTCAATTTTCTCCAGTCTATGGTTTTGAGTTGGTCCTTCCCTTGGGAGTTAAGCTTCCCTCTCTTCATATATCTCTTTATGGTATTATTTTTGATGAATAATTATGTGAAGCTCATTTTCATGCCCTTGACCTACTTGATGAACGTCATATTTCCACCTTAAAACATAACCACCAACACAAGGCTCACATTTCTAGATAGCATAACAAACATGGTAAGTTTTCACTTTTAATGTTGGTGATCTTAATATTAAATTAGAATAGACTCAAGACAAAGAATATAATAGTCCAAAAAATGGTGGGGCCCATAATTAGTTAAAGACATTATTTTTCCAAGTACCTACCACCTTTAATACAATAAAGGCCATGTTTTCAAAGAGCACATTGATGCACAATTAATCAAAAAATACTTTGCCTAAACATTTCCTTCTTTTCATGCTTTCTATCTACATCTATCTAACACTTTTTATAGGTTACTTAATCATGGGTCTCTTCCTCTACAACAAGTTCCTTCCTTTCAAAAACATTTAGTCCTCCCTTTTGGTCTTTTGGTTTCTTGATATATCATAGTCTTCTTTATCTTCTTGCATTTTTCTTTTTGTCACACCCCTTGGGTTTCTTTTTTTTTAGCTACTTTATAAGACCATGGATAGGATCTTGGGTTTCTCACACACTTTTTTATTGTGAATGTTTTTTTGACATCCCTTGGGTTTTTATTTTGTGATTTACTTTGTAAGACTATGGAGAGGACCCAACATCCCTCATAAAACTACCATATATTTGCTCTATCTTTTTCTTAATTTATGTGGATACAATGTAAGACCATGGATAGGACTTGACCCTCATAAAATTACCACCTTTTCATGTTTTGGATCCTTATTCTCAACTTTAGCTTTTACTTCTTTTGCTAGATGAAAATTAAACAAAAATCTATGTTAACATGTTTTCCTTCATTTAACTCATTTTTATGATAAGGAATTACACATTAAGTTCATTGTATCCCTCTTTGTCTTTTGTCACATTTTTTTTTATTTGAATAAATTCAAATTATTTCATGTGTCATTCCTTTTTATTTACCCTCCCTTTCATCTCCATATTGGATAAAACAAGGTTTAAGTTGAGATAGCACTTTTATTTTACCTATATTTATGAGACTCTTAGACCCCATGCTCTTTTAAGTTATCTCTCTTAGAAACCTTATCCCAAGTATTCAAATGAAACAAATCTTTACCACCCATGTTTGGTCTTCGAAATCCCTATGGAGGAGGAATAAAAAAATACATCAAGAAATTTGAAAGCCAAATCATTTGAAAACAAAAAGCAATGATATCTAAAAGGTAACACACAAATCTCAAAAGTTAGCATCACATCAAAAGATGTGATTATAAGCACATCTCATATATCTAATCAAATATCAAACTCCATAATTGGCCTCACATAGAGCTGAGTTCCATTGGGGTGTAGTAGGTCAGTAGATTAGAATAGGGTAATTCAAAAAAATCAATGGTGCTACGTACTTTCTCATACAAATACCCAATATTTTTAATAGATTGACAGCTTTGTAAGGGGTCCTGAGGAATGGGGAACACATTGTGGAGAGTTAGGCCTATTTTAATTTTCATGCATATATCATTCATTGGATGATATATATATATATATATATATATATATATATCATTCATTGGATGATATATATATATATATATAATTTGTTGACCTAATACTTATGTAGGTAAGAGAAGTTTTTTAGAGTCCTTAAGGTCAAAATTCCTCTTGTTTTGACAAATCTAATTTGAGTATCTTGACTTGGATAAAGAGTTCTTCTACCTTGGTTTTTCCTTCATTCTCCCCTCCACCCATTTCATTTCCCCCATTGAAAGACAAATTATGATTCCAATTTTTTTCCCCTTCTTATTCACCTCTTAAAAACTTGCTAGAACTACTTTATTTCAGTTTTATCTATCCTTAGAGAAAAACAACATGTTTGAGTAACTTTGGATTCTTATTCCTATTACCATGATTTTACATTTATAAAATTACTTTACTTTCCTTTAACCATTTATAATTGTTTTACTATCCTATTGTTATGGACACTTGAGTTCATACCTTATTTGCATTATTGAGTGAGGTTGGCTTGTTACTTCTCACTCATCAATGTTGTTTTCCCTTTTATGCACCATTTTCCATTGATGATTGAGATGTGGATTGTTATTACTCACTCATCAATATTTTTTTACCATTTTTTTTTGTTTTTTGTTGACATGTATCCTCAGTTTGACTTGGTGAACTTTCATTTCTTAATGATAGCTTTTTTGAGTTTTTTTGTCTTTAATAGCCTTGGATTTTTGGTTACCTTATTTAATTTTGTGTTTGACTTGGTCATTTGGCCTAACATAGCACTATCACACCATCTTCACAAATTCCCCAAGTACATCCCATCCTCATAACACCAACTATCTTGGTTGTTTTTGTGTTTATTTGTGTTTTCTCTTAAGTTTTATATTCCTAGGTTTGTCAAAATCAATCTTTGTGACCTCTATAATGAAAACTAACAACATAATAGATAACCATAATAAAATAAAGGAACTTCAAGGTATGAATTACATTTAATTTTTAGTTATTTAATTTTTAGTCATTTACTCTTAGTTATTTTTTCTTTAAAATACAACATTTTTTTAGCATTAGAATCATGTGTTACTATGTTCTTTCTTAAAGCACCATCCCCTATTACACCTTAGTAACATGTGATGATATTCAAGTGGGGTATATGTATACACATAATATTATAAAAATTTTATCAAATTTTTATAATTTACATCTTATAAGAACTAATCAAGACTCAATCTCTCTAAGTGCATGCCCTAAGGGGTATACTGGGAAAGGGGTGGGTAGACCTTTGGTGATTCATAGGATTATTTCCCCTTGTTACCAAATCATTACCAATCCAACCAAATCTTAAAAAAATTCCCTAAGCTCTTTATCTTCTCTTACACACTCCTCTAGTCTTTTCCTCTTTCCATCCTCATTTTTTTGCCTTAATTCCATTTTATACTTTTGCATGTACTAAGTCAACCATGGCTTACCCTATATAGTTTATGGTATTTTTCACTTTGAGGGTTTATTAGCCTTATGGTTTACCTTGCTCAAACTTAGTGAATTATTATTGAAAACACACTAGGTTGACCATGGATAACCCTATATAGTTGACATTTGTAGGAGGATTTAGGGAAAGATCTACATATAATACAAGATCATTCATCATTATTTCATATATGCAATCAAGAGTTATTATTTGCTCATGCTTCTTCACAATCTGCTCTTCCACCATTTTACTTAAGGAGTCTTAACTTAAGGTTTCTACTTGGATAATCTAGTCTTATACATAAGTCCTAGATGCTTTGGCATTTCTTATTTATCCTTATAAACCACACTAACCCCTTGTGAATCCCCTTTGGCTAATGGAGAGATTGAATCTTGATGGGTTCACATTTAGGTAAGTATATTCTATCTTTGTTCTCCTCTCTGTAGTATATAGAAGTAGAATAAGTGTTGGTTGGAATAATATTAATCTATATATTCCATGTATTAGGGTCTTACTAATACTTAGCTTAATTGAGATTCTCTTATACATGTTTTGATTTCTTAATTAACCCCTTTATTGTTCCACAAAATTTAGTGTGCACTATAATAGATTTACTTTCTTTTTTATTAGCATAGGTGAAATATCAATACCTTATGACTCTGTTAGGTTTATTACATGATTATGTTAGACTACAGGATTTATAACCCTAATTCACATGTTGTATTATGACAAGTGATCCCCTAATTAGGTCTATCAAATCCCTATATTTGTCATTCTCCCAATTGAAAAATGTATCCCCAATAGAAAGTGTAGGTGTGCTTTATCTCCTCTGAGCTAGGATCAATTTATAGACATGATGTGTTTTTGATTGCATATAGAAAGGAAGTAGAACTCACCATGTGGTTCCATTATTCTCCTCAAGACTAAAGGTTTCTTTTATTAGGGCTCTAGATTATACAGTTGGCCTATAAGGTTAGGAATGGGTCCCACCATGTGGTTACACTAAGAGGGATGTAAATTTTCCACATGTTGCCCCTATGGTCAATTTTTACAAAGGAATGCTCAACTTACTTAGGAGTAGCACTGACTTGCCACATGGTACCATGACACACTTTTGGATCAAATTTTTCTATTTTTAGAGCTAAGAGCTATTCTATTAGATGAGAGAAGTGGGTCCCCCTTTCCTACTAAGCATTCCATAGGTAGTTTCAGAGGTAGTCACATGTCACCATTACGATTCTTCTAAGCATTATGGGAATCATTAGCCATTGTAATTATGTCATATATATATTTTAAAGACCAAATACACTCATGAGCTAGAGTTCTCTAGTTAGTTTCAATGACCTCATCATAAGAGCAAGTGCCTAGTTCAATGTGTCGCTTCCTCGAGAGGCCATTGTGCCTATACAAGCATATATTTTTTATTTTAAAAGGGTTTAAAACTTGTAGGTAATTATATAATATTAGAGCATCCAACATAGTAGTTAGTTCTAGAATAGAATTAGTAACAATTGTTATTTTCATTTTCATGACCTTAGAAAGTGCCCCTCATGGGTAGGATTGAATATTGTATACTATGCCCTTAAGGCCTTTTGTATTTCTTTCTCTGCCTAAAAGTGAAGAGGATGTGGTGTTCTATGTCAAATACAATGGGATTTATTTACATATTTTATTTAATTCATTTTATTCTATACTATAGGCTTTTATTTAGGCTACAAGCATTAGACCATGCATATGCTCTTTTAATCTATAAATGATGTTCAAAAGTCAAATCTATTTTATGCAATGTTAGGAGTGAATACTTCAAACATTAAGTGCATCACCTTGGTTTATATTTTAAATTTTTCTTGCATTCCTTCCTTACCCTTTCCCTAAAAATCAATTTGAAGAGTCATTTTCTAATATCTTACAAGTTGCTTTATAGATTACATTTAAGTCCCACATTTTTAAAGCTTCCCATAAACGGATGTTCACCTAGAGTTAGGGTTTTAGGAATCAACAATTTATTCTTTTTTGGCACACCCAGTGGGATGAGACTACTAGCCTACCTAATAAAAACTTAGATTTTATGATCCATATGCCCATTACAAGGTCACAAAAACAAAGAATCCAATATTTTTATCACCATCTTTTGTAGCCACAACTCGGTAAAGGACCGCAAGGTTTAGTGCAATGTAATGAACACAAAAAAATGTGATCATAGGACCACCAAGGAATTGCATGGCATGGAATAGTGGTATACCACTCATCCCTCCAATAACCCTAGCTATGTGGGATCCTATTCCTTCTAATTCTATAAAGACACTCCCTAAATTCATAGTGGAACATTTCAAAACTACATTAGAACATTTGAAATATTTTACCAATGTTTGTACTATGTAATATGTCACATAGAAAAACATTGGCCTTGAGGCTACTAACCACCTCTTTTAAGGGGTGAACTCTCAACTAGTACTAATCTTTGTTACCTAACTCCACCACCTAGGATGAATTGGGTAATAGATTCTTAAAAAGATTTAATGAGAAAGCAGATTGGTCATCTCTTCTATAATAAGTAATCATTATAAAGAGATCCCCATAGGAGGATATTATAGATTTTAATACTAGGATTGATAAGACTTGACAAAGGATCCTGGTAATCACTCAACCACCCACAGGTATGGCCATTATCTTATACCTCAAGGTATTTAACGTGAACATGTCAATTATGATTCAATCCCCAAGAGGACAAACACTGCTAGACACCTAAGAATTGGAAATTAGAGTGGAAAATAATGTAATAGATGCCAAAAAGCTTCCCCCTCAACTACCAATGCCAATGCTCTAAAAAATATAAATGTCACTATAAGAAGAGGTATCAAGTACCTTGTAGGTACCACCTTCCATGTATGTATCTCCACCTATTCAAGAAAGCACATCCTCGTCATCCACATTAGATATGAAGATTAAAGGCATGAAAACCATCTTGCAAAACTTATCCAATGAGATCATAAATCTCAAAAGGAAGTAGACCATGCCATCAAAACCCCCTATTAGAATTATTATGAAAGAAGAGTGACATACTAGTATAACCAATATCAAGAAAGGTAGAGGCTAAATCATTATGTGTTGAATAATCAAATGACAACTCACCAAGTGTAACCCATAACTCAAATTATCCCAGTCCCTGATCCTTTAAAAATGGTCTCACTGATTTTAAACATACAACTAGTCATCAGCTAGAACAACCTAGTGGATGATTTAAATTCATGGTGATTCCCATGAAATGATGAGCACACACCACAAAATTTATCCAAAGGTAATATATAGTAAAAGGTTATCAAAAAATGAAGGAAAATTAACATGCTTAATTATTCTTCCTTGAAAATGTTGTCTTAATGGCACAGATGCAATGAATGTCTTTAGAGAAATAAGAGGAGATAGACCTAGAGAACATTCTTTTCTCTTAGGTAGAGGGTAAAGATTTAATTTATGCAAGTGAGATATTAGTGTTGAAAGCCCTATGAGTCCAATTAGACTATTATACCTAATCTAAAAAGAGACAAAACAAGGCCCAAAAATCCTTCATAGTGCCTAAAGTGTCTTTCAAATAAGTCTTAGGACCTTAACCACCACCTTTGTCATATAAAAGATAAAACACAACAACATAAAATAGGCCAAAGGACCCTCAAGTTTGAATGTAAGGGTAATTTAACATAGTAGAGTAGATGAAGAAGGCTCGATCTAATGTCTCTCTTTGGGATGCCCTATCTATCCTAAAACAAATATATCTATTGAAATAAGTATTGGAAGAATGATAGAAACCTACGCAGCCTAACCTTAATATGAAGCCAACACAAAATAGGGATAAGGAAGCTAGTATTAGTGTACCATCTTATGTGCCATCAACATTCATCAACTCATAGGTGGGGGTAAGTAAAACAATACTAACCCCATACTATTTAAATATAATTATGGGGAAGAATGTTCTACATAGTTCCATGATCGACTCTAGCACCAACACCATAGTGATGCGCAAATAGATTGTGGATGCATTACAACTTTAGTGTGAATATTTAAATAAAGGGGTGATATAGTTATATGGGAAGATGGTTTAGATCATAAATATTATCAAATATCTTCCCTTAATGTTTTACTATTGTCCCAATATCAAGGTCACCCAATAAATTGTAGTAATGGACATTCCACCAGTCTTCAGACTATGTTTATAAGAGATTTCACCACCAATATAGTTAGATAATTATCTATGAATTTGTCCCACTTGACCTTAAGGACCAAATACATCTTGAAATTAAATTTTTTGTCTAATCCACTATATTTAAAGTACATAGGGAATGATGTTATGATTAAATTTTAAGTGATGCACACTGATTTATCAAAGAGGGAAACACATTACATATAAATTAGTGAAGAAGAAAGAGTGGAAAATAATAGAATCCTAGAGGAAGAGGTCCTCATTAGTGAATTTATTGAGAATTATCCTTTCATGATTTTTTATACCACCAGCCTCAAAATGTATGAGATCCATAATGAAGATCATGCCATCCCCAAGGTGATAAAGAAAAGGGAGGATTAAAAAAAAGAACATGAAGATGAGACTGATATTTGGACTCTATATGTTGATTGTGCAAAATGCAAAACTAGCTCTAGAGCTGGCATCTAGTTGGTATCTCCATCCAAAAAAGAGACCCTACTAGCCTTCTTATTCCAATTTGTTTGCATGAATAATAAATCTAGATATTAATCTCTAGTCCATAGGCTCAACTTTACCAACTGTATGGGTGTGAAGTAACTAAAATTATTTAATGATTATGAATTAGTTATGAGACAAATAAGAGGGGTTATAGCTATGAAGAATGCTCACATAAGATCCAATCTCTATTGAATATGGGATTTGATTTAATTATTTGAAGCATTTAATATTCAAATCACTCCTAGGTCCATGAACTTGGAAATGGATAGAATGATGGTGATCATCTCCCAATTTGATCTAGTGACCAATTTGTTTACCATTGAGTAAGTAGTATCAGTGATCATCGAGATCACCATTATAGATAATGACTATAAATATAAAGTGTTTGAATGTGATGATAATAGTTTTATGTTATTCTAAAAAAAATGCAAATTTTTGGAGTAGTTATAGTTGAATATCCAAGAATCCTATGGGGATCAAATCATGTAGTTGAAGTCTAATAAAATTCTAAAGGAGCTAATCACCTTGGAGAATATATTCTATTTTGATGAAGCTATAAATGTAAAATAGAATTTGATCATAGATAAAAGTGACTACTTCAAGCTTGATGTCAGAGGTAAAATAAAACTAAAATTAGGGAAAGAATTTTCCCAAAATGATAAAGATTGACTTGTGTCTTTCTATAACAAGTATGAAAGACTGATGGCCTGGACCTATGATTACCTAAAGGAATATGACCACAAGGTCATTTAGCATATCATTGATCTAGTTAAAGGCTTCAAACTCATACACTAGAATTAAAGGCTGGTTACCCCAAAAAGTGAGTCCCTCATGGCTCAAAAACTAATGAAACTAATCAACTAAAGAATTATATACCTAATCAAGCATTCAACTTGGTTATCCAACCTAGTTCTAGCGATAAAGAAGAATGGATAAATTTGACTATACATGGACTTTCAAGAATTGAATAAAGCATCTTTGAAGGATCATTATCCCCTTCCTTCTATGGAATAGATCCTCTAGATAGTAGTGGGCGTATAAATTTTTTCCCTATGGGATGGATTCTCTAGATATACTAGGTATGGGTTAATAAAGAAGACCAAAATAAAACCACCTTCACCACATTGTGGGAAACCTTCATGTATGTGAATATGCCTTTCAACATCTCTAATGTATGGGCTACCTTCCAATGAGCTATAAATATAGCCTTTCAAGGCCTAATCAACAAAATCATCCTTATCTATTTGGATGATCTCATGGTGTTTTTTATTAATAAGGAAGATCAGTTTGATCATTTGGAGAAGGTTTTCTAAAAATGCCAAGAATTTGGGTATCTCTTAACCCCAAAAAATATGTATTTAGCATCCTATAGGGAAATGTATCAGGATACATGGTATCTAAGGAGAGTATCTCTATTGATCCCAATAGATTAAAGGTAATAAGGGATTTATTAATGATAATCAATAATAAAGGAGTCTAATCTTTATTAAGGAAGATCATTTTTGTTAGTATATTTATATCTAACTTTATGAGGCTGGTAAGACCAATCACTTTGATGATAAAGAAAGATCAACCTTTCAAATGGAAAATTGAAGGAAGAATAGCATTGGATCATATCAATGATGTAATATCAACTTTTTTTGTGCCAATCAATCCTGACTTCTCCAAAGATTTCATCATGTATGTCTATGGGAGTGAACATAGCCTAGTAGTTGTCTTAATGCAAAACAAAGATGAGGGGATAAATGAGTAATCAATCACCTTCTATTAAATTAATTTTTATGGATATGATACCAAGTATATTTTCATTGAAAAATAAGTTTTTTCCATCATCAAGGGTCTCAAAAAGTTTAGACACATAGTGGTGGGGAGCAAAATATTGATATACATGGTGTATTCTATCATCTAAGAATACATAATGAAAGGAGAGATCTTAAACAAAATGGATAATTGGATCACTAAAATCCTAGAATATGACTTGAAAGGTAGGCAAACTAAGGTGATCCAAGGAAGAGTACTTTATGAGTATATATCCCGATACACAGGTCCCCTGATAGAAGAACCAAATACATTAAAAATGGTTCTAGTAAACTAATATGAATCTAATGGGTTTTGGGTTACTAATAAGACATGTTTTATGAAAACTAGGCAATATTTGGATGGTATCCCTAGGCATAAAATAAAATTCTATAGATTGTAGGGAGCTAGCTATATGCTAGTGCAGGGAGTCCTCTTTAAGAGGAACTTTGATGAATAACTTCTCTGATGTATTGACAACAACTAGGCCAGAAAGATATACATTTCACCCCTTTAGGTGGCCATTTTTTGGGAAAAAATAATTGTGACTAAGATCATATGCATTGGATATTACTAGCCAACCATGATTTTTTATTAACATTGGGTAGTCAAAAAATGCTAGCAAAGTCAATTCTTGGTAGGAAAATGGAATATTTCATCCATGCCATTGAATCTAATTGTGATCAATGAAACTTTCATTTAGTGGGGCCTAAATTTCATCAAAATGTTTGATCTCATCTCTAATTAAAGCCACAAATGGATACTTATAACCATTGATTACTTTACAAGGTGGATCGAAGCAACCCTATTAAATGAGGCAACCAAAAATATGATCCTTAATTTCCTAGAGGAACTAGTAGCAAGGTTAAACCCACCCAGAACAATCATTTTTGATAATTTTAAGGCTTTCCTTAGTTTTAACATTTTAGAATTTATGCTCTAAAATGGAATTTTCCTAAAGAATTCATCCAATTACTACCCACAATGGAGTGGGTTGGCATAATCAACTAATAAGAACCTTATAAGATTGATCAAACAAATGGGTACTAGTCAACAGTGAGAGTGGAAAATGAATCTCAAAATGGCTCTATGGGCTGACCAAATTAATCCCAAGAAAATTCTAAAAACATCCCCATATGAACTAGTATACGAGAAATAAGTAGTCATGCCCATATCAATACAGATTCCCACCTTTGAGATTTTGAAATTTTTTGAGATAGTAGAGAACAGGGTGATGGAGGTTAGGTTAGTGGAATATCTCAAGCTTAAAGAAGTGGGAAAATGAGCTAGTAATGGTAAGGCCACTTGATAGTAGGTTGTCAAGTGATGATTTGACATGAAGGAATTTGACCTAGTCTTCAAGCCAGGGGACTTGATCCTCAAGTATGATGAAAGGGTCATAAATACATACAATCATATAAAGATTAATTCCTTATGGAAGGGCCACTTGGAATCATAGACAATTAGAATGGTAATGCATTCAAGTTAGAAGATGAAGAAGGAAATGCATTAGGGATTCATGTTAATGAACTCAACTTAAAACACTTAAAATAATTAAATGGTTCTCCTTTTTACATATCTAGTTAATTTCCCTTATTTGTTACTATTTCTTATTTTAATAATATTTCCCTTTAAGAATAAGTGCCTTTGGCATAGGTTGTTCATTCAAATACCAAGTGTCCATGCCTTGGCACTACTAGTTTATAATCATCTAGTGATAAACAACTATCTACCCCTCTCCCCTTACCATTAATGATAGATGCTCCATATTACATGGTCCTACATGAGTATCATTGTAAATCCCTTATGAGATATTCTTAAAATGTGTGTGCTACCCTCAAAATTTATGGGGTACTCAAATTAAAAATTTCATGATGATCATGTTAAGAAGTTTTGGATTGTATATACCCCTCTCTTGATCAATATAAACACTTAAATTCCTAATATTTTATAAGATAATTTAGTGAATAATTGAGTAGAGTAGCTTGAGCTAAGAGAATTTAAGAAGAATTACAAGATTTTTAAGTAGAAAACTAGTATCAAGTATTTTCTTTAGAGTAGAGAGAATTTTCAAAATGAATTTATTGGATGGAGACTTCTACATCCTCATCTTATAGTAGAAGGCATCCAAGGAAGTAGAGAACCCATTGGTTGGGTGGTCATGGAGACATTCCCTCATAGTATGCAGTAAGTAAATCATATGATTATGCCTTTGTAAAACCAAAGCCCAAAGTATGAAATGTGAAAAGTGTCACCAATGGACATTGGTGGGACCTTGTACTAGTCCTTGATTATGAAGATGGGATCTTCAACCCTAAATTGTCCAAAAACCCAAATATTTTGAGAGAGGGTACCCACCCTTGAATGATAATTTTTTTTTGAAAAAATGACTATGAGTCATTAAGGTATATGATTTAGAGCTCATTACTAGACAAATACATAGTGCCTCTTATGCACTCATACATATAGATTATTGCCTTATGTAAAAATATATATGATGCCAACACTAGTGTAATTATAGGAAATAACCACCTAAAAGTGGATATCAGTTTACCATAAGGGAGATGCTCCTAATCTTGAATGACCCTAGCACCAATGTTTGTAGTATGGAAATCTTACAAAATATTTGGGAAACCTATGTTTGGAAACCATAGTTCATCAATTCAGTTCTTCAAAGAAATTACATTGAAGCATCTCCTCTACCCATTTTTATCACAAGCTTTGTGACTTAGGATATGAATAATGCCCTCTCCATGTTGGTGTTCATGTTTAAGATGGACTCATATGCTAAAGCCATCAATTTATAATTACAATAAGTCTTATTTTTTAGGATGGTAGGCAAAGAGAAGGTTTATAAGATGGAATTTATGTATGCCATCATTGTCACTATATTTAATGAGCTTAAAAACTTCTCAACATAGAATACATTTAGGTATTATTCCTTCCTCCTCCACCTAATTCTATATTAGAACTCTAAGTTCTTCTCTCCATACTTGAAATTCAACTCTATTAAAATAGGAACCCTTCCTAAATGGTGATCCTTACCTTTGTATGGACACATATCTTATTGGCCATGTAGGATTAATACATGTTTTTTGAATCCTTCTTATCTCTGGTCCTTATCAACCTTAGCCAGGAGACCATCACTTTTAGGATGACCAACTACTAGAGATCATGGCTCACTAATAAATGAATTATAATTGATTTTTTATTTGGGGCCCATTTCACATTCATCCAAGTCCATATATTTAAGGAGGATCCATTCTAACTCTCACACCTACTGATAAATAAGACCCTAGCCTTGGAGTTGGCTCTCCAACTTGATGTGGTCGACTGAATATATGGTGTAGGCTATAATAAGAAGGCCCTATATGATATCCCCTTCTCAAGTGGAGACATCATAGTGGTGAAGAGGTTTTAGGAGTATTTATTTGTGTTCAATCTTGTAGAGTTTAGCCTTAACCAAATTAATGACTAGTGGAACTATGACCCAGTTAACTACATAACCACCTTAAAGATATCAACCCCATTTTCCCATGAGACTCAACCATATTTTGAAGAGTGAAGGTCACTATTAAAGGATTATCACAAGTATTACATGGATCCATCCAAGATCCCTTTAGACACCCATAAGTCATTAGAGTCCTTTTACAAAGTAGTCTAGGAGTTTAACCCCACAAAGAAAATGATAAAGGGGTTGAGCACACAACTCATTCAGAGGGGCTAGGGAAAGGAGAAGATAGATTCTTAGTGGATATATAGGCAAGGTATTGGCCAATGAGAGTGTAATTTTGATTGATTAGATGCAATAAGACATTTAAGAACCTCAGGTATGAGCATGATGAGGAGGAAGCTCTAGCTAAAGAAGAAGTATTAGTCAAAGTAGAAAAGGAGGATATTCCTTTAGAAGAAGAAGAAGACACCCATTTAGAGAAGGAGGAAGTTGTGGTGATTTAGAGGCCCACAACCTATTTCATTTATTTTTATCTATACCCAAATACCCCATAACAATAATATGACTCTTTGGGGCATCTTGAGGTAGGGTCATCTTAGCTTGGATCTGGGTTGCAATCCTCTAGTTCTCCCCCTAAGCCCCCAAAAAATAATGTACATTTTTCTCAACCAATTGTTCCCACTTTTTATTCATTATTCACTCCCTCTTAACCCTCAATATTATCCACTAATCTATCAATACTCTCCACTTCCCATCCTATCACCTTGCTCATTCCACTTTCCTTCACATAACTAAGTACCTCCCTTGTGCCATTTCTCACTCCTCCCCCCTCATCATCCATGTCATCATCGATTGTGGTGAAATCTCCCCATACCCGTATCCATAACCTCACAATTTTAATTCCTTACACCCTAACCTTTCACCCACTCCTCCCTTAGGGGATAACATCTACTAATTCATAGTAGTAATTGACCATCCCCTTAGGCTTGACATAAGGATCAAATTTTACAAGGTAGTTAATCCAATCATAGGAGTAATTTTATTAGTAGTTGGAGACTACTATAAAATATCAAGAGGCCCAAGTAGAGAAGAAAAGAGGAAAATAGGCCAAGGCCCTGGTGGTGCCTCACATGTAGTCATTTTTTGACCTAGTGTAATAATCTCTAATGATTGCACACATGGCACCCTAAGTAATCAAGCCCTAAGAATATATGAAACTAGGAGATTACTCAGTACACACTATCAATCTCAAACTTAGTTATACCAAACCCACTAATAGGGTTTATTTAATGTAATAAATGTAGAATTCCATCACCATATAGTATATCAAGGTTGGCTAATGGTTAGAGAAGTAAGAGATGAAACTCATAAGAGTAAAATATATGGTTGACCACCTCAATATTGAGGCCAAGTAAAAATATGTAGATCTCACCAAAATGAGGTTTGACCTTCAGATCCATATCACCAATTAGAGATTTTAGGTGGAAGCCAGCCAAAGAGCCCAGTTGTGGATCTAGGTTATAGAACTGAAGACCAAGATAGATGGTCTAGGGAAAGAAAAGAAGGATTTGGAGAATAATTTACATGAGAAGGAAGTAAAGCTTACATAGACCTATAATAATATCTTAGATTCTATTATCACACAAAAATAATTACAATAGATGATGTAGTAAGAGTCCTCAACCAAGGACGAAGAAATCTTACAATTTAAGAATGACCTCATTACTCACTCCCAGACCGTGAGCATCCTCCCCATCATCCAATAATTATATGTATCCTATTAGGAGAGGATAAATAATGCATCCATGAACTTTAATCTAGTTCTTATGTTCATTATGGACTCTTAGAGGATGATCTCTTAAGTGAGCACATTTGTATACCAAATCCTAGCCTTTATGTCCCCTAAGGTTCAAGATTCACAGCTTTTCATCCAGAAATTTTAGAGTGTGATGGATGAGATGATAAAAGTAGTAGGGGAAGTATAATGAAGGTAGGTGACGGTAAAAATAAATGAGTTCCTAAGTTGCAATAAGGTAGTGACAAAGTACAAGGCATTTTTAGATGCCTTAGTAAAGGTGGTTCAGGTTATGAAGGGGAATATCAAACAACTAGGTAGTTGGGACTCCCTTCTCCCTTCATTGTAGAAAAAATCATCATCTTAAAGGAAAAAATAAAATATCTTCTATAAAATAATCAGAATGACTAGACTATTTTTATGACTCTTGGTCAAGAGCTAAGTATCTCTAAAGTGGACACCATTTTACAACCTCTTACCTAGCTAGAGTTTTAAATGTTGGTAGTTGTTTAAGGCATGAGAAATATCTCCTTCAAGGAAATCATATATTTTGATAGTACCTCTAAGGATATAAAGAATAAGACTCACCCAAAGGAAGAGTGGATGCCTTTGAAGGTTGCTCTTCAAAAATTATAAGTTCCATAGGCCTCACCTTTTTCTTCAATTTTTCCTCTATTGGTTTGAGAACTAGAGTTTTGGGTTCTTCCATCTGTAGGTAGTTTCCCTTACCTGTCTCTAGGAATTATGGATCATAATCAATCTTTTGTATTCTCGAGTAGTTAATTTTTATCATGGCTGATCTTAGCAAGTTTAATTTTTTTTATTTTGGCCTCCTATATTTCCCTGAGCCCCTTTTGTATTTATACTAAGTTTTGGATTCTTTTTGTACCTTATACATGGCATCCCAATGCTTATTCAAATTAAATAAGTTCATGACTTACCCAAGATAAATGATAGACCTCTACATGGTATCCTGGTGCTCACCTAAGGGAGGTTTATTTTTGTCACACTTTCAAGTAGTTTCATTGGTTGATGGAATGATGGGTGGGGCCCACTATGTAGTCACAATAGAAAGGAAGCATAACTCACCATGAGGCACCATGACACTCTTTGAGAGAAAAGGTATTTTTATCATGAATCTATATTGTGTGACTAGACAATAAGGATTGCAATCGGTCCAACCATATTGTTACACTAATAGGGATGTGGATTTTCCACATGGCACCCCCATGCTCAATTTTTGCAAAGGAATGCTCAAATTTCCTAGGAGTAGTGCCAACTAACCATGTGGTACCATGATCCTACTTAAAAACAAAGGTTTATTTTGTTAGAGCTATGGGCTATGCCATTATATGAGATAAATCACCCCTCATTTCCTAATAAGCATTCCATAGGTAGTTCTTAAGGTAGACACGTGTCACCATCATGCTTATTATTATCATGATGGGCATCATAAGGCATTATAGTTGCACCATATCTAGATTTTTGAAGACTAACTACACTCATGTGACATAGTTCTCTAGTCATTTGTAATGTCCTCATCATGAGAGTAAGTGTCTGGCTCTAGGTGTTACTTCCTTGAGAGGATTTTACACCTATATAAGCATAGCTTTTTCTTTTGAAAGGGGTTGGAAATTTTAGATAATTTTATACTATTTGAGTAGCCATTGTAATACTTAATTTTGGAATATAAGTAGTAGTCGTTATTATTTTCATTTTCATGACCTTAGTAGGTGTTGCACATGGGTAGGATTGAATATTATATACTATGCCCTTGAGACCTTTTGTATTTTATTTTCTACCTAAAAATGAAAAGGATGTGGTGTTGTGTCAAATAGTATGGGATTTATTTCCAT
This sequence comes from Torreya grandis, assembly GCA_037957365.1. NCBI lineage: Eukaryota > Viridiplantae > Streptophyta > Pinopsida > Cupressales > Taxaceae > Torreya > Torreya grandis. The sequence goes on along the minus strand of JARHVA010000730.1, from coordinate 2,019,800 downwards.
ATGTTGTTTCTTTGCTTTGATTCTATAGTGTACACTTTTGTTTAAGTTACAGGCATTAGACCATGCATATGCTCTTTTAATTTGTCTATGATGTTCAAAGGTTGAATCTATTTAAAGAAATTTAAGGAGTGAATACTTTAAAATTTTGGTGCATCACCTTATTTAGTTTATATTTTAATTTTTAATTTCATTCCTTCCTTACCCTTTCCCCCCAAATCAATTCAAAGAGCCATCTTCAAAAACCCTATAGGTCACTTTACAAACCATATTTGAATCCCACATCTGTAAAGATTCCCATAGAAGGTTATTTTCCTAGATCAAGGGTTCAAGGCATCATGAGTCCCTATTAAGACTACCAAATGTTTCTAAGCATTTCCATTCTAGGCATTTGTTCATTACATGGCTATAGATGGGCATAGATAGATAGTGTATAGACTGAGTGTAATATGAGGATGGTAGACAAGTTGATCACCCTAAGATGCCTTTTTATCCCTCTTAAAACTTCATCCATCCTTAAATGACCTTGAAATACCCTACTTACACACTTTAGTACACTCTTGAATGATCTTGATTATTAGTGTTGAATGCATCACTATACATTTTGAGCAAAATACCACATGGTGTGAGAATTCCTAATAGCTTTGACAAGTATTCCATGATGTATATTGAATAAGGTATATCCATGCATTAAGATCACACCAAAGTAATTTATTCTAGGGTCCTATTCACAATTTTTAAGAATCTTTTAAGCCAAGAGGACTATGTTTTCCTATGGGTTTCTAGTCAACATTAACTTGAATTAAGACACTATTCAATCTCCCTTTCTATTCAACCAAACATATTCTCCATGTATAACATGTTTCTACTAAGTATCGATCATAGTCACAAAGTGATTTGATTAACCTAGTCACTCATAGGCTTATTATAGTATTTAATTCTATCAATATCAAGAGAAACTTTAGAGATGTTAAGTTAAAGTTGCCTTGAAGCAACTTTTTAACTATGCTTGATGTATATATGATTCTTTGAAAGGCACATAATTACAAAACTATATCAAAACCTTGATCACACTTCAATAGTAAAGGTAAATTCTTCAAATATCATCAAACCCCTATAAGATTCTTCCAACTCTATCTCAAAGCTTTGCATAAAATAAAACCAACAACCCTCTTTTTGAACATTAAGACCATTCACTAAAACAAAATGCATAATAGTTTAGGATCTCAAGAATGGAATTAAATCACTCAAGCCAAATGTAATAGGGTAACACCTAGATGCTATGTGCATTATGAAACTCCTCAAAATGTGCATACCCTATAGTCAATGCTCCATATATTTGAGATAACTTTAATCAAGCTATGAACATACCCTACAGTCAGTGTTCCACATCTTTTAGACAAATTCAATCAAGATATGAAAATGCTTATCAAGACATAGAGGATTAACCTCTTTCTCTCTCATAGAAGAATTATAAAACCATGTTGAGATCTTAATATTAGTGTCATATTTTCATCACCTTATATCCATTTGAATATTGAAATCAAGCTCAATAAATGCATTTATACCTTATGTAAGATGTCAAATCATCTTAAACTCTCTCAAAGTAGATATACTAAAAATTAATACCTATGAACCCTTACTTAGATTAAAAAGGTTTGTAATGAATTATATTTTTATTTTAGAATCTCTAAAGATGAAAAAATTTACTAAAAAACTCATATTTTACTTTAAAACTGATCTAGAGATCAATTTACAAAAGTTTGTAAAGTAGACTAAAACCTACACCATTATGTAGGTCCCATTGAGACCTTTATGATGGTATGCAGAACATTAAAAATGGAGCTCATAAGTTCCTTGTGTAGCCAGTCCAAGTTATTGTCAAAACAAGCCAATAAGTGGTCAAATCTAGTCAAACTACAAAAATTGACCATCATGGAATGTTTAAAATCTAGTTCCATGGTGTAGATCTCATCATAAGGTTTCTATCACATTTTATGTTTCAAAAAACGGAGTCTACATAAAGAAGTTATGACCAGTCAAAGTTATGGTCAAACTTGGTCAAAATAATGATGTGGGAATAAAGTGACATGGTTGATATGGTTGACATGGCTGACAATGTAGTCTAATGACATGGCACAGTAAGTAAAAATGGATATGTAGCATAATTTGAGCATGCTAAGTGGACTAGTGATGTAGTAACATGTGGTACTTAGGACAAGCAGTAATTTAGATCTATTTAGGCATGTACATAGCAGTGTAAAAGGTTGTCTATGGGGACCATAGTTGGTTGAGTCCACTTTTGTCATAGAGGGGGACCCTATCACTGATAGATCCATGGAGCATCCAATTTAATGTTGACAAGTGTTAGATTGGGGATGGTCTATGTGATGGGTCTTTAGGCCACCACTTAATTATTTTGGACATTATTTATATGGTCAAATTTTGGAATATTACTATTGTAGTGTAGAATTGCACCCTTTGTGGGAGAGTTTCTTAGGCTCTCTCACTCTTATCTCTAAGCATTGGGATAACCTCAGGCTATGGGTATCTTGTAGTGAGGTTGAACCTCTAAGATTTTTTATGAGGCTAGCTCCTTAGATGCTTCACTTTAGATGCTTCACTAATGACTAAGGAAAAGGGATAGGAGGATAATATAAAAAGGAAAACTAATCTAAGGTAGGTGATACACCAAATAGAGAGTAATCTACATTTAGACTAGGAACCTTAATGACTACTATTGAAATTAAACAAGATACAGTCTAGTTGATCATATTTCAAACCTAGAAGCATGAGTAGTTGTGTGGAGGTCAAAGGGAAGGATGCACTTTGAAGGGTAGAAAGGAATAGGTCTATAAGAAAGACACTATAACTTATAATGCTTCAAAAAGGCACAAAAGGCTAATACATCACATGACCTAAAAGAAACCAAGAAAACTAAATTGAGGTACATAGAGAAATCATAGTTGGTGAGGGAAAAACATACATTTTGCAAGTTAAACTCCAATAATGAACACTTGACTTCAACAAAAATCAGAAATTTGTCTAGTCTTACTTAAAGAGAGTGTTACAAGAATTTTTTTGATATAGTAACTCTATCACCAATTTAAGGATCTATTTTTAGGCTCAAAAGAGTCTATATATAGAAAAATGGAATGAGAGAAGAGGGGGATTATATGAGAAAATAGAGAGAGGGGTCATAAATGGCTACAACCACCATTATGTCCTTTAAATCCTTTTGAATTTAGAGTTTGAAACTTCTTGACCATGAAATGAACCATCCAAGATCATTGTAAACCTCCTTGAGCCATTTTCACATTCAAGTCTCCCTTTTTAGATATGAGAGATCCATGTTGTGGGTAGCTACATATTCCTACCAATTGCACATGATTTGATCTCTTACATTTAAAACCTAAAATGCTACTTAATATTATTTTTAACAATGTTGACTCTATCTAGAAACATCTTAATTAATAAACAAGGATGATAATAATAAAACAATCATTGTTCCCAAGGCACTTAGGGAAAGGAAACACACAACTGAGAAGAATGTGCACAAGGCACTTAGAGGAAAACATGAAAAGATATATAAAATATACAATATCTACAATGGCTAAAAAACATTCTAATAACAAGGATTTAGATGAATCCCATTAAATATGATGGGTAGTATCTCTCCATATAATTAGGATAGTTAAAAAGCATAATGTCGTTTACATACATCGACCAAATAAGGACCACTCTACAAGCTATCAAATTTGGTATGGTTGTCTAGTTTAGCCTTATTTGAATCCCACTTGAGGATAATATCCCCTTCCTTGAATTCCATTTCTATGGCTCTCTTTTCAAATGCCTTCTTGACTTGATCTTGATGTGACTCTAGTGTTTTCATTACAAGGTCTTTTGTTTCTTCAAGCTCCATGAGTTCTACCAGTCTCATATGCATGGGCTCATCTTCCACGAACTCTAGCTAATGTGCTAGTTCTAATGGAAGTAGCTCAATAGAAATTAGAAACTTGGATTCCTTTAAATATACTAATACATATGGAGGATTTCTAATGGTATCTTTAGGAGTCACCCTGTCAGCCTAAAAGGCTATATTTAGTTTGGTGTGTCATGTGCTCTAATTCTCTTCCATGGTTCTTCTGATGATTCTTAGAAAAATTTTATTTGTGTAATCATCAAGTCCATTTCCTTGAGGATAATATTTGGAAGAGGTTTTGAGTTATATTCCCATCTTGAGATCCTATTCACTTATTTTTATACTAAGGAATACTAATGTATTATCAAAGATGATAGTGGATGGAACACCAAACCTAGTCACAATGTTATCATAGAATTCTAGGATTGCACCTTCATTAGATTCTTTAAACGTAATATATTCCACCCACTCGGTGAATTATTTTATTAAAGTAAGCACCCATATATGTCCTACACTTAATGGATGGTTGATTACTACTATGAAATCCAAACCCCATTGCAAGAATAGTTTCTCTACCTAAATTAGGTTGAGAGGAAAAGTTGTTAATATTTTCTTACCTATAAAGAGGGTAATTTTTGACACTTTATTACACATGCATAATAATATTTGAAGAGGTTTGGCTAGTAATAACCAACCCTAATTATCTTTGTTGCTATAGTCCTTGGAGTAAAATTGCCTCTTACAAGCCCATCATAGAATTGATTCAAGAGCCTTGTCACTTTTTCATCATTTATGCACCTTAGGAGCACTCCATTGAGTCCATTTATAAAAAAACCCCATCAAACAATGCATAAGGTATAGACTAAAGTCTAAAATACCTT